>CM045728.1:1087500-1220000 GCA_024760905.1 Plotosus lineatus | reverse complement strand
TTACTGGTAAGGTAACTAGTGTCCCATCCAGGAGAAGTTGAACTCCTGGTTGCTTCACGCTATGGAAACCAGAGAATATGCACCGGCCTGATGAGCCACGAGGCTTAGGTGTAAAAATCCAACAGACTTTACCTTTTTTTTTTTATCTACACTCTTCCATACATGTCCAAATCATCAAAATCTCGCTTCTCTGACTTTGTCTCCAAAACCTTGCTGTCCCTCTGATGTACTCATTCCTGATCCTGTCCATCCTTGTTACTGCCAAAGAGAACCTCAACATTTTCATATCTGCTACCTCCAGCTCTGCCTCCTGTCTTTTTGCAAGGGGCACTGTTTCTAAACCATACAACATTGCTGGCCTCATCACCATCTTGTACTTTTCCTTTTATTCTTGCTGATACCTTCTGAACAAACATCACACCGGACATTTTTCTCCAACCATTCCAACCTGCCTGGACACGCTTTTTCTCCTATTTTCCACACTCTCCATTGCTCTGGATTGTTGAGCCTAAGTACTTAAAATCCTAAACCTTCTTTATCTCTGCTCTGTGTAATCTCACCATTCCACTTGGGTCCTTGTTGTTCACACACATGTATTCTGTTTTACTGAGGCTAACCTTCATTCCTCTCCTTTCCAGGGCATACCTCCACCTCTCTAGATTTTCCTGAACTTGTTCTCTGCTCTCATAGAAATCACAATGTCATCTGCAAACATTATAGTCAATGGGGAATCTTGTCTAACCTCATCTGTCAGCCTGTCCATCACCATAGCAAACAAGAAGTGGCTCAGAGCTGATCCTTGACACAGTTCCACCTCCACCATGAATTTCCACCTCCACCTCTTTTCTTTCTCACTGACAGAAAAACCTTACAGGTGTCTTACATTTCTCATACATGTACTGCACCACTCTAACATACTTGTCTGCCAAGCCAAACTCCTTCATGCAATACCACAGTTCCTCTCTCAGCACCCTGTCATATGCTTTCTTCAGATACACAAAGGCACAATGCAGCTCCCTCTGACCTTTGTATTTCTCTATTAACATCCTCAATGCACACACTGCATCTGTGGTGATCTATTTTGGCATGAAACCAAAGTGTTGTTCACAAATGCTGACTTGTGCCCTGAGTCCAGCTTCCACTATTCTTTCCCATAGCTTTTTTGTATGGCTAATCAACTTTATCCCTCTGTAGTTACCTCTATCCCTCTGCATGTCTCCCTTGTTCTTAAAAATGGGCACAAGCACACTTCCCGTCCATTCCTCTGGCATTCTCTCACTCTCTAAGACCTTGTTAAATGTTTTTGTCAGAAAATCTACTGATACCTCTCCTAGACACTCCCATACCTCCACCGATATGTCATCAGGACCAACTGCCTTTCCATTCTTCATCCTCTTCAATGCCCTCCTCACGTCACCTTTACTAATCTTTGCTACTTCCTGGTCCTCAAAGGTCACCTCTTCTACTCTTTTTTTCCTTTCTCATTTTCCCCAATCATCAGCTCTTCAAAGTACTCTTTCCATCTTCCCAGCATACTTCTGTCATCAGTCAATACATTTCGCACTCTGTCCTTAATCATCCTAACTTGATGAACATCTTTCCCATCTCTATTTCTCTGCTGTGCCAACCTGTATAAATCATTTTCTCCCTACTTACTGTCCAACCTATCATACAAGTCATCATACGCCCTCTGTTTGTCCTTTGACACTGCTACCATTGCCTTACGCTGTGTCTCCCTGTACTCCTGTTTACTCTCTTCGGTCCTCTCAATGTCCCACTTCTTCTTAGCTAACCTCTTCCATTGTACACACTCCAGCACTTGCTCATTCCACCCCCAAGTCTCATAATCTACAGAGGAAATACCAAGTACTCTCCTACCTGTCTCCCTGATCACATTAGCTGGAGTTCTCCAGTCATCTGGAAGCACTTCCTGACCACCCAAAGCTTGTTTCAACTCCTCCTTGAAGACAACACGACACTCTTCCTTTTTCAGCTTCCACCACTTTGTCTTCTGCTCTGCCTTTGCCTTCTTCACCTTCCTCACCTTCAGCGTCATCCTGCACACCACCACCCATTGCTCTTTGGCAAAACTCTCACCCACTACTACTTTGCAGTCACTGACTTCCTTCAAATTACACCGCCTACACAAGATGTAGTCTACCTGTGTGCTGCTACCTCCGCTTTTATAAGTCACTCTATGCTCCTGTTTCTTCTGAAAGAAAGTATTCACCACAGCCATTTCTATCCTTTTTGCAAAATCGATCAACATCTGTCCTTCTGTGTTCCTGTCCTGGATACTAAACCTGCCCATCACTTCCTCATCCCATCTGTTGCCAATGACCACTCTTTCACCTCTGGGGGTACTCTGCATCACTTCATCTAACTCACTCCAGCATCTCTTCTTCTCTTCTAGCTCACATCCTGCCTGTGGGGCATAAGCACTAACAACATTGTACAACACACCTTCAATTTCTAACTTGAGACTCATCACTCTGTCTGACACTCTTTACACAAACATGGTAAAGAAAACCAGTAAAGAAATCCGGTACAGTGTAGCTCTTGGCCCTCATTACTTCCCTCACCTTTGTTTACTCTCTTTACGTTGCCTGCAGGTGCTTCAAGTCAGCCAAGCATCCTGCCTAGCAGCAGGTGTTTTTCTGAGCTCAGGATCAGATGGAGGTTGCTGATAAAACAGTCAGAGTTTTGTAATTCAATATCCAGAAGCTGTCATCAGGTGTAGAATGTGAGCGACAAGCTGTTCTGTATGAACAGAACTGAACAGGACTTTCACTACTGACTTGCAAAATCTGAAGGGGTGCTTATTTTCAAATTGTTCACTCAAAAGCATCTTGGCCATTACTACAGATTAGGACAGTGCACTTACCTGTTCCCATTCTCACCACCTTCTACAGAGGAACTATAGAGAGAATACTGAAATGTAGCATCTCATTCTGGTCAAGTGCCAATAGTGCCGCTGACTGAAAGTCCTTCTCGGCAGTTGATGAGGACAGCATAGAAAATCCCCTCCAGGACATTGCAAATAAACCTTGTCTGACCAGATCTCAAAACATCACCAGAGACCCTTCCCATCCCCATTACGGACTGTTCTCACTGCTGAAAGAGACTCCACAGCATGGGTTTCCTTTTTGGGTCTTGTTCCTCTCAAGGTTTCTTCTTCACAACTACTGTGGGAGTTTTTCCTTGCCACTGTCTTGCTCATTGGGGATATGCAGGGGTAATATGAAATCTTATTATGTTATACTTTCTAAGCCCCTACAGTCACTGTTTTAGTGTGCAAAGCTGCTTTGTGATGTTAGGGGCATGTATATAAATGTGACCTTGTAAATGGTGTACATAATTAGATTCAGAGTGTGCTGTAACTAGTGTCACATCATATGACTCAGCTGTAAGGGAGTCCGGAAACTTCGAGATGGAACTGGTTGCGCCTGCGCCCTGGTGGCGGGTCAGGTGAATCAGAAACTTCGAGAATGGAACTTTCTGGAATTTTGGGGAGGTTATACTAGTATTAAGGACTTGGTGCCAACTGGCTCCAGCCTCATACCGTTCCGTGCAGCCTCTTCCAGTCTTTTCAACGCGCAGATCTTCTAAGGAAACTCATCGTGGCGGCTCATCTCATCCAAGGCGGATCATGGAATGCGTTTCGACAAAGTTTCATTGTCCGAGACTTCATCACCAAAGTCCATTGTCCACATTCACCCACAGCCAACAGGAGGATTTCATACATTTGTTTCTGTCTAACGTGGGATTACAAGCATTTCCCCGCCAGTGCGTGCGTCGCTTCTAAATTTACCATGCTGCAGGTGCTTGGTAACTATGGGACCCTTTGTTTAATTTGTATTTTGGTTTAGCTTTAAGCTGTGAGTATTATTTTGCCTTGCCTTGTTTATATTATTAAAATGTATATAGTTTATGTCATGGTTTGTCCTGCTTTACTGGTTTCACAGGACAATTTACTTCTAAATTCCATACGTAACTAAATTGGGGGCTCATCCGATAAAATCCATTTGGCATAGGTAACAAAATTGGGGGCTCATCCGGGATCGAATTAATTTGGCATCGAGTCTTGAATATTAAATTAACACCTTGATATTTAATTGTGAAACCAGCAAAGATGGTGTTTACAGTTAAATCCCCTACCCCTGACGAAGTCGGTGCCTTGAGCACTTTTGATTTGATGCAAATCTCCAATTATTTTGAACTTGAGAAAAAACCTGTGAAGAGGAAATTTCAGGTTTTGATGGAAATTGAGTCTCAAGTTCAAAAATCAGTCCACAAGTTCCCCAAGTGCTTGTGGGTCTATCACGCCTAAGCCTTTCTTTCCAGGTGCTTCTGTGGAGAGTCTTTTTTTATGAGAACACAATGTCAGGTGCTGTGTTTCTAGAGGAGTATTTACCTTTTATGTCTTAAGGCTCTGTTTTGCTTATGGGAGATAATTCTACCCCATGGCCCATTTCGATATTAAGGGGTACTGGAGCTTTTTAGTCTCTGATTTGGAAGGATGTTGTGCCTTTTTTTTTTGAGTCTTCAGCTATTGCCGAATATTTTTACCATAGGGTATTAGTGGCTCTTGCTCCTCTCTATATTGTCAATTTGACTTGTCAGGCCTGATTTCTGTTGAAATGGGTGTGTTCAATATTCTCCTAGTTCCAGGTGTTGATTTGTTGATCAATAATGATCTTATGGGGTAAAGCTGGAGCTGATGCACTTTTTATAGGTTGGAATGTTTTCTGGATTTTGTTGCTGTCTATGTTTTATGAATAGAAATATTTATTACTGTCAGCAGAAAGTTTCTGCAAAACTTTCTTTTCTTCAAGGGGGAGAGTGTTAGGGGCATGTATATGAAATGTCACTGTGTAAACGGTGTACATATTTCGATTCAGAGTGTGCTGTAACTAGTGTCACGTGGTATGATTCAGCTGTAAGGGGGTCTGGAAACTTCGAGATGGAACTGGTTGCGCCTCTGCCCTGGTGGCGGGTCAGATGACTCAGAAACTTCGAGAATGGAACTTTCTGGAACTTTGGGGAGGTTGTATTAAGAGCTTGGTGCCAACTGGCTCCAGCCTCTTCCAGTCTCTTCGGTGCGCAGATCTAAGGAAATTCATTGCGGTGGCTCATCTCATCCAAGGTGGATCATGGAACACGTTTCGACAAAGTTTCATCGTTCAGGACTTCATCGCCAAAGTCCATCATCCCTGTTCACTCAAAGCCAACCCGAGGATTTCATACATTTGTTTCTGTCTAACACGGGATTGCATGCCTTTTCTCGCCAGTGCATGCCACTTCTAAATTTACCATTCTGCAGGTGCTTGATGACTATGGGACCTTTTCGTTAATTTGTATTTTGGTTTAGCTTTAAGCAGTAAATATTATTTTGACTTGCCTTGTTTATATTATTACAATACATATAGTTTATGTTGTGGTTTACCGTGCTTTACTGGATTCACGGGGCAATTTACTTCTAAATTCCATATGTAACTAAATTGGGGGCTCATCCGATAAAATCCATTTGGCATGCGTAACAGTGACAATGTCAATAGTAAAAAAAATGCTATTCAAATAAAACTGAATAGAATTCAGTTGAATTAAAATGCAACTGACTTCCCAGCCACACATTCACACACCTACAAAGAACTATACCACTGACCTCTATGGCATATTACCACGCAATTTTACACTTTACAGCATTATATATATATGATTTATCTCTTGCACAAATGTTTTTTTTTTTTTTTTTTTTGGTGTCATCTTACTATACAACACTACACCATAACTAGACTATCTATGAGCTCATGAGCAAAGCTGGATCCTTACCTCATTGATCCCTCCATAGGCCCTACTCAGGCTCAGGCTCATACCACCTTCAGAAGTTCTCTTACAACCCCTTCATTGTCAGATCTTTCTGTGATGACAGCAATGAGGAGTATAAATGACTGATTGAGAGCTTTGTCATATGCTTCTTAAGTACAATCATCTAAAGCTCAACATTAGCAAAACCAAAAAAAGATATTGGTAAGCTACTGGAGGAGCAGGAGATCCCTGTCCCGTTACCATTCAAGGGGAAAAGATAGAGAGGGTGGACTCATACAAGTATCTTGGTGTCCACATCAACAACAAACTAGACTGGTCTCATAACACAGATACTCTCTTCAGGAAAGATCAGAGCAGAATGCTCTTCTTGAGGAAACGCTAATCATTTAGCATCTGCAGTATGCTCCTAAGGATTTTCTTTCAGTCTGTGGTGGCCAAGGCACTCTTTTTTGTGGTGTGCTGGCTAGGTGGCACCAAGACCGGTGAGGCCAACAGGTTCAATAAAGTGGTGAGGAAGACTCAATGTGTTGTGGGCCTAGATCCTGACAGTTTGGACACAGTGGCTAAGAGGTAGATGAAAGACTAAATAAAGGCTCTCTCGGATAACTCCTCTCACCCTCTCTATAATGAGCTGTGACTGATGGGCAGCTCTTTCAGCCAGCACTTCATTCCACCCAGATGCAGAACTGAGCATTTCAGGTGCTGCTTTTTAACAAGCGAAATAAGACTGTATAACAACCGTGGGAGACAATGTCTGTCACAACACTTACAACCACAACCACACAGCAATTGACAATTCAGTATTTATTTCACTTTCCACTTTCAACTTCTAAGGATAGAATGTGCCCCGTTTTTATTTTTATATTATCTTTTGCTGTTTTTTTTTTTTTTTTTTTTAATCTGAATTCTATTTCGATGCTTCTATTGTGTCACATTTGAATTTCTTATTTAGGGGTCTCTAAAGGATTGGATTATCTTATATATATCCTGTTTAAATAAAAAAAACTTTCAGGTAAAAAAGGACAACAGGTTCAATTCACCATCTGTTCTTACAAACAAATTTATTCTTAAATCTTGACACACTTTTCTGAGAGTCACTAATAAGTTCTTGGTTAAAAACAAAACCCTACAAACAAGAAAGAGCACTTTTACACACATCTGTGCTGAAGTGATGTTGAGAACCTGGATTATATTCATTATTTTTCTTAAAGAAAAGAAAGATGTCAGAGTTGTGTGGGTTTGAATGCATTCATGTGTGTGTGGAGAGAAGGGGGTGGTGAGAGTGTGTGGAGGGGTGCATGTGCGAGAAAATGAGAACTTGATATTCTTGAGACCTTTTAATGATGTGTGTGTGGGGGGGGTCTGTCTGTGTGAGTGAGAGAGAGAGAGAGAGAGAGAGAGAGATACTTTCTGAACATAACACTCATTCCTGACTCTGCCCACATTCCCATGGTAACCACCTGTCACTGGTCACTCCAAAGTTAGCACAAGATCAATTTCTCTCTCTCTCTCTGTGTGTGTGTGTGTGTGTGTGTGTACTTACCTTTTTTAAATGGTTAAATTTGAGCACAAGGGCAATTCACTCAGCAGGTCAGAACTGAAATGTGTGTGCATGGAAGATCTTTTAATTTGTTTATTCATGCATTTTTTTTTTGACTTTGCGAAACAAGAATTTATTTTGAGAATTAGTATCTTTAGCTATTTTTTTGTTTACAATGTATTATTATTAAAAAAAATTGAAGAAATGACTGTACTCTTAAAATGTTCTTAACTTTAAACTGTAATCTTGTTCTTCTTATTCTCCTTCTCTTCCCTTCTCCCTTTTCCCTTCTTTTCCTTCTTCTTCCCTCCTCCTTCTCCTTCATTTTCCCTTCTTTTTCTTTCCCTTCTTCTCCTTCTTCCCTTCTTCTTCCTCCCATTCTCCTTATTCTCCTTCTTCTTCCTCCCCTTCTCCTTCTGTTCTCTTCCTTCTTCCTGTCTTCTTCCCATCTTCTTCCCTTATTCTCCTTCTTCTCCTTCCCGCCTTCTTCTTTTTCTTCTTCTCATTCTTCCCTTCTTCTTCCCCCTTCTCCTTCTTCTTCATCTCCTTCTTCTTCTTCTTCTCTTCTTCCCTTCTTCCCCTTTCCTTCTCCTCCTTCTTCCCGTCTTCTCCTTCTTCTCCTCCTTCCCTTCTTCTTCCCTTCTCCTCTTTCCCTTCTGCTTCTTCCCATCTTCTTCCCTTATTCTCCTTCCCTCCCTCTTCTTCCCTTCTTCTCCTTCCCTTCCCTTCTCCTCTTTCCCTTCTGCTTCCTCTTCTTCTTCCCCCAACCGTTCTTCTTCTTCTTCTACACCAACTACCTTCATGTCCTCCTTCACCATATCTATAAATATCCTCTTTGGTCTTCCTCTAGGCCTTCTGTCTGGTAGTTCCAACCTCAGCATTGACACTAGTATATTACAAATTTAGAGATAATATAGTATAGTATAGCAGTGGTGGTCTAGTGGTATAGGGCGCTGGATCGCTGATCCAAAGGTTGGGGGTTCGAGTCCCACTCTCCACAGGGTTGTCACTGTCCCCCCAGTGCGGCTAACTGGGTTATCAAAGGCGGGCCATGTCTCTCACTGTCTATGGTGAGAGGCATGTAAAAGAACCATTGCTGACTTTCGTAAAGAGTAGGCTGCAAAGTCCTCAGCGTGTTTCTGTCCCTTGCTAAAAAAGGTTGACAGGAAGGGCTTTCGATGTAAAAACCTCTGCCAAATCAAACGTGCGAATCATATGATTCGCTGTGGCGACTCCCGAGTAAAAGGGAAAAAGCCGAAAGGAAGACAGAATATAGTATAGTTAAAAGAGACATCTTTATCAAGCTTATCAAATATAATGTCAGAAGGTTGAAGATCAATATTCCTATAGCCACAGGAGATCAACCACTGCTGCCCACCAAACCATAATTGAGATACAGCTTCACATTCAACTACCAATGAAGTATACATTCTGTACCAGTTCCGCAGAATCAGCATCCATCAGAATCCTTCATTGTTATTTGGGCGAGAAGTTTGTTCGTGGGCAGGATCCGGTGCAGTATCTTAGATTGAAAGCATCTCAAACATGTGTCAAATGTGACCAAAAAAGGTCATTTATAATATTTGTTCCCGAATTGATACTATCACAGTCCTGAAAATTTAGGTCTCTCCATTTATTTTGAGCAGATTGGGTTCTCATTTTTGCGAGGAAAAAAAAAACAACTCTAATAGGAACTACAATCCTTTTACACAGTGAGAATAGCTTGCAATTGTGGTAGTATAAATGGAAAAATGGGATATAATTTGGGTGGAGAAATTATTGAGCCATGTCTTTGGAACTGCATTCATCAGCTTACAGTAGTCAAGAAATGTGATTTGTATATTATAGTCTAACTTCAACTCTGTAATGATTTAAAGCTACCATCTTCCTTCACTATGTCCTTAACACACTTAACATTCATTTTATGCCACATTCTAATATATTCCATTTTTATCCTGGGATTTCCCCAAATTGGTTGATTCAATATATCTATTATAGTATCTGATTCAAAATGCAGCCATGAGGTGGGGGGGCATGAACCAGTGTCTCCCCCCCTCATGCCGGTCCCAAGCAAAGAGAAATGCAGAGGGTTGTGTCAGGAAGGGCATCCGACGTAAAACCAATGCCAAACATTTATGATGCAAATCAGTATTACCCCCCATACCGGCTCGGTCGAGGCCCAGGTTAACAACGACCGCCATCAGTGCTGTCAATCAACAGGGTACTGATGGAAATTGGACGACTGTTGGTCGAAGATGTCGAAGAAGGAGAGGCGGGAGGCGTGTCTGTAGGCAGAGAGAGAAGAGGAAAGGCATGAGTCTAGGACTGAGAGTGGGGACTTTGAATGTTGGAACTATGCAAAGAAAAGGTAGAGAGCTGGCTGACATGATGCAGAGGAGGAAGGTGGACATACTGTGTGTTCAGGAGACTAGGTGGAAAGGTAGCAAAGCTAAAAGCTTAGGAGCAGGGTTTCAGCTATTTTATCACGGTGTGGATGGGAAGAGAAATGGAGTAGGAGTCATCTTGAAGGAGGGGTTTGTCAGGAATGTTCTAAAAGTGATAAGAGTGTCAGACAGAGTGATGAGTCTCAAGTTAGAAATTGAAGGCGTGATGGTCAATGTTGTTAGTGCTTATGCCCCACAGGCAGGATGTGAGCGAGAAGAGAAGGAGAGATTCTGGAGTGACTTAGATGAAGTGATGCAGGGTACCCCCAGAGGTGAAAGAGTGGTCATTGGTGCAGACTTCAATGGACATGTTAGTGCAGGCAACAGAGGGGACGAGGAAGTGATGGGCAGGTTTGGTATCCAGGACAGGAATGCAGAAGGACAGATGTTGATAGATTTTGCAAAAAGGATGGAAATGGCTGTGGTGAATACTTTCTTCCAGAAGAAACAGGAGCATAGGGTGACTTATAAAAGCGGAGGTAGGAGCACACAGGTAGACTACATCTTGTGTAGGCGATGTAATTTGAAGGAAGTCAGTGACTGCAAAGTAGTAGTGGGTGAGAGTGTTGCCAAACAGCATAGGATGGTGGTATGCAGGATGACGCTGATGGTGAGGAAGGTGAAGAAGGCAAAGGCAGAGCAGAAGACAAAGTGGTGGAAGTTGAAAAAGGAAGCGTGTCATGTTTTCTTCAAAGAGGAGTTGAAACAGGCTTTGGGTGGCCAGGAAGTGCTTCCAAATGATTGGACAACCACAGCAAATGTGATCAGGGACACAGGTAGGAGAGTACTTGGTGTGTCATCTGGAAGGAAAGTAGATAAGGAGACTTGGTGGTGGAATGAGGAAGTGCAGGAGTGTGTACAAAGGAAGAGGTAAGCTAAGAAGAAGTGGGACATTGAGAGGACCGAAGAGAGTAAACAGGAGTACAGGGAGAAACAGCGTAAGGTGAAAGTAGCAGTGGCTAAGGCCAAACAGAGGGCGTATGATGACTTGTATGATAGGTTGGATAGTAAAGAGGGAGAAAATAATCTATACAGGCTGGCACAGCAGAGAGATAGAGATGGGAAGGACATGCAGCAAGTTAGATTGATAAAGGACAGAGAGGGAAATGTATTGACTGATGACAGAAGCGTGCTGGGAAGATGGAAAGAGTACTTTGAAGAGCTGATGAATGAGGAAAATGAGAGAGAAAAAAGAGTAGAAGAGGTGACCATTGATGAGCAGGATGTAGCAAAGATCAGTAAGGGTGAAGTGAGAAGGGCATTGAAGAGGATGAAGAATGGAAAGGCAGTTGGTCCTGATGATATACCTGTGGAGGTATGGAAGTGTCTAGGAGAGGTAGCAGTAGATTTTCTGACAAGAACATTCAACAAGGTACTAGAGAGTGAGCAGATGCCAGAGGAGTGGAGGAAAAGTGTGCTGGTGCCCATTTTTAAGAACAAGGGAGACATGCAGAGTTGCAGCAACTACAGAGGGATAAAGTTGATGAGCCATACGATGAAGTTATGGAAAAGAATAGTGGAAGCTAGACTAAGGGCAGAGGTCAGCATTTGTGAACAACAGTTTGGTTTCATGCCAAGAAAGAGCACCACAGATGCAGAGGTTCTCTTTGGGAGTAACAAGGATGGATAGGATCAGGAATGAGTATGTCAGAGGGACAGCACATGTAAGATGCTTCGGAGACACAGTCAGAGAGGCTAGATTGAGTTGGTTTGGACATGTTCAGAGGAGGGACAGTGAATATATTGGTAGTAGGATGCTGAGGTTGGAAAATTCCAGGCAGAAGGCCCAGAGGAAGACCAAAGAGAAGATTTATGGATGTGGTGAAGGAGGACATGAAGGTAGTTGGAGTAAGATTAGAAGATGCAGAGGATAGGCAAGATGGAGGTAGATTATTTGCTGTGGCGACCCCTGAATTTAATATCCGAAAAGAAAAGAAGAAGATGTATATTCACCAGTCAATCAAGCATAGACAGCGCGTTTTTTCCCATTGCGCGGACATGTTGCTTTGGACTTTTTGCCACACATCTGGAACCTTCTCTCGGATTCATGTTTGTAAGTGTTCTTCTGACCGAATTCTCTACACTTCCTTTGCCAGCTTGCCGCGGAACTGTCTAAGCTCCGGTTGTCAGTCTGTGTCACTCATTCGAGTAAATTTCAAATTTTTGGCTGCCCGAAGAAAAGCTTCTCTTTCACTCCATTATCATCATCATCATCATCATCATCATCTTCCGCTAAGTCCGGGGTCAGGTCGCGGGGGCAGCAACCTAAGCAAAGAGGTCCAGACATCCCTCTCCCCAGCTACCTCCTCCAACTCCACCGGGGGGGGGACACAGAGGCGGTCCCAGACAAGCCAAGAGACATAGTCCCTCCAGCGTGTTCTAGGTCGACCTCGGGGTCTCTTCTCGGTTGGACATGCCCGAAACCCCACATCAGGGAGGCGTCCAGGAGACATTCTGACCATATACCCGAGCCACCTCAACTGGCCCCTCTCAATGCGGATGAGCAGTGGATCTACTCCGAGCTCTCCAGGGATTGTAGAGCTTCTCACCTTATCTCTCAGGGAGAACCCCACCACCCGGCGATGGAAGCTCATTTCAGCCGCTTGTATCCGTGATCACGTTCCTTCGGTCACTACCCAAAGTTCGTGACCATAGGTGAGGGTTGGAATGTAGATCGACTGGTAAATTGAGAGCTTCGCCTTGCGGCTCAGCTCCTTCTTCACCACGATGGACCGGTACAGGCACAGCTTAACAGCAGAGGCTGCAGTGATCTGTCTGTTGATCTCTCGTGCCATCCTTCCCTCACTCGTGAACAAGACCCCAAGATACTTAAACTCCTCCACTTGGGGCAGGACCTCATTCCCGACCTGGAGGGTGCATTCCACCCTTGTCCGACTAGAACCATGGCCTTGGACTTGGAAGTACTGATCCTCATCCCGGATGCTTTGCACTCGGCTGCAAATCACTCCAATGAGAGCTGGAGGTCCTGACTTGATGAAGCCAAAAGGACAACATCATCCGCAAAAAGCAGAGACGAGATCTGATGGCCACCAAACCAGAACCCCTCATCGCCTCGACTGCGCCTAGAAATTCTGTCCATAAAAATTATGAACAGAATCGGTGACAAAGGACAGCCTTGGTGGGCTCCAACTCCCACCGGAAATGAATTCGACCTGTTGTTGCCAATACGGACCGAACTCTGGCTCCGATCATACAGCGACCGAATGGCTCGTAGCAACGGATCCGGAATGCTGTACTCTCGGATCACGCCCCACAAGATTGTTCGCCTTCTCCAAATCCACAAAGCACATGTGGACAGATTGGGCAAACTCCCATGTCCCCTCCAGAATCCTGTGGAGTGTATAGAGTTGGTCAAGAGTGCTACGGCCAGGACAAAAACCACATTGTTCCTCCTGAATCCGAGGTTCAACTATCGGTCGGATCCTCCTCTCTAGTATCCCTGCATAGACTTTTCTAGGTAGGCTGAAGAGTGTAATTCCATGATAATTGGAACACACCCTCTGGTCACCTTCTTAAAAATCGGGACCACCACCCCAGTTTGCCAATCCAAAGGTACAGACCACAATGACCACGCGATGTTGCAGAGTAATGTCAACCAAGACAGTCCTACAGTATCCAGAACCCTGAGATATTCCGGGCAGATCTCGTCCAACTCCGGAGCTCGACCACCACCAAGGAGCTTTTTGACAACCTCATTGACCTCCACTCCAGGGATGGGATTCCTCTTCCACAGAGGGCGTGTTAGTGGGATTGAGGAGGTCCTCAAAGTATTCCCTCCACCTCTCGACGACATCCCCAGTCGAGGTAAGCAGCTCCCCACCGCCACTGTAAACAGTGTTTGTGGAGAACTGCTTCCCCCTCCTAAGGCATCAGATTTCAGTCCAGAAACTTTTTGAGGCCAAGTGATAATCACTCTCCAGGCCCTCACCGAACACCTCCCACGCCAAAGATTTTGCATTTGCGAGAGCCTCGGCTGCAGCATGTTTGGCTTGCCGGTACCGGTTTGCTGCCTCGGGAGTCCCACAGGCTAATAAAACCCGATAGGCCTCCTTCTTCAGCTGGATGGCCCCCTTCACCGCAGGTGTCCACCACCGGGTTCGGGGATTACCACCACGACAAGCACTGACGACCTTACGGCCACAGCTATGGGCTGTCGCCTCAGCAATGGAGGCACGAAACATGGCCCATTCAGATTCCATATCCACCGCCTCCTCTGGGACGTGGTTGGAGCTCTGCAGGAGGTGGGAGTTAAAGGCCTCTCGAACAGGGAACTCTGCCAAATGTTCCCGGCAGACCCTGATTACACGCTTGGGACTGCAAGGTCTGGAAGGCAGCCTTCCCCACCACCGAAGCCAACTCACCACCAGGTAGTAATCAGTAGACAGCTCAGCTCCTATCTTCACCCGAGTGTCCAGAACATATGGTCACAAGTCCACTGATATGACTACAAAGTCAATCATCGAATTGCGACCTCGGGTGTCCCGGTGCCAAGTGCCTTCATGGGCACACTCATGTTCGAACATGGTGTTCGTGATAGACAAACTGTGACGAGCACAGAAGTCTAACAATGAAACACCATTCAGGTTCAGACTGAAGAGGCCGTACCTACCAATCACACCCTTCCAGGTCACACTATCGTTGCCCACATGGGCGTTGAAGTCTCCCAAGACAACTAGTGAGTCTCCCGAGGAAGCGTTCTCCAACACGCCCCTAGCACAAATAACAGTCAGGACCCGTCCCCCCGCCCAAAGACGGAGGGAAGCTACCATTTCGTCAACTGGGGAGAACCCTAAAACTCCTCCCACGGGTGGTGGGTCCATGGGAGGGTGGACCCATATCTCTTTTTCAGGCTCAGCCCGGCCAGGCTCCATGGGCAGAAGCACGACCACCAGGCGCTCACCTACGAGCCCCTCCCCCGGGCCTGGCTCCAGAAGGGAACCCCGGTGACCCACGTCTGGGCAAGGGAGACTGCTTGCTGTGCTTTCTCTCAGATGTCATGTGTCATTGAACGCTACACAATAATATGAGTAATAATACACAAACTGTTCCTGATCTCTTTATTTTATGCCTTATCTGTCTGTTTCCCAAGGAGAGTGTTGATTTGAGGTTTTTAAAGATATGTTTGAATTTACAATACCAAATATATATATATATATATATATATATATATATATATATATATATATATATATATATATAAAATCCATCTTTGCCAACGAATAATCTTGCAATGTCTTCATTTTGTGGGCTTGCAAAGAAAAGACTATATCTCTTTCACTCCAAAAAACAAAAACTACAATAATCGGCGTTGGCCCATCCGTCCATTGTTTCAGTCTGTGTGTGTTTTTTTTTTTTATCATCATCATCTGCTTTGCAAATAGTTCACCCTGCAAAAGTCCCGCACGACCTTAATAGTGTCCTCAGGATGTCTCTCATATCCTTCCACGCCGTACAATAGGGGATTCATTTTACGGCTGTGAACTTGACTTGAGAGAAGTGCGTGTTTAAGATCCATCATGTTGTTTTTCAGGTGTTTGATGTCCTCGCTGTCCTTTCTTTGATATTCCTTTACTTCTATCTTTCAGTCAATTTCTGAATCGAGTGTTTAATATCTGTAAAACCGCTCATCATGATGGCGTGCGTTTTAAACAGGTCATCATTTGTTTTCGGCGCCCTCTTGTCTGGAAGTTTTTTCTCTTGCTGTATTGCAGAGTCTGACATACTTCCACACCCGGCTCTTGCAGCTGAACGTGTCAACCATTGTCGAATAGATTCTCGTTCTCTCCTTCAGACTTGTGTGTCATAGTATGAGTCAAAAATTGAAATTATCATTCTCAAAAACACATAACTGGGAGTCCACCACAGGCACATCCAACTACTACATGGCCATTCCCAGAAGTCCTCACTCACTACTACTTTACAGTCACTGACTTCCTTCAAATTACACCGTTTGTACAATATGTTGTCTACCTGTGTGCTCCTGACTCCGCTTTTACAAGTCACCCTATGCTCCTGTCAGTGGCCAGTGGCGGAGTGGTCAAGGTGCTGCATTCATGATTGAGAGGTATTCAAATCCCAGTCAGATCCTCAATGTGCTCAGAACCCTGAGCAGGGACTAAACCAGAAGTTTACAAGTGAACTCTATTTACCCAGCAGTTTAAATGGGTACCAATAAACATATACTGGGAATGTAACCTGCAATGGACTAGCATCGCATCCAGGAGGAGTTGTACTTCTAGTCGCTTCATGCTATGGAAACCGGGGATAAGCACAGGTCTGATGAGCCACTATGGCTGGAGTGTAAAAAGCCCAACGGACTATATCTACTTTTACAGATGATCTTTTCTCTTCTGGAAGAAAGAATTCACCATAGCATTTCCCAACTTTTTTTTTTTTTTTTTTTCAAAATCTATAAACATCTGTCCTTCTGTGTTCCTGTCCTGGATACCAAAACTGCCCACTTCATTGTCCCCTCTGTTGCCTGCACCAACATGTCCATTGAAGACTGTACCAATGACCACTCTTTCACCTCTGAGTGTATTCTGCATCACTTCATCTAACTCACTCCAGAATCTCTCCTTTTTTTTCTCATTCACATCCTGCCTGTGGGGCATAAGCACTAAAAGCATTAAGCATCACACCTTCACGCCTTCAATTTCGAACTTGAGTCTCATCACTGACACTCTTTTCACTTCTAGAACATTGTTAACATCATGTTAAAACAGCTTAAATCATGCTTCTAACCTTGCTACCTTTTCACCTGGTTTCCTGAAAACACAGTATGTCCACCTTCCTCCTCTTCATCATATCAGCCAGCTCTCTACCTTTTCCTGTCATAGTTCCATCATTAAAAGTCCCTACTCTCAGTCCTAGACTCATGCCTTTCCTCTTCTCTCTCTGCTGATGGATACGCCTTCCGCCTCTCCTTCTTCGATCAACAGTAGTCCAGTTTCTACCAGCACCCTGTTGGTTAACAGCACTGATGGCGGTCGTTGTTAACCCGGGCCTCGACTGATCCACTTTGGAAGTCACACTGATGATCCGCATAGTTGATTTGGCAAATGTTTTAAATCGGATGCCCTTCTTGACACAACCCTCCATATTTATCCAGGCTTGAGACTGGCGTGAGAAAGAACACTAGCTTGTAGTGCTTTATACTGCTGGGTGAACAGAGGTACACTTGGGGATAAGACCTTGCCCAGAAGTCTTATCACAGTGGGGGAAGGGGGTGTCTAACTGGGATTCGAACACACAACCTCCCAATCATGAGCAGAGCATCCTAACCACTACCTTATCGGCCCCATATTTTTATGGGTTAAATAATAGTTTAATCGGTAAAAATCTCTCTCTCCCTCTCCCTCTCTCTCTCGTTGAAAGTTATCTTAAAACTTAGCAATCCTTCACCTGGAGCAAGAAGAACAATGCATTCATAATTTTAAATCTACGTTGACAGGTCAGGTCAGGTCAGGTCAGGTATGAGGGCATGCGCCGGGACGGCACTTCGCTGCATCCACCAGCTGCCTCCACTCATCCGGCTGTCTCCTGGCGATTGACCAGGCCTGCGACCATACCCCCGGCAGGGCAGCCTTCAGCTGCGACAACCACGTTGCACACGTCCATCCCCACGATCGGCTCCAGCACCGAAGATCCCAAATGGACAGGATCCTGTGTGCTGGGTCCGAAGACAAGAAATGCGCCAAGTGCACCCATAGTAGCGTAGCTGATGGTCGCAGATCAAGCAGGTCACTCTTATCATCCCCGCATCCCCGAGTACCTTCCGGTTGGTAACAAAGTCCCACTAGCAGTATCCGAAGATGTGGCGAAGGGAAGTCGTAATGAAGGAGTCCAGTGGCCGTCCAAGCATGAGCATCCATGTCTCACTGAAGTAGAGCAAGACAGAGAGCACAAGGGGGCGAAAGACTCGGGCTTCCGTCTGCCTGCTCAAATACCTCGACAACCACACGGTCCTGTCCAGTGAGTTCATCGCCCCGTAGGCAAGGCCAAGTTGACAATTGATCTTGGCCCTGCAATCAATGGAACGATGGACCACGCTGGTAAGGTAAGTGAAAGACTCCACGATCTCTACTCTTTCACGACCCACAGCGATCGAGTCAACAGCAGCATCCAAGAGGTTACTGAAAGCCTGGATCTTGGTTTTGATCCAGGAGACCTCCAAACCAAGCAGTTCCGCTTCCTCACTCAGTGAACAGAGAGTCTCCGACAGGACATCCACCATGTCTGCGAAGATCACTGCGTAATCGGCAAAGTCCGGATCAATAATCCGAACATCACCAAACAACACACCGCAGGCCGATCCACCTGATACCGCCACCATGATCCAGTCCATTACAGTACTGAAGATAGTGGGGGCCAGAAAACACCCCTGTCTCACTCCGGTCTCAACTGAAAAGAAGTCAGAGGTGGAGCCCCCACACCTCACAGCACACTCTGTCCCAGAATACAGGGAAGATATCAGCCGGACCAGAGCTGACGGGATCCCACGTAGACAAAGTATGCCCCAGAGGGCCTCCCTATCCACTGAGTCGAATGCCTTGTGAAAGTCTATATAGGCGGCAAGGAACCCCCATTAAACTCCTGCAAGCGCTCAGATAGGACGCGGAGCGCCAGGATGCGGTCAACGGTAGACCTCTTCGGTGTAAACCCGGACTGTTCAGGGCGCTGGTGCACTAGAAGCTGCTGTCGGATCCTGTCCAGTAGAATCCATGCGAAAACATTGCCCAGAACTGAGAGGAAAGTAACCCCCCATTAACTGTTGCATTCTCAGGTATCACCCTTCCCCTTTCAGATTGGGACAACAATGCCCCGTTTACAGTCAGTTGCGATGACACCAGTGCTCCACAAGGAGCACACGAGAACAAACAGCCACCTGAGAACACCTCACCTCCTGCCTTAAGCATTTCCATGTGGATACCATAAACTCCCGCAGATTTGCCATCCGCCAAGCGCCACACCGCCCTCCAAGTTTCCTCAAGAGTTGGCGAGTGGAAGCCTGGGGTAAGGTCGGCAACAAGAGTTTCAGTATCCCCGATGGCCAGGCTCCGGGTGGAAGGGTCAGCACGATACAACTCCTCAAAGTACTCGGCCCAATGAGTCCTCTCTGCAGATTCCTTGGTAAGGACACTACCATCTGCAGCTTTCACTGGATCGGTCGAGGCCCGGGTTAACAACGACCGCCATCAGTAGTATTAACCAACAGGGTGCTGGTGGAAATTGGACTACTCTTGGTTCGACGACATCGAAGGAGAGGTGGGAGGCGTGTCCGTAGAGAGAGATAAGGAAAGGCAGGAGTCTAGGAATGAGAGTAGGGACTTTGAATGTTGGAACTATGCAAGGAAAAGATAGAGAGCTGGCTGACATGATGCAGAGGAGGAAGGTAGACATACTGTTTGTTCGGGAGACCAGGTGGAAAGGTAGCAAGGCTAGACGCTTAGGAGCAGCATTTAAGCTGTTTTTTATGGTGTGGATGGGAAGAGAAATAGAGTAGGAGTCATCTTGAAGGAGGAGTTTGTCAGGAATGTTCTAGAAGTGAAAAGAGTGTCAGACAGAGTCATGAGTCTCAAGTTATGACAATTAGTAGGAAATTGAAGGCGTGTTGTTCAATGTTGTTAGTGCTTATGCCCCACAGGCAGGATGTGAGCTAGAAGAGAAGGAGAGATTCTGGAGTGAGTAAGATGAAGTGAGGCAGAGTACCCCCAGAGTTAAAAGAGTGGTCATTGGTGCAGATTTCAATGGACGTGTTGGTGCAGGCAACAGAGGGGACGAGGAAGTGATGGGCATTGAAGAGGATGAAGAGTGGAAAGGCAGTTGGCCCTGATGACATACCGGTGGAGGTATGGAATTGTTTAGGAAATGTAGCAGTAGATTTTCTGACAAGAACATTCAACAAGGTCTTAGAGAGTGAGCAGATGCCAGAGGAATAGAGGAGACGTGTGCTTGTGCCCATTTTTAAGAACAAGGGAGATGTGCAGAGTTGTGGCAACTACAGAGGGATAAAGTTGATGAGCCATACGATGAAGCTATGGGAAAAAAATAGTGGAAGCTAAACTAAGGGCAGAGGTCAGAATTTGTGAACAACAGTTTGGTTTCATGCCACGAAAGAGCACCACAGATGCAGTGCTTGCCTTGAGGTTGTTAATAGAGAAGTACAGAGGGAGCTGCATTGCGCCTTTGTGGATCTGGAGAAAGCATATGACAACGTGCCGAGAGATGACCTGTGGTATTGCATGAGGAAGTCTGGAGTGGCAGAGAAGTATGTTAGAGTGGTTCAGGACATGTATGAGAGATGTAACACAGTGGTGAGGTGTTCTGTCAGTGTGACAGAAGAGTTCAAGGTGGAGGTGGGACTGCATCAAGGGTCAGCTCTGAGCCCTTTCTTGTTTGCTATGGTGATGGACAGGCTGACAGACGAGGATAGACAAGAATCTCCATGGACTATGATGTTTGCAGATGACATCGTGATATGTAGTGAGAGCAGAGAACAAGTGCAGGAAAATCTAGAGAGGTGGAGGTATGCCCTGGAAAGGAGAAGAATGAAGGTTAGCCTCAGTAAAACAAAATACATCTGTGTGAATGAGGACCAAAGGGGAACGGTGAAGTTACAGGGAGCAGAAATAAAGAAGGTGGATGATTTTAAATACTGAGGATCAACAATCTAGAGCAATGGAGAGTGTGGAAAAGAGGTGAAGAAGCGTGTGCAGGCAGGTTGGAATGGTTGGAGAAAAGTATCTGGTGTGATGTGTGATAGGAGGGTATCGGAAAGAATGAAAGGAAAAGTGTACAAGACTGTGTTGAGGCCAGCGATGTTGGTATGGTTTAGAAACAGTGGCCCTGGGGAAAAGACAGGAGGCTGAGCTGGAGGTAGCAGAGATTAAAACTTTGAGGTTCTCTTTGAAAGTAACAAGGATGGATAGGATCAGGAATGAGTACATCAGAGGGACAGCACATGTTAGAGGTTTTGGAGACAAAGTCAGAAAGGCTAGGTTGAGATGGTTTGGTCATGTACAGAGGTGGGATAGTGAGTATATTGGTAGTGGGATGCTGAGGTTGGAAGTACCAGGCAGAAGGTCTAGAGGAAGACCAAAGAGAAGATTTATGGATGTGATGAAGGAGGACATGAAGGTAGTTGGAGTAAGAGTAGAAGATACAAAGGATAGGGTGAGATGGAGGTGGATGGTTTGCTGTGGCGTCCCCTGAAAGGAAAAGACAAAAGGATAAAGATTTTATATATATATGGTTTTCTGAGTAGATCCTTCCATAGGAGAGTGCTCATTGGTAGAGCAAATAACAATAAAAATAAAAGGACAGGACAAAGACTTTCTATTGAAACTCCATTTATCACTACAGATCTTTTTCAAGGGATGGTGAAACCATCCTCTCTTCTCTGATTATAATCACCTGAACAGAGAGGATGGTTTCACCACCCCTCGAAACAGATCTGTAGTGATAAATGGAGTTTCAATAGAAAGTCTTTGTCCTGTCCTTTTATTTTTATTATATATATATATATATATATATACATACATATATCTATATATATATACATACATATATATATATACATACATATACACACACATTTTCTAATGCTACTTAATAACAATTAGGCAATGGTGGGGTACACCCTGGACACTCAGGCCATCGCAGGACCAACACACAAAGAATCATTCACAATCAAGCCCACTCGTGGGGCAATTTGGAACAACAATTTAAATGAATATGCATGCTTTTGGACTGTGGGAGGAAAGAGAAAGCAGAGTACCTAGATGAAACTCAAGCACAGTGTGGGCAAACTGTACACAGAAATGCCTCGAACCTAGGAATTAATATATGTATGTGTGTGTGTGTGTGTGTAAGTTATGCCTGAATTCCTGAATGTATTTGGGTTCATGCTGTCCGCTGCCAATGTTTTCCGATACAGTAGACACAGCGGTCTTTCCTCGATTCTCACCGCAACACAGTGAAGCCGAGTGCTACAGTCGCTTCATCATAGCTCCTCGAATTTGCTTGCGGGAGACTTTCGCTTCGCTCAATGTCTCAGTCTTTCTCTCTGCCCCTGTTAAAAATTTCCATGGTGGGTTTATTAACTTCACTTCTTATTTTACCGCTGGGCACTCTAACAGTGAGGAAGCCACTGCCACCTGCTGTAGTGGATGTAGAATTACACTTTATCCTCAGACAGCAAAAAGAAAAAAAAAAAAAAAAAAGTTACTGGGGTCACCACTCCCGGCATCACACCCCACTACTTGAGAACCAGTGATATGTATATACACACACACACGGGATTTAGCTCAGTTGGTAGAGCGTGTTCTTTATCCTCCAGAATTTAAAAATCAGAACCAATCAAAAACAAACCAATCCAGATATGCAAAATGAAGGAATTTATTATTGAACAAAACATGAGGTAATGATGACTAGCAAAACAAAAGATGCCCTTCTGTCTCTCTGCAGGATGGAGGAACAGGGTCGAGGGAGTAGAGCATCCAGTATTGTGATGGTTTCTTCAGCCACAGACAAGGCATGTATAGCACACACTTTTCATACAGTTGGTGAGTCTTTCCTTCAAAAAAAAAAAAAAAAAAGTGCATGATTGAACACTTTTTTCGACTGAGAAGGGCCTGATACTGCAGACTTTAAAAATTGATGCAGTGTGTAGTGCCCTAATGTAATCATACTGTATTCTGTTCTCTTACTTCCCTCAAGATGGCAATGTTTACTAATACCCCATTGCAGGGCTCATTAATACCCCGATTTCACTGGAGCATGGAGGAAGCAAAACCGTAGTCATCCTCCATACGATTCCGAAGGTATTTCCCCCTCTTCCATCAGGCCAAAATTTTCCACATGTTCAAAAGCACGTTCACGGAAAAATTTTCAGAGAGTGTTCCCTTTGGTTTCGTGATCATTCTTTTTATACCGCAATTGTTCCTTAACTTATCCGCAAGTCTCTTCCGTATGCTCAAAAGTAGTGAAGAGAGCTCCTCGACACACCATCAGCAGCATCAAACCGGCTTGCCGAGTGCCTTGCCCCTCACTTTGGGTGTACGTGCGGCACGCTCTCGACTCCATCCGCACACACGTGATCATTGGCATGAGGAGGATGATCATGCAGACTCAATCGAAGTTTATCTATGGCACACCGTGAGTATTTCACCTTCCGACTTCAATCGGGTCTGCTTGATCATCCTCCTCATGCCGATGATCACGTGCGCGCGGACAGAGTAGAGAGCGCGCAATGATCAAATACAAAGTGGGGTTCAGAGATCAGTGCGTCTTAAACACATGCTCAAATGCATGCTTTCATCCAGCCATGCTTTCATCCAAATGCAGCCATGAGTTTGGCACGAACCAGAGACTCTCCTCCTCATGCCGGTCCCAAGCCCAGATAAATGCAGAGGGTTGTGTCAGGAAGGGCATCCGACGTAAAACCAATGCCAAACTTTTATGATGCAAATCAGAAGTATTACCCCATACCGGATCGGTCGAGGCCCGGGTTAACAACGACCGCCATCAGTGCTGTCAATCAACAGGGTGCTGATGGAAATTGGACTACTGTTGGTCGAAGAAGGAGGGGTGGGAGGCGTGTCCGTAGGCAGAGAGAGAGAGAGAGAATAGGAAAGGCATGAGTCTCGGACTGAGAGTAGGGACTTTGAATGTTGGAACTATGCAAGGAAAAGGTAGAGAGCTGGCTGACATGATGCAGAGGAGGAAGGTGGACATACTGTGTGTTCAGGAGACCAGGTGGAAAGGTAGCAAAACTAAAAGCTTAGGAGCAGGGTTTAAGCTGGTTTTTCATGGTGTGGATGGGAAGAGAAATTGAGTAGGAGTCATCTTTAAAGAGGGGTTTGTCAGTAATGTTCTAAAAGTGAAAAGAGTGTCAGACAGAGTGATGAGTCTCAAGTTAGAAATTGAAGGCGTGATGGTCAATGTTGTTAGCGCCTATGCCCCACAGGCAGGATTTGAGCTAGAAGAGAAGGAGAGATTCTGGAGTGACTTAGATGAAGTGAGGCAGAGTACCCCCAGAGGTGAAAGAGTGGTCATTGGTGCAGATTTCAATGGACATGTTGGTGCAGGAAACCGAGGAAGTGATGGGCAGGTTTGGTATCCAGGACAGGAACACAGAAGGACAGATGTTGATAGATTTTGCAAAAAGGATGGAAATGGCTGTGGTAAATACTTTCTTCCAGAAGAAACAGGAGCATAGGGTGACTTATAAAAGCGGAGGTAGGAGCACACAGGTAGACTACATCTTGTGTAGGCAATGTAATTTGAAGCAAGTCTTCTTCTTCTTCTTCTTTTCCTTTCGGCTTTTCCCTTCAGGGGTCGCCACAGCGAATCATCTGCCTCCATCTCACCCTATCCTTTGCATCTTCTTCTCTTACACCAACGACCTTCATGTCTTCCTTCACCACATCCATGAATCGTCTCTTTGGTCTTCCTCTAGGCCTTTTGCCTGGTAGTTCCAGCCTCAGCATCCTATTACCAATATACTCACTATCCCTCCTCTGTACATGTCCAAACCATCTCAATCTAGCCTCTCTGACTTTGTCTCCAAAACGTCTTACATGTGCTGTCCCTCTGATGTGCTCATTCCTAATCCTATCCATCCTCAAGTTACTCCCAAAGAGAACCTCAACATTTTCATCTCTGCTACCTCCAACTCTGCCTCCTGTCTTTTCCCCAGGGCCACTGTTTCTAACCCATACAGCATCGTTGCCCTCAACACCGTCTTGTACACTTTTCCTTTCATTTTTGTCGGTACCCTCCTATCACACATCACACGGACACTTTTCTCCAACCATTCCAACCTGCCTGCACACGCTTCTTGACCTCTTTTCCACACTCTCCATTGCTCTGGATTGTTGAGCCTAAGTACTTAAAATCCTCCACCTTTCTTATCTCTGCTCCCTGTAATCTCACCGTTCCTCTTTGGTCCTTGGCATTCATGCACATGTATTCTGTCTTACTGAGGCTAATCTTCATTCCCCTCCTTTCCAGGGCATACCTCCACCTCTCTAGATTTTCCTGCACTTGTTCTCTGCTCTCACTACAGATTACAATGTCATCTGCAAACATCATAGTCCATGTGGAATCTTGTCTAACCTCGTCTGTCAGCCTGTCCATCACCATAGCGAACAAGAAGGGGCTGAGAGCTGACCCTTGATGCAGTCCCACCTCCACCTTGAACTCTTCTGTCACACCGACAGCACACCTCACCACTGTCTTACATCTCTCATACATGTCCTGCACCACTCTAACATACTTCTCTGCCACTCCAGACTTCCTCATGCAATACCACAGTTCTTCTCTCGGCACCCTGTCATATGCTTTCTCCAGATCCACAAAGGCACAATGCAGCTCCGTCTGACCTTCTCTGTACTTCTCCATTAACATCCTCAAGGCAAACACTGCATCTGTGGTGCTCTTTCTGGGCATGAAACCAAACTGTTGTTCACAAATGCTGACTTCTGCCCTTAGTCTAGCTTCCACTATTCTTTCCCATAACTTCATCGTATGGCTCATCAACTTGATCCCTCTGTAGTTGCCACAACTCTGCACGTCTCCCTTGTTCTTAAAAATGGGCACCAGCACACTTCTCCTCCATTCCTCTGGCATCCTCTCACTCTCTAAGACCTTGTTAAATGTTCTTGTCAGAAAATCTACTGCTACCTCTCCTAGACACTTCCATACCTCCACCGGTATGTCATCAGGACCAACTGCCTTTCCATTCTTCATCCTCTTCAATGCCCTCCTCACTTCACCCTTACTAATCTTTGCTACTTCCTGGTCCTCAACAGTCACCTCTTCTCCTCTTTTTTCTCTCTCATTTTCCTCATTCATCAGCTCTTCAAAGTACTCTTTCCATCTTCCCAGCACACTTCTGTCATCAGTCAATAAATTTCCCTCTCTGTCCTTTATCAATCTAACTTGCTGCACGTCCTTCCCATCTCTATTTCTCTGCTGTGCCAACCTGTATAAATCATTTTCTCCCTCCTTACTTTCCAACCGAGCATACAAGTCATCAAACGCGCTCTGTTTGGCCTTTGACACTGCTACCTTTGCCTTACGCTGCGTCTCCCTGTACTCCTGTTTACTCTCTTCGGTTTTGTCAATGTCCCACTTCTTCTTAGCTAATCTCTTCCTTTGTACACACTCCTGCACTTCCTCATTCCACCACCAAGTCTCCTTATCTACTTTCCTTCCAGATGACACACCAAGTATTCTCCTACCTGTGTCCCTGATCACATTCGCTGTAGTTGTCCAGTCATCTGGAAGCACTTCCTGACCACCCAAAGCCTGTTTCAACTCCTCCTTGAAGACAACCCGACACTCTTCCTTTTCAACTTCCACCACTTTGTCTTCTGCTCTGCCTTTGCCTTCTTCACCTTCCTCACCATCAGCATCATCCTGCACACCACCATCCTATGCTGTTTGGCAACACTCTCACCCGCTACTACTTTGCAGTCACTGACTTCCTTTAAATTACATCGCCTGCACAAGATGTAGTCTACCTGTGTGCTCCTACCTCCACTTTTATAAGTCACCCTATGCTCCTCTCTCTTCTTGAAGAAAGTATTCACCACAGCCATTTCCATCCTTTTTGCAAAATCTACCAACATCTGTCCTTCTGCGTTCCTGTCCTGGATACCAAACCTACCTATCACTTCCTCGTCCCCTCTGTTTCCTGCACCAACATGTCCATTGAAGTCTGCCCCAATGACCACTCTTTCACCTCTGGGGGTACTCTGCATCACTTCATCTAACTCCCTCCAGAATCTCTCCTTCTCTTCTCGCTCACATCCTGTCTGTGGGGCATAAGCACTAACAACATTGACCATCACACCTTTAATTTCTAACTTGAGACTCATCACTCTGTCTGACACTCTTTTCACTTCTAGAACATTCCTGGCAAACTCCTCCTTCAAGATGACTCGACTCCATTTCTCTTCCCATCCACACCGTGATAAAACAGCTTAAACCCTGCTCCTATGCTTCTAGCCTTGCGACCTTTCCACCTGGTCTCCTGAACACACAGTATGTCCACCTTCCTCCTCTGCATCATGTCAGCCAGCTCTCTACCTTTTCCTGTCATAGTTCCAATATTCAAAGTCCCTACTTTCAGTCCTAGGCTCATGCCTTTCCTCTTCTCTCTCTGGCAACGGACACGCCTCCCGCCTCTCCTTCTTCGACGTCTTCGACCAACAGTAGTCCAATTTCCATCAGCACCCTGTTGGTTGACGGCACTGATGGCGGTCGTTGTTAAATTTGAAGCAAGTCAGTGACTGCAAAGTAGTAGCGGGTGAGAGTGTTGCCAAACAGCATAGGATGGTGGTGTGCAGGATGATGCGGATGGTGAGAAAGGTGAAAGAGGCAAAGGCAGAGCAGAAGACAAAGTGGTGGAAGCTGAAAAAGGAAGAGTGTCGTGTTGTCTTCAAAGAGGAGTTGAAACAGGCTTTGGGTGGCCAGGAAGTGCTTCCAAATGACTGGACAACCACAGCAAATGTGATCAGGGACACAGGTAGGAGTGTACTTGGTGTGTCCTCTGGAAAGAAAGTACATAAGGAGACTTGGTGGTGGAATGAGGAAGTGCAGGAATGTGTACAAAGAGGTGGGACATTGAGAGGACCGAAGAGAGTAAACAGGAGTACAGGGAGACAGCATAAGTAGCAGTGGCTAAGGCCAATCAGAGGGCGTATGATGACCTCTATGATAGGTTGGACAGTAAAGAGGGAGAAAATGATCTATACAGGTTGGCACAACAGAGAAATAGAGATGGGAAGGATGTGCAGCAAGTTAGAGTGATTAAGGACCGATAGGGAAATGTATTGACTGATGACAGAAGTGTGCTGGGAAGATGGAAAGAGTACTTTGAAGAGCTGATGAATGAGGAAAATGAGAGAAAAAAAAAAAAAAAGTAGAAGAGGTGACCATTGAGGAGCAGGATGTAGCAAAGATTAGTAAGGGTGAAGTGAGGAGTGCATTGAAGAGGATGAAGAATGGAAAGGCAGTTGGTCCTGATGACATACCTGTGGAGGTATGGAAGTGTCGAGGAGAGGTAGCAGTAGATTTTCTGACAAGAACATTCAACAAGGTCCTAGAGAGTGAGCAGATGCCGGAGGAGAAGTGTGCTGGTGCCCATTTTTAAGAACAAGGGAGACGTGCAGAGTTGCGGCAACTACAGAGGGATAAAGTTGATGAGCCATACGATGAAGTTATGTGAAAGAATAGTGGAAGCTAGACTAAGGGCAGGGGTCAGCATTTGTGAACAACAGTTTGGTTTCATGCCAAGAAAGAGCACCACAGATGCAATGTTTGCTTTGAGGATGTTAATGGAGAAGTACAGAGAAGGTCAGAGGGAACTGCATTGTGCCTTTGTGGATCTGGAAAAAGCATATGACAGGGTGCCAAGAGAAGAACTGTGGTATTGCATGAGGAAATCTGGAGTGGCAGAGAAGTATGTTAGAGTGGTGCAGGACATGTATGAGAGATGTAAGACAGTGGTGAGGTGTGCTGTCGGCATGACTGACCAATTCAAGGTGGAGGTGGGACTGCATCAAGGGTCAGCTCTGAGCCCCTTCTTGTTTGCTATGGTGATGGACAGGCTGACAGATGAGGTGAGACAAGAATCTCCATGGACTATGATGTTTGCAGATGACATTGTGATCTGTAGTCAGAGCAGAGAACAAGTGCAGGAAAATCTAGAGAGGTGAAGATATGCCCTGGAAAGGAGGGGAATGAAGGTTAGCCTCAGAAAATCAGAATACGTGTGTGAATGAAAAGGACCCAAGAGGAACGGTGAGGTTACAGGGAGCAGAGATAAGGAAGGTGGGGGATTTTAAGTACTTCGGCTCAACACTCCAAAGCAATGGAGAGTGTGGAAACGAGGTCAAGAAGCGTGTGCAGGCAGGCTGGAATGGTTGGCGAAAAGTGTCCGGTGTGATGTGCGATAGTGTCAGCAAGAATGAAGGGAAAAGTGTACAAGACGGTGGTGAGGCCAGCGAGGTTGTATGGTTAGAAACAGTGGCGCTGAGGAAAAGGCAGGAGGCAGAGCTGGAGGTAGCGGAGATGAAAATGTTGAGGTTCTTTCTGGGAGGAACGAGGATTGATAGGATCAGAAATTAGTATATCAGAGGGACAGCCCATGTAAGATATTTTGGAGAGAAAGTCAGAGAGGCTAGATTGAGATGGTACAGAGGAGGGATAGTGAGTATATTGGCAGTAGGATGCTGAGGTTGGAACTACCAGGCAGAAGGCCTAGAGGAAGACCAAAGAAGAGATTTATGGATGTGGTAAAGGAAGACATGAAGGTCGTTGGAGTCAAAAAAGAAGATGCAGAGGACAGGGTGAGATGGAGACAGATGATTTGCTGTGGCGACCCCTGAAGGGAGCAGCCGAAAGGAAAAGAAGATCTAATGTCATGGACCAAGGGCAGTGGTGGTCTCATGATATAGGGCACTGGATCGCCAAGCCAAAGGTTGGGGGTTCGAGTCCCACTCTCCACAAGGTTGTCACTGTCCCCCCCAGTGCAGCTAACTGGGTTATCAAAGGTGGGCCATGTCTCTCCCTGTCTATGGTGAGAGGCATGTAAAAGAACCATTGCTGACTTTCGTAAACAGTAGGCTGCAAAGCCTTCAGCATGTTTCTGTCCCTTGCTAAAAAGGGTTGTGACAGGAAGGGCATCCGACGTAAAAATCTCTGCCAAATCAAACGAGTCGCTATGGCGACTCCCGAGTAAAAGGGAAAAAGCCGAAAGGCAGACAAACTAATGTCATGGACCACACAAGCATGAGCAGTCTCCAACATATGTTTCAGAGACAAAAAATTTGATCCCACAATACTGGTTGGAATGTCTAGGGAGATGAAAGTATCGGTCAGTGTTCCTGAAACAATCCTAATGTTGCAATATTCAAACTAATACAAATTACATCACATGAGAACTGACATGGCCTAGTGTGACCTGACACCTGGACACTTCACTCACTGTCACCAAAAGCCCAGTAAGATTCTTTATCACAATCGATTTCCATCAAGATGTCCATTATGTTTCCTATTGTTTAGTCCCATTTGATTCTGCAGGCATCTGCATCTTGAAGTCTGTAGAATACTGCGTAAAGATTTTACAAATGGGTCCAATGTTCTGTATCATACAGCAAATGGTCCACCGTTCACAAATTCTTCGCTGTGCATTACTCGGAACAGGCCTTTCAATCTTACTGCTGGTAACACTCGCTCTGGTTTTTCACTTGTAACATAAACATTCTCTCCCGAGTGGATACCTGGTAACATTTGAAATGACCAATTCTTGTGAAGTCCTTCCCACAAGCCGAGCATTTATACAGCTTCGATCCAGAAGCAGCAGGAGTCTGTGGAGATTCTCCTCCAGTGCATGCACTACAGAATCAGGACCCTGTAATGATCTCCTCCGGTTCAGTTTCACAAGCCCATATAAAGCAAACACACCTTCACCTGAATCTCATTATCCAATCAAATGTTCTCCACACCCATCTTCTTCATGTTCACCTGAGATAATTAAGGTTAACAAACAAAAAAACTCCATGCATTATCGCCCCCTACTGGTGCCAAACCTAAATCCTATCACAACAAATAGACAGACAGGCAGACAGACATTTTATTCAATAAAAGGCCATTAGCCCAAAATACAGACAAAATGAATAAATTCAAGCATGAACTATTGTTGTAGACCAATTGAATTTCTGATTTTCTTAACATGGATAAGAACTAAGCATAGGTTTCGGGTTGCATTAACATCAGTTGATGACATAATATTAATAAAACTGTGTCGTGATAAGCGGTACTTCAAATATTTACTTAATAATGTATTTCTTATACCCGTGTAGCCTTTGCAATAAAGTATTACATGGATTTCATCTTCAATTTCATAGATATTGTTTTTCTCACATAAAGGACAAAATCTTAAAATATTCCCCAGTGCAGCTAACTGGGTTATCAAAGGCCGGCCATGTCTCTCACTGTCTTTGAACCATTGCTGACTTTCGTAAAAAGAGTAGGCTGCAAAGCCGTCAGTGTGTTTCCGCCCTGCGATGGCCTGGCGAGCTGTCCAGGGTGTACTCTGCCCTCGCCCTGAGTTGGCTGGGATGGGCACCAACCTCCCCGTGACCCTAATTAGGATGAAGCGGTTACAGAAAATGAACTGATGAAAATGATCTTAAAATATATGGAACATTTTTATATCTAGCAGTCTCAGTGCAAAGTTTGAAAGTACCACATCGAACATTTGATAAATAGATTCTCAAATAAGGTTCTATATCTGAGTTAATGTATGTTTCAACATTTAGAAGGGACTTGAACAGTAAATAACTAGAGGACTTAGATGTGTTTTGTAATGATGAATGCCAATTTTGGAAGAGATTATCAGATAACCTCTGCTTAAAAACTGAAATTAAAATATCAACATCACCAATATCGTGTGATACCCAAGTGAAACCAAACCCCAGTCTAAACAAAATATTTTTAATATACGATGCCCATGTTGTGCGTCCAGACTCATCTAATGCCTTCAGCATTAAATAGAACTGGTGAAGTCATCTAGAACTTGGAAGTCTTAAAAGTCTACACCTAAATTTAACGGTCCTTGTCATATAAGTAATTTGTAGGGGGAACCTGCCACATTCACCTAAAACCAGATTATTACAACAAGTTTTGCCAACTTTCAAGAAATACTTACAAGTTTTTATTTGTATTTGCTCAATAATTTTACAATAAGTGGTACCACAAATTTCTGAACCATAACTAATATGGGTTTAACCATAGCATCGAATATTTTAAAAAGATCTACAAAAGCCAAAGCCCTGCTCTCTTTTGATATCTATGGATAGCCATGAGAGCTTTGTTAGCTTGAGAGGCTCGAGTAGTCTGAGCCTTCGTCCAAACTAGCCGAGGTGTGAACACAAGTCCCAAATACCTATAATGAGAAACAACCTCTAGCCTCTGACCACACAAACCATTTTTCATAATATCTCCGAGGACCACTGTTCCTAAAAACCATAACCTTTGTCTTTGTAATATTCACTTTCATTCCAGTGAGTTGACAAAGTTTTTCTAAACCATAAATTTTCTTCTGTAGCTGGAGAGCACTATCCGAGACTGATGACACATCATCCGCAAACATTAGAGCATACAAATTACTAACATCAGGAGAAATATATAAACCTCGACCACCAAACTGTTCTATACACTCTACGAGTTGATTTATAAAAATGATGAACAACTGGGGACTAAGGATACACCCTTGTCTTGTGCCTATGCTACAATCAAAATATTGAGCGAGACCATGGGATGTTCTAACACAAGCTGATAGATTACTATACATTGATTTGAGAATGTTATAAAATCTGCCACAAATACCAACTTTCTGCAAACTCCACAATAAACTGTTATGATTAACCGTATCAAAGGCCTTGGAGAAATCTATAAATAGACAATAAAACCTCCCTTTCTTCTTACATGAATAAGTCTGCACCATGGCCTGGAGTGAAAATATGTGATCAATAGTAGAGTAGTTATCCCTGAAACCTGCCTGAGATTCATCAATAATATTCTTATTCTCACACCAAACCTTTCACCTGCTATTGAGAATAGAAGTAAAAATCTTACAAACTGAATGAATAAGAGATATTCCTCTATAATTACCGGGATTACCTTTCACACCTGATTTATAAAAACCACAAATAATGCTTTTCCCCCATAAAGCTGGAAAAGTGCCTGCATAGAAAATCTTATTGAACAGCACTTTTAAATATTTGCCGACATAACTCTTTGAAGCCTTAATAAATTCAATTGCAATTCCATCTGGTCCTGGTGACTTATTATTGGAAAGTTTATCAATGTGATAGAAAACTTCATTTTCAGTAAAGTCACTATTCAGGGTTTCCAGCTCTTCATCCTGTTGTATAGTCTCTGGGTTCATATCATGTATGTATGTATTATCAACATTTTCTCAAAGGTGGTGAGAAAAGTGAGCAAACCAGTCTTCACAACTAATATCTTTAGAGAAGTCACAAATTCGAATAGAGCCAGTTTGCTTAGAGATAATTCCTTTGGGTTATCTCTTGGAGACACAAGTTTTTCTTTCTGTGCAGTATAGTAGTCTCTTCGTTTAGAATTGAAGTTTGTTTTGAAAGATTTACGTAATGATTTATACGGTGGTCTAGTGGTATAGGGTGCTGGATCGCTGATCCAAAGGTTGGGGGTCCAAGTCCCACTCTCCACAAGGTTGTCACTGTCCCCCCCAGTGCAGCTAACAGGGTTATCAAAGGTGGGCCATGTCTCTCACTGTCTATGGTGAGAGGCATGTATAAGAACCATTGCTGACTTTCGTAAAGAGTAGGCTGCAAAGTCGTCAGCGTATTTCTGTCCCTTGCTAAAAAAGGGTTGTGACAGGAAGGGCATCCGACGTAAAAATCTCTGCAAAATCAAACATGCGAATCAGATGATTCGCTGTGGCGACTCCCGAGTAAATAGGAAAAAGCCGAAAGGAAGACAGACAGACAGACAGACGTAATGATTTATACACTGTTATATCTAAGCCATTATCTCTGTGATCCCGGAGAGCTTTATATTTTATATGCTTCAAGTGATCCAGTTCATGGTCCCACCATGGGGGCTGTGATTTCACATTAATGCCACGGTAACCTGAAAATATCCTTTTGTTGTGGTTGGCAGCCTGGTGGTACAGTTTTGTAAAAACCTTTAGTGAATCTTTGATATTTGTGTCTATATATTGGAACAGTTTGCTTCTAAAATGATTGAATAGTTAATGAAAATTAGAAATAAATAAGTCACATTGCTCTTTATCTCATATATATTTGGTCCATTCTCTGGTTGGGTGGGGACCAGATTGGGAATGTGTTGGGAAATATAGTTCCGGTGTATCACGTTCAATACAATTCATACCAAGTTGCTCGATATTCAAGGAACATTGTATAGGAAAATGGTCAGAGACATCACAAGTGCCAAATCCAAAATCCTTAACTCGTGGAAACAACGAAGTTGATGCTCTCATATAGTCGACTAAACTTGCTCCGTTATGTGTAACACAAGTAAACTGGCCCTCTTTATCCCTGAATAATCTGCCATTCATGATATGGATTCCAAAAGTACAACACAATTCTACTAACTTTTTTCCAAAATTATTATGGTTAAGATTATCTCGACTTGAACGAGGCATTTCAAAATTATCTAAAGGATAGTCATCAATATCGTTTCAAAATCCATATTATCACCAGGAATAAAGTCTAGAAATTCTTTAGTCCTTGCATTTAGGTCACCAGCTAAGAGTAATTGTTTGTCTGGGTGATCAGCAACTATAATGTTAATATAATGTACTAGGGTGTCAATACCATCATCACCACTCTCATTGCGGTCATAAACTGGGGACCCCTCTGGTGAAAAATAGGTAAATACAAATATGGTGTCTTTATCCCAGTCAAAATATTTGGATCTCAGCAATAAAACAATCGTATTATTCTGCATCCACATCTGTTTTATAAAAACAGTCACACCTCCACTGTATCGACCTCGCTGCTTTATTTTATCCCTGACTGAATTAAGTGATGGAAAACCAGACATAAATGTCGAGAATTCATTCTGAGCTCGCATGAATGATTCACACAAACACACAATATCAAATTTGCAGCTGAAACGTTTCACCTGTGAAAATTTATTGTCATGTTTATGTAGACCGCTGATATTCCATGTCAAGATGTCAAACATAGGGCCGTGGCCGCACCTTCAGTCCCCAGTTTGTTTACTCTCTCCGTGTGTTTGTCCTTGTCCTTGACCCTGCTTGTCAGTTTCATTTCCGGGTCCAAACAAGCCGGCCCATGTGGGTATGTTTATGTTGAGTGATGACTGTTCTACGTGTGATACTTTTTCTCTTGCGATACTTTTGGAGTCTCTATCGTACACAAACACTTGGCCTTTCACAATCAACTTGTTTTGACGCATCTTCGGGTTGTGTCCTGCATCCCAGGCCCTGACAAACCAGGGGGATCAGCACGTGAAGCCTTGTTGATATCACTCTTGTCCTTAGATGTAAGAAATTTAATGATGATTGGGGAGCCTGCCTTCTTTGGATTTAGCCAGTGAGCCCTTATAATGACAACTGATTCTGTGTTTTGCATTTTCAAGTCTTGAGAAAAAACTCACAAACTTTCCCCTCCGATGTCTCCCAGGTCTCGCCTTTCTCACCCGGTATACCATGAAAGATGAGATTTTCTCTTCGGCTTCTGGATTCAACATCTTGGCTCTTATCTTCCATTGCTGATAGTTTTATTTTTAACTCTTTGTTTTCATTTTGCAGTTGTCAAGTTCAGCTTGTCGTTGAAATTTGACGCGCCATTTTATCAAATTTGTTTTCATTTTAGTGTTTCAAAGTTCTTGTTCATTGATTTAATATCAGTTTTCATTTCGAGCAGTAATTTCAAAATATTGGTATCCGTATCCTGCTTTTCACTTACATTTATGCCGAGTGCACCTGACTCATCAATAGCTAGAGTCTGCTGTCGTGTGGTAGGTCCCGGGTTGGTCTCCACATCACTGCAGGTGACAAGTAGAGCAGTTATCAGGCACATCAAACCCAGAAATCATCCCAAATGAAAACAAATCATCCCAGAGAAAAATAACACTTCGAAAGTTTTATTCCATGTATATTTCGGCTCTTGCTTCTGTCAGGTTGACAAAACGTACCTATTTTGGCTCTATATTGAGCTCAAGAAATGCCCATTTTTAGAGCTCGTGATTAACGTGTCTGCACAGTAGCTCATGCATGCGCAGTTTAATATTCTATCTCACAACAAATACAAATACATGTAACAATATTGCAGGGCTTATGTGCATGCATAGACTCACACACTGCAGCGTTTGGTATGTGACAGGAAGCGTGTTTCATGTTTTGCTCTGCTTGGCTTCATGCAAGTCTTTCCAAATCTTCATTCAGTGATTGTAGTCTACTCCTCATCTTTTTTCCCCCTTTTCGCCATGTTCTTGGTTGAAAGGCTTCGCTCTGCACAAATGGGCTGATCAAAAACGAAATTTATCTTCTTCTTCTTCTTCTTCTTCTTCTTGTCCTTTTGGCTTTTCCCTTCAGGGGTCGCCACAGCGAATCATCTGCCTCCATCTCACCCTATCCTGCATCCTTTTCTCTTACACCAACTGCCTTCATGTCCTCCTTCACCACATCCATGAATCGTCTCTTTGGTCTTCCTCTAGGCCTTCTGCCTGGTAGTTCCAACCTCAACATCCTACTACCAATATACTCACTATCCCTCCTCTGTACATGTCCAAACCATCTCAATCTAGCCTCTCTGACTTTGTCTCCAAAACGTCTTACATATGCTGTCCCTCTGATGTGCTCATTCCTGATCCTATCCATCCTCGTTACTCCCAAAGAGAACCTCAACATTTTCATCTCTGCTACCTCCAGCTCTGCCTCCTGTCTTTTCCCCAGGGCCACTGTTTCTAAACCATACAACATCACTGGCCTCAACACAGTCTTGTACACGTTTCCTTTCATTCTTGCCGATACTCTCCTATCACACATCACACCGGACACTTTTCTCCAACCATTCCAACCAGCCTGCACACGCTTCTTCACCTCTTTTCCACACTCTCCATTGCTCTGGATTGTTGAGCCTAAGTACTTAAAATCCTCCACCTTCCTTATCTCTAACTTATTGTAAATTACAAACCGATATTAAATTTTAAATTTATTTTACATTATATACATATTATTAAGTTATAAACATGAATGAGAAAATGGGCTTCCTTGGTCAATTCTGCGTATTTATAGGCGTAATCAGGAGCAAATCCTTTGATCTTTGCCAACTTTTCCGAGTTGAAACGTGCTTATGCCGGCTATTCCTCAGTCATTCCTCGGTCATTTCGTGTTGGACATGAATGTTCCGCCTGCATTCCACCTGTTCCACGATCATTCCGTGGGTATCTAAAAAATAGTAGTGCTGTGGTCGTTTCTCGAATGTTCTGTGCTTTCCATGAACGTTCCCTGAATTATCCGAAGGTCTTCTTTCCGTGTGTGATGTGGTTGTCACAGCTGAGGGCTGCCCTGCCGGGGGGTATGGGCCCTGCGCAGGCCTGGTCGATCACCAGGAGACGGCAGGATGAGTGGAGGCGGCTAGTGGACGTAGCGAAGTGCAGTCCCGGCGCATGCCCTCATACCTAACCTGACCTGACCTTCCTTTGCTGTCTGCACTGGTTCCGAAGGTAATCCGAGCGCTTTTAGGCATATATTCCGACATTGTATCGAGGTCTTTCTGTGTCCTTTCCATGATCACATTCCGTGATCGTTCTGAAGGTGTTCCTAAGGTGCAATTTTCTGTAGGTTTTTGACCCATTTTCCATGTAAAAATGCCGAAGCTCCTCCATAGAGTGCGTTCTGAGCCTTTTCGCCATGATCATTGCATTACGCGCTGTAGTGAAATGGGGGTATATCATTGCGTAACGGAGTAAACGGAAGGTTTCAGAAAGACTTCAAAACATCACTTTGTTTTATTTCCAGGAGATAACACTGTATTTCATATTTATTTAATATAACAATTGGAACCCTTTAAGACCCTTCTTCAAGGGCCCAACAGTGGCAGATTGATGGTACTGGAAACCATGAACCTTCTGTTCAGTAAACCAAAGCTTTCATCAATGAGCCACCACTTTCTCAGTGTATATTTTAAATGCATGTACACACGGTCTATGACTCTGATGTAAGTCCTCATTTCAGATTGTTTTCTATGGAGCTTTTACTAAAATGTGTGTGTGTGTGTGTGTGTGTGTGTGTGTGTGTGTGTGTGTGTGTGTGTGTGTGTGTGTGTGTGTGTGTGTGTGTGAGTGTGCAGATTGAAAAGAAACTGCAGTCGTTCTGTAAAAGATCTCGATCAGTGCAGAGAGATCCAAACTGTGCGGTAGAGATGAGAGGCTGGCTTTATAAAAGAGTGAGTATAAATATTATTGTCTCTATAGCAGAGATCAAAGCCTTAATCCTTAATAATAACTCTCACCATTGTTCAGTTGTAATAATATATAACAATAAACTCACTTTTTTCAGTTTATTCCTCTTCCTCAAATCCATCAAGTTCATCTTCAGTATCTGAGGTTAACAGTTGCTTGAGTTAGTCATAAAGCCCGACTCCCTCTATTATTTTTTATTATTATGTTAATATTATAATAATTTGTTATATATCATTGCCTTGTGTGCATGAAGTTGCAGATCAATTGAGATAGAGATTAGGTGGGAAAAGTCTTCCGAGTTGTGACCTAAATTCTCTCAGCCGCTCCATCTTAAAACGACGTCATCATCACAGTAACAAACATGGCAGTTCGCATTCGCATTGTGAGTATTGTGTTCCTTACAGAATGGAGGTCATTACTTTTAAGGAGCTGTATCAGTGTAACTTTAAATTCAAGAAGGTTAATCCGAGGTCTGAAGAGGACACCTGTAGCAGTGCTTTATCCGAATGATGAACGTGAGACTCTCATTAAGCTATTTGAGCATCCTGAGATGCAGAAGCATCCTCATAAGAAGACAGATGGTCGGTAGGGACAGAGATGAGGTGGAAAAAGCCCAAGTACAGTACTTAAAGTCCTCCGCCTCCTTTATTTCTGCTCCCTGTAACCTCACCGTTCCTCTTGGGTTCTTGTCGTTCACACACACACATGAATTCTATCTTACTGAGGCTAACCTTCATCCCTCTCCTATCCAGGGCCTACCTCCACCTCTTTATATTTTCCTCCACTTGTGCTCTGCTTTCACGACAGAGCACAATGTCATATGCAAATATCATAGTTCATGTAAATTTATGTCTAACCTCCTCTGTCAGCCTGTCCATCACCAGAGCAAACAAGAACTGTTCTTTGATGCAGTCCGACCTCCACCTTGAGCTCTTCTGCCATGCCAACACACCTCACCACTGCCTGACATCTTTCATACATGTCCTGCACCCCTCTAACCTACTTCTCTGCCACTCCAGACTTCCTCATGCAGTACCACAGTTCCTCCCTTGGCACGCTGTCATATGCTTTCTCCAGATCCACAATAAATTTATTTTCTGAATTCTACTAATCAAAAAGAAAAGTTTTGATCATCAAATGCATAAATAAAGCTTGTTACAGCTTTTATCCCTATTCTTAAAATAAAATAATTAAGATTTAAATTTAACTGCTTTACTGTATGTCATAATTTTAAAAACATGAAATGATCATTAGGGGGCAAAACAACATTTTCAAATGGGGATCTAAGGAGCTTTTATGAATAAAAAGTGTAATTTTCCTTCAGTCACTGTCTGGACAATCAGTGGGTCTGCAGTAATGACCCCGGAATAATATGTCCCATAATAATAATAATGTATCATATAATAATGTATTCCATAATAATACTCATAATATTATATCCCATAATAATAATAATAATAATAATAATCATAATCATAATCATAATAATAATAATAATAATAATAATAATAATATAGCCCTATATAAATATAAATGCATATATATAAATATAAATGCAGCCATGAGGCGGGGGGGGGGGGGGGACTAACCAGTGTCTTTCCCCTCATGCCGGTCTCAAGCCCGGAGAAATGCAGAGGGTTGTGTCAGGAAGGGCATGCGACGTAAAACCAATGCAAAACTTTTATGATGCAAATCAGAAGTATTACCCCCATACCGGATCAGTCAAGGCCCGGGTTAACAACGACCGCCATCAGTGCTGTCAATCAACAGGGTGCTGATGGAAATTGGACGACTGTTGGTCGAAGACGTTGAAGAAGGAGAGGTGGGAGGCGTGTCCGTAGGCAGAGAGAGAAGAGGAAAGGCATGAGTCTAGGACTGAGAGTGGGGACTTTGAATGTTGGAACTATGCAAAGAAAAAGTAGAGAGCTGGCTGACATGATGCAGAGGAGGAAGGTGGACATACTGTGTGTTCAGGAGACCAGGTGGAAAGGTAGCAAAGCTAAAAGCTTAGGAGCAGGGTTTCAGCTATTTTATCATGGTGTGGATGGGAAGAGAAATGGAGTAGGAGTCATCTTGAAGGAGGGGTTTGTCATGAATGTTCTAGAAGTGAAAGGGTGTCAGACAGAGTGATAAGCCTCAAGTTAGAAATCGAAGGTGTAATGCTCAATGTTGTTAGTGCTTATGCCCCAGAGGCAGGATGTTAGCTAGAAGAAAAGGAGAGATTCTGGAGTGACTTAGATGAAGTGATGCAGAGTACCCCCAGAGGTGAAAGAGTGGTCATTGGTGCAGACTTCAATGGACATGTTGGTGCAGGCAACAGAGGGGACGAGGAAGTGATGGGCAGGTTTGGTATCCAGGACAGGAACGCAGAAGGACAGATGTTGATAGATTTTGCAAAAAGGATGGAAATGGCTGTGGTGAATACTTTCTTCCAGAAGAAACAGGAGCATAGGGTGACTTATAAAAGCAGAGGAAGGAGCACACAGGTAGACTACATCTTGTGTAGGCGATGTAATTTGAAGGATGTCAGTGACTGCAAAGTAGTAGTGGGTGAGCGTGTTGCCAAACAGCATAGGATGGTGGTGTGCAGGATGACGCTGATGGTAAGGAAGGTGAAGAAGGCAAAGGCAGAGCAGAAGAGAAAGTGGTGGAAGTTGAAAAAGGAAGAGTGTCGTGTTGTCTTCAAAGAGGAGTTGAAACAGGCTTTGAGTGGCCAGGAAGTGCTTCCAAATGACTGGACAACCACAGCAAATGTGATCAGGAACACAGGTAGGAGAGTACTTGGTGTGTCCTCTGGAAGGAAAGTGGATAAGGAGACTTGGTGGTGGAATGAGGAAGTGCAGGAGTGTGTACAAAGGAAGAGGTTAGCTAAGAAAAAGTGGGACATAGAGAGGACCAAAGAGAGTAAACAGGAGTACAGGGAGACACAGCGTAAGGCAAAAGTAGCAGTGGCTAAGGCCAAACAGAGGGCGTATGATGACTTGTATGATAGGTTGGACAGTAAAGAGGGAGAAAATGATCTATACAGGTTGGCACAGCAGAGAAATAGAGATGGGAAGGATGGGCACTAAGTTAGTCTGATAAAGGACAGAGAGGGAAATGTATTGACTGATGACAGAAGTGTGCTGGGAAGATGGAAAGAGTACTTTGAAGAGCTGATGAATGAGGAAAATGAGAGAGAAAAAAGAGTAGAAGGGGTGACCGTTGAGGACCAGGAAGTAGCAAAGATTAGTAAGGGAGAAGTGAGGAGGGCATTGAAGAGGATGAAGATTGGAAAGGCAGTTGGCCCTGATGACATACCAGTTGAGGTATGGAAGTGTCTAGGAGAGGTAGCAGTAGATTTTCTGACAAGAACATTCAACAAGGTCCGAGAGAGTGAGCAGATTCCGGAGGAGTGGAGGAGAAGTGTGCTGGTGCCCATTTTTAAGAACAAGGGAGACATGCAGAGTTGTGACAACTACAGAGGGACAAAGTTGATGAGCCATATGATGAGGTTATGGGAAAGAATAGTGGAAGCTAGACTAAGGGCAGAGGTCAGCATTTGTGAACAACAGTTTGGTTTCATGCCAAGAAAGAGCACCACAGATGCAATGTTTGCTTTGAGGATGTTAATGGAGAAGTACAGAGAAGGTCAGAGGGAACTGCATTGTGCCTTTGTGGATCTGGAAAAAGCATATCACAGGGTGCCAAGAGAAAAACTGTGGTATTGCATGAGGAAGTCTGGAATGGCAGAGAAGTATATTAGAGTGGTGCAGGACATGTATGAGAGATGTAAGACAGTGGTGAGGTGTGCTGTCAGTGTGACCGACGAATTCAAGGTGGAGGTGGGACTGCATCAAGGGTCAGCTCTCAGCCCCTTCTTGTTTGCAATGGTGATGGACAGACTGACAGACGAGGTGAGACAAGAATCTCCATGGACTATGTTGTTTGCAGATGACATCATGATCTGTAGTGAGAGCAGAGAACAAGTGCAGGAAAATCTAGAGAGGTGGAGGTATGCCCTGAAAAGGAGAGGAATGAAGGTTAGCCTCAGAAAATCAGAATACATGTGTGTGAATGAGAAGGACCCAGGAGGAACGGTGATGTTACAGGGAGCAGAGATAATGAAGGTGGAGGATTTTAAGTACTTAGGCTCAACAATCCAGAGCAATGGAGAGTCTGGAAAAGAGGTGAAGAAGCGTGTGCAGGCAGGCTGGAATGGTTGGAGAAAAGTGTCCGGTGTGATGTGCCATAGGATAATGAAGGGAAAAGTGTACAAGATGGTGGCTTGTTACATTGTGATTGTATGGCTTAGAAACAGTGGTGCTGAGGGAAAGGCAGGAGGCAGAATTAGAGGTAGCGGAGATGAAAATGTTGAGGTTCTCTCTGGGAATAATGAGGATGGATAGGATCAGAAATGAGTATATCAGAGGGACAGCCCATGTAAGATGTTTTGGAGACAAAGTCAGAGAGGCTAGATTGAGATGGTTTGGACATGTACAGAGGAGGGATAGTGAGTATATTGGCAGTAGGATTCTGAGGTTGGAACCACCAGGCAGAAGGCCTTGAGAAAGACCAAAGAGATTTATGGATGCGGTGAAGGAAGACATGAAGGTCGTTGGAGTCAGAAAAGAAGATTCAGATGATAGGGTGAGATGGACGCAGATGGTTTTCTGTGGCGACCCCTGAAGGGAGCAGCCAAAAGTAAAAGAAGAAGAAGAAGAAGCCCATAATGAGATACCATAATAATTTCTTCTTCTTTTCCTTTTGGCTGTTCCCTTCAGGGGTCACCACAGCGAATCATCTGCCTCCATCTCACTCTATCCTCTGCATCTTCTTCTCCTACACCAACTACCTTCATGTGCTCCTTCACCACATCCATAAATCTTCCCTTTGGTCCTCCTCTCGGCCTTCTGCCTGGTTGTTCCAACCTCAGCATCCTACTATCAATAGATACCATAATTGTATTGTATTGTAGTAGATTTATATAGCGCTTTATCCAGACTGAATATTATGCTCAAAGCGCTCTTTGGTGTTTTTTGTGCTCCGGGCACCTGTCGCCACTGTGCGGCGCCCATTATTGCATTGTTCTATGCTGTGATCCTGAGCACCAAGCAGAAAGCAACAACTACCAAATTTTTAACGTCTTATGGTATGACGCGGCCGGATTTGAACTCAGACTTTCCGGAGGATAAACCAGATGCTCTACCTACCAACTGAGCTAAATCCCCATTAAAAATAATATATCCCACAATAATAAAACCCCTCCTTGAATTAGCACCTTAATGTGGTGGAGGGGTTTCGTGTGCTAATAATTGTAGGAATTTTGTTCTTGGGGGCATCGTGCCCCTGGTAGGGTCACCGAGAGCAAACAGGCCCCAGGTGGAAGTCCAGACGAAGCGCAGTTCAAAAACTCCAACTGAGAAACTTCAAAGGACACAGCTTCCCTTGCCCAGAAACGGCTGCACATAAAACATGGATTATATGGATTATTAAACTATTAACTTTTGCTTTTTCTCAAAAAAAAACTTTAATACTGTAAATACAGTTTTTAAAATAGGTTAGGTCATGTATGAGGGCATGCGCCGGGACGGCACTTCGCTGCATCCACCAGCCACCTCCAATCATCCGACCATCTCCTGGAGATTGACCAGGCCTGCACAGGGCCCATACCCCCGGCAGGGCAGCCCTCAGCTGTGACAACCACGTCACACACGGCCATCCCCACGATCGGCTCCAGCCCCAAAGATCCCGAATGGACAGGATCTAGTATGCTGGGTCCGAAGGCGGGAAACGCACCAAGTGCCTATAGCAGTGCAGCCGATGGTCGTGGATCAAGCAGGTTACCCTTACCATCCCCGCATCTCCGAGCACCTTCCGGTTGGTAACAAAGGACAGCCTCGGCTGCAGCACGTTTGGCCTGCCGCTACCCGTTTGCTGCCTCGGGAGTCCCACAGGCTAATAAAACTTGATAGGCCTCCTTCTTCAGCTGGACGGCCCCCTTCACAAAAGTGATGCGTTGAGGTGAGCCCAACTATATCTAGTCGGCTCCACCTCACGCACCAAATCAGGCTCCTTTCCCACCCGAGAGGTGACATTCCATGTCCCAAGGGTCAGAGTAAGTAGCCGAGGATCGGTCCGACAGAACCCATGCCTTTGGCTGCCACCCAACTCACATTGCACCCGACCCCTAAAACTCCTCCCACGGGTGGTGGATCCATGGGAGGGCGGACCCATGTCTCCTTTTCGGGCTAGGCCCGGCCAGGCTCCATGGGCATAAGCCCGACCACCAGGCGCTCACCTTCGAGCCCCTCCCCTGGGCCTGGCTCCAGGAGGGAACCCCGGTGACCCGCGTCCGGGTAAGGGAGACTGCTTCCTGTGCTCTCTCTCAGATGTCATGTGTCATAGTGGTTTTTTGAATCTCACTTCGTCTGGACCTTCACCCTGGACCTGTTTATCTTGGGTGATCCTACCAGGGGCATCTGCCCCCGACAACATAGCTCCTAGGATCATTAGGTCACGCAAACCCCTCCACCACGATAAGGTGGCGATTCAGGGAGGGGCCAGTCTACAAAGCTTTTCTTTTTCTTTTTTATGATATATTACTTTTATACTATGTATGTATCTATTTATTTACTTATATAATATATATGTATGTGTGTGTGTATGTATGTATGTATATGTATTATTGTACATGTATCTATTTTGCAGCACCTACTGATGGTACTCCAAGAGCCTGTAACAGTGAATTTCTCCATTGTGAGATTAATAAAGCTGTATCTTATCTTATCTTATTTTTTGGGATAGGCCCAGCCCAGCTTCATGGGCAGAAACCCGACCACCAGGCGCTCGCTTCGAGCCCCTTCCCCAGGTCTGGCTTCAGCGGGGACCCTGGTGACCTCCATCTGGACAAGGGAAACTGTGTCCTTTTCTTTTTACTTAGCATACATGTCTTCTGAACTGCACTTTGTCTGGACCTTCACCCAGGACCTGTTTGCCTTGGGTGACCCTACCATTGTCATAATGCCCACGATAACATAGCTCCTAGGATCATTAGGCCACGTAAACCCCTTTACCATGATAAGGTGGCGATTCAAGGAGGGATTTTGTGACCATATTTTTTTATTGTGACCAACATGAACCATACTGTTAAATTAATATAGATATTGTGACCATATTTATATTAATTTTACAGTCCGTTTCATATTCAAGTTGCAAGTTTATGTCATGTACAGTAACAATGGAACATCACAACTGGGAATGGAATACTCAGACTCAGAGCTCCCAAAATATTGCACATAATAAACAAATATTGCACATAAAATTAATATTTAGATAAAATATAAGTAGCAAAAAAACCCAAAACAAAACAAAAAAACACCTATGTCAATAAATAAATAAAAATACAAGGTAAAATTAAATATATACACATTGTGATAAATAGAGAATACTAAATGGACTGTAGTGCACAGGTACTGTGTGCATGTACAATGTGTACGATGAGTTTGCAAAATGTTGTGTGCAAGTTGTCCAGCATTTCAGCGGTTTAGTCATCCCTGAATCTGTTTTTGTGAGTCCAGATGCTCCTGTACCATCTGCGTAACAGCAGGAGCATGAAGAGTGTGTAGCTTGGGGGGTCTTGAATCAAAGCGGATCTGTTGTGGATGGCTGGCAGTTCAGTCCTAGTGATACATTGTTCTGATCTGACCTCCCACTGTAGACGTTGTAGTCCAGAGCATGACAGCTGATGTGCCAGGTAGTGATGCAGCCAGACAGAATATTCCTCATGGTGTATTGGTAGACGTTGGTGAGAATTCTGGAATCCATGTCAAACCTCTATCAGCCACCGAATAACAATGAGCCATTGTATCTATTCTTTTGTATTCACACCCATATGATATGACCAGCTCAGGTCCTCAGTGATGTTGATCCCAGGAACCTGAAGCAACTAAATCTCTCAACCTCTGTCCCTTTGATGTAAACAGGGTTGCACATTCATAGGCGAACAGGGAGTACAGCAGGGGGTACAGCAGGGGGCTGAGCAAACATTTCTGTGGGTCACCAGGGCTAATCATCATCTGTATATTATTGCTACAATATTTATATTGTTGCTACAAATGTTGTTAGTGCTTATGCCCCACAGGCAGGATGTGAGCTAGAAGAGAAGGAGAGATTCTGGAGTGACTTAGATGAAGTGATGCAGAGTACCCCCAGAGGTGAAAGAGTGGTCATTGGTGCAGACTTCAATGGACATGTTGGTGCAGGCAACAGAGGGGACGAGGAAGTGATGGGCAGGTTTGGTATCCAGGACAAGAACGCAGAAGGACAGATGTTGATAGATTTGGCAAAAAGGATGGAAATGGCTGTGGTGAACACTTTCTTCCAGAAGAAACAGGAGCATAGGGTGACTTATAAAAGTGGAGGTAGGACCACACAGGTAGACTACATCTTGTGTAGGCGATGTAATTTGAAGGATGTCAGTGACTGCAAAATAGTAGCAGGTGAGAGTGTTGCCAAACAGCATAGGATGGTGGTATGCAGGATGATGCTGATGGTGAGAAAGGTGAAGAAGGCAAAGGCAGAGCAGAAGACAAAATGGTGGAAGTTGAAAAAGGAAGAGTGTCGTGTTGTCTTCAAAGAGGAGTTGAAACAGGCTTTGGGTGGCAAGGAAGTGCTTCCAAATGACTGGACAACCACAGCAAATGTGATCAAGAACACAGGTAGGAGAGGAATTGGTGTGTCCTCTGGAAGGAAAGTAGATAAGGAGACTTGGTGGTGGAATGAGGAAGTGCAGGAGTGTGTACAAAGGAAGAGGTTAGCTAAGAAAAAGTGGGACATAGAGAGGACCGAAGAGAGTAAACAGGAGTACAGGGAGACACAGCGTAAGGTGAAGGTAGCAGTGGCTAAGGCCAAACAGAGGGCATATGATGACTTGTATGATCGGTTGGACAGTAAAGAGGGAGAAAATGATTTATACAGGTTGGCACAGCAGAGAAATAGAGATGGGAAGGACGTGCAGCAAGTTAGAGTGATTAAGGACAGAGAGCGAAATGTATTGACTGATGACAGAAGTGTGCTGGGAAGATGAAAAGAGTACTTTGAAGAGCTGATGAATAAGAAAAATGAGAGAGAAAAAAAAAAAAGAGTAGAAGAGGTGACCGTTGAGGACCAGGAAGTTGCAAAGATTAGTAAGGGAGAAGTGAGGAGGGCATTGAAGAGGATGAAGATTGGAAAGGCAGTTGGTCCTGATGATATATCTGTGAAGGTATGGGAGTGTCTAGGAGAGGTAGCAGTAGATTTTCTGACAAAAACATTCAACAAGGTTATAGAGAGTGAGCAGATGCCGGCGGCGTGGAGGAGAAGTGTGCTGGTGCCCATTTTTAAGAACAAGGGAGACATGCAGAGTTGTGGCAACTACAGAGGGATAAAGTTGATGAGCCATACGATGAAGTTATGGGAAAGAATAGTGGAAGCTAGACTAAGGGCAGAGGTCAGCATTTGTGAACAACAGTTTGGTTTCATGCCAAGAAAGAGCACCACAGATGCAATGTTTGCTTTGAGGATGTTAATGGAGAAGTACAGAGAAGGTCAGAGGGAGCTACATTGTGCCTTTGTGGATCTGGAAAAACCATATGACAGGGTGCCAAGAGAAGAACTGTGGTATTGCATGAGGAAGTCTGGAGTGGCAGAGAAGTATGTTAGAGTGGTGCAGGACATGTATGAGAGATGTAAGACAGCGGTGAGGTGTGCTGTCGGTGTGACCGACGAATTCAAGGTGGAGGTGGGACTGCATCAAGGGACAAGAATCTCCATGGACTATGATGTTTGCAGATGATATCGTGAGAGCAGAGAACAAGTGCAAGAAAATCTAGAGAGGTGGAGGTATGCCCTGGAAAGGAGAGGAATGAAGGTTAGCCTCAGAAAATCAGAATACTTGTGTGTGAATGAAAAGGACCCAGGAGGAACGGTGATGTTACAGGGAGCAGAGATAACAAAGGTGGAGGATTTTAAGTACTTAGGCTCAACAATCCAGAGCAATGGAGAGTGTGGAAAAGAGGTGAAGAAGCGTGTGCAGGCAGGCTGGAATGGTTGGAGAAAAGTGTCCGGTGTGATGTGCGATAGGAGTGTCAGCAAGAATGAAGGGAAAAGTGTACAAGACGGTGGTGAGGCCAGCGATGTTGTATGGCTTAGAAACAGTGGCGCTGAGGAAAAGGCAGGAGGCAGAGCTGGAAGTAGCGGAGATGAAAATGTTGAGGTTCTCTCTGGGAATAACGAGGATGGATAGGATCAGAAATGAGTACATCAGAGGGACAGCCCATGTAAGATGTTTTGGAGACAAAGTCAGAGAGGCTCGATTGAGATGGTTTGGACATGTACAGAGGAGGGATCGTGAGTATATTGGCAGTAGGATGCCGAGGTTGGAACTACCAGGCAGAAGGCCTCGAGGAAGACCAAATAAGAGATTTATGGATGTGGTGAAGGAAGACATGAAGGTCGTTGGAGTCAGAAAAGAAGATGCAGAAGACAGGGTGAGATGGAGGTGGATGATTTGCTGTGGCAACCCCTGAAGGGAGCAGCCGAAAGTAAAAGAAGATTTATATTGTTGCTACAGTATTTATTATAATAATAATAATAATGAGGATAATAATAATAATAATAATAATAATAATAATAATAATAATAATAATAATAACTAGTGAAAATATCACTTGTCATGTGTGTGTCCACAGAGGTGAGAGAGAGAGAGAGAGAGAGAGAGAGAGAGAGAGAGAGAGAGAGAGAGAGGGTGGTGGTCGTGGGGGAGGTATGTGTAATTTACTCCTGGGTATTAAGGAGCCTGATGACTTGAGGAAAGAAATTGTTACACAGTCTGGTTGTGAGGCCCAAATGCTCAGATACCTTTTTCCAAATGGCAGGAGGGAGAAGAGTGTGCATAAGTGTTGTGGGGAGTCGTCCACAATACTGCTACTTTTGCAGATGCCGCATATAGTGTAAATGTCCATGATAGATGGAAGAGAGACTCCAACAATATTGTCTGCTGTCCTCTATTCGCTGGAGGGACCTGCAGTGATACAGCTACTCAGGATGCTCATGATGGTCCCTCTGTAGAACAGAGTCAGAATGGGGGAGAGAGATGCTCTTTCCTCAGCCTTCTCACTCAGTACAGGTGCTGGCGGACTTTCTTGGTGATACAGTCGGTGTTGGTCTGTGCTCTCCTGAAGTCAACAACCATCCCTTTAGTCTTCTTAAAGTTCAGAGACAGGTTGTTGGCTGTATACCAGGCTGTTACACATCTTTATAAGCTGACTCACTGGTTTTGTTGATGAGATCCACCATGATCGTGTCATCAGTGAATTTAATGATGTGGTTGGAGCTATGAATTGCTGCACACTTCTGAGTCAACAATAAGTGAACAGCAGTGAACTGAGCACACAGCACTGAAGAGGTCAACTGTTCAAAGTGGTAGTTGGTAATGTTTTGTATTAGTAGGTACTATGCGAATCACAAGAAAGAATGACATACCGGATCGGTCGAGGCCCGGGTTAACAACGACCGCCATCAGTGCCGTCAACCAACAGGGTGCTGATGGAAATTGGACTACTGTTGGTCGAAGACGTCGAAGAAGGAGAGGCGGGAGGCGCGTCCGTTGCCAGAGAGAGAAGAGGAAAGGCATGAGTCTAGGACTGAAAGTAGGGACTTTGAATATTGGAACTATGACAGGAAAAGGTAGAGAGCTGGCTGACATGATGCAGAGGAGGAAGGTGGACATACTGTGTGTTCAGGAGACCAGGTGGAAAGGTCGCAAGGCTAGAAGCATAGGAGCAGGGTTTAAGCTGTTTTATCACGGTGTGGATGGGAAGAGAAATGGAGTCGGAGTCATCTTGAAGGAGGAGTTTGTCAGGAATGTTCTAGAAGTGAAAAGAGTGTCAGACAGAGTGATGAGTCTCAAGTTAGAAATTAAAGGTGTGATGGTCAATGTTGTTAGTGCTTATGCCCCACAGACAGGATGTGAGCGAGAAGAGAAGGAGAGAATCTGGAGGGAGTTAGATGAAGTGATGCAGAGTACCCCCAGAGGTGAAAGAGTGGTCATTGGGGCAGACTTCAATGGACATGTTGGTGCAGGAAACAGAGGGGACGAGGAAGTGATGGGTAGGTTTGGTATCCAGGACAGGAACGCAGAAGGACAGATGTTGATAGATTTTGCAAAAAGGATGGAAATGGCTGTGGTGAATACTTTCTTCCAGAAGAGAGAGGAGCATAGGGTGACTTATAAAAGTGGAGGTAGGAGCACACAGGTAGACTACATCTTGTGCAGGCGATGTAATTTAAAGGAAGTCAGTGACTGCAAAGTAGTAGCGGGTGAGAGTGTTGCCAAACAGCATAGGATGGTGGTGTGCAGGATGATGCTGATGGTGAGGAAGGCGAAGAAGGCAAAGGCAGAGCAGAAGACAAAGTGGTGGAAGTTGAAAAAGGAAGAGTGTCGGGTTGTCTTCAAGGAGGAGTTGAAACAGGCTTTGGGTGGTCAGGAAGTGCTTCCAGATGACTGGACAACTACAGCGAATGTGATCAGGGAGACGGGTAGGAGAATACTTGGTGTGTCATCTGGAAGGAAAGTAGATAAGGAGACTTGGTGGTGGAATGAGGAAGTGCAGGAGTGTGTACAAAGGAAGAGATTAGCTAAGAAGAAGTGGGACATTGACAAAACCGAAGAGAGTAAACAGGAGTACAGGGAGACACAGCGTAAGGCAAAGGTAGCAGTGTCAAAGGCCAAACAGAGCGCGTTTGATGACTTGTATGCTCGGTTGGAAAGTAAGGAGGGAGAAAATGATTTATACAGGTTGGCACAGCAGAGAAATAGAGATGGGAAGGACGTGCAGCAAGTTAGATTGATAAAGGACAGACAGGGAAATGTACTGACTGATGACAGAAGCGTGCTGGGAAGATGGAAAGAGTACTTTGAAGAGCTGATGAATGAGGAAAATGAGAGAGAAAAAGAGTAGAAGAGGTGACTGTTGAGGACCAGGAAGTAGCAAAGATTAGTAAGGGTGAAGTGAGGAGGGCATTGAAGAGGATGAAGAATGGAAAGGCAGTTGGTCCTGATGACATACCGGTGGAGGTATGGAAGTGTCTAGGAGAGGTAGCAGTAGATTTTCTGACAAGATCATTTAACAAGGTCTTAGAGAGCGAGAGGATGCCAGAGGAATGGAGGAGAAGTGTGCTGGTGCCCATTTTTAAGAACAAGGGAGATGTGCAGAGTTGTGGCAACTACAGAGGGATAAAGTTGATGAGCCATACGATGAAGTTATGGGAAAGAATAGTGGAAGCTAGACTAAGGGCAGAAGTCAGCATTTGTGAACAACAGTTTGGTTTCATGCCCAGAAAGAGCACCACAGATGCAGTGTTTGCCTTGAGGACGTTAATGGAGAAGTACAGAGAAGGTCAGACGGAGCTGCATTGTGCCTTTGTGGATCTGGAGAAAGCATATGACAGGGTGCCGAGAGAAGAACTGTGGTATTGCATGAGGAAGTCTGGAGTGGCAGAGAAGTATGTTAGAGTGGTGCAGGACATGTATGAGAGATGTAAGACAGTGGTGAGGTGTGCTGTTGGTGTGACAGAAGAGTTCAAGGTGGAGGTGGGACTGCATCAAGGGTCAGCTCTCAGCCCCTTCTTGTTTGCTATGGTGATGGACAGGCTGACAGACGAGGTTAGACAAGATTCCCCATGGACTATGATGTTTGCAGATGACATTGTAATCTGTAGTGAGAGCAGAGAACAAGTGCAGGAAAATCTAGAGAGCTGGAGGTATGCCCTGGAAAGGAGGGGAATGAAGATTAGCCTCAGTAAGACAGAATACATGTGCATGAATGACAAGGACCAAAGAGGAACGGTGAGATTACAGGGAGCAGAGATAAGAAAGGTGGAGGATTTTAACTACTTAGGCTCAACAATCCAGAGCAATGGAGAGTGTGGAAAAGAGGTCAAGAAGCGTGTGCAGGCAGGTTGGAATGGTTGGAGAAAAGTGTCCGGTGTGATGTGTGATAGGAGGGTATCGGCAAAAATGAAAGGAAAAGTGTACAAGACGGTGTTGAGGCCAACGATGCTGTATGGGTTAGAAACAGCGGCCCTGGGGAAAAGACAGGAGGCAGAGTTGGAGGTAGCAGAGATGAAAATGTTGAGGTTCTCTTTGGGAGTAACGAGGATGGATAGGATTAGGAATGAGCACGTCAGAGGGACAGCACATGTAAGACGTTTTGGAGACAAAGTCAGAGAGGCTAGATTGAGATGGTTTGGACATGTACAGAGGAGGGATAGTGAGTATATTGGTAATAGGATGCTGAGGCTGGAACTACCAGGCAAAAGGCCTAGAGGAAGACCAAAGAGACGATTCATGGATGTGGTAAAGGAGGACATGAAGGTCGTTGGTGTAAGAGAAGAAGATGCAAAGGATAGGGTGAGATGGAGGCAGATGATTCGCTGTGGCGACCCCTGAAGGGAAAAGCCGAAAGGAAAAGAAGAAGAAGAAGAGGTACTACAGGTTGGTAGTGTTTTGTATTAGTGTCTACTTGCCTCAGTTGGACTTGGTTATTGTCACTAATAGTTTCAGCATAGGATTCTGAGCCCATTCTGTAGTGCTTAATCAGCAGTAGTTTTGGGCTTCCTTAAGCAGTGAATTGGGGGCAGGACCCAGAAAGTATATATTAAAGCAGATCTTCCAAATAGTGGGGTGTGCCCCCCTTGGGGGGTGCAGTATGAAGCACGGTTTGATGGGGGGCACGGTTTGATGCCGGGGGTACACGTCCAAGAAGACTTCTTATTCTGATTCTCATTCCCTGGAGGTACCCCAAAGCAATCGTTGACAACTCAGAGCAGCTGAGAGAAAATTAATGAAATCTCAACTTGAATCAGATCTGGCTTCCTACCATGCTCTCCAATCTACATTTTCATCTGATGTGACTTCTGCTAAGACAGATTTCTACAAGAAAAGTTGGACGCTACTGCACAAATCCCATGTGAACTCTACAATGTCTTTTCATCATTACTCAATCCATCTGCTCCAACTACCCCATCCTTCCTGACCACTGAAGACTTTGCTGAATTATTTTGATGGGAAGATTAAACAAATCTGTAAGAAATTCACTCCTACCCCAACTTCTGCACTACAGAGTGTATAATTCCACTTCTGCTTCTCTTGCACAGTTTTCCAATCTCATAAATGACGACATCCAGCAAGTTATTTCATCACGCAATCATATGACTTGCTCACCGGATCCAATCCATTTTCAATGCTCCAGACTCTCTCCATATCCTCAATCTCTCAAAATCCCTCTTCCATTTACATCCACTATCATCAATAACTCCATATCATCTCATGTCCTACCAACAGCATCCGATAAATCCAGGATTCTAAACATTTTAAAGAAATAATCTCTGGATCCATAAGACATATGTAAGTACAGACTGTTATCACTTCTTTCATTCCTTTCTAAAATTCTTGAACACATTGTTCATAGCCAAATGTCTTTCTATTGTACATTTACAGCATTTGGCAGATGCTGTGATCCAGAGTGACTTACTTTTTTTTTTAATCCAGCTTGAGCAATTCAGGATTGAGTGCCCAACAATGGTGACAGTGGAGATTGAACTCCTGCCCTTTGGATTAGCAATGCATTGCATTAAGCACTAAGCCATCACAGCCATAATAACAGAACCACCTCCTTGACCCTAATACATCTGACTTCAAAGCAGCACATTCCACAGAGACTATACTCTTGGCTGTTACAGAAAAGTTACATGCTACAAGATCAGCCAAGATGTGATCAGACCTCATCCTGCTCAAACTTTTAGCAGCATTTGACATGGTCAACCACAAGACTATCTTATCCACTCTTCAAAGTCTAGGAATTTGTGGTGTAGCATGGCAGTGGTTTTTGGTTCCTACCTGCAAATTTTCTCATATGAGATTACATGGAGGGGATCCTACCACCCTTTTGTCATACCACTGCTAAGCAGATGACACTCAACTTGTTTTCTCGTTTCCTCACTCAGATACTGATGTTTCTGCATGTATTTTTGAATGTCAGGCAAGTATCTCCTCATGGATGGCAGCTCACCAATTGAAGCTCAATCCCAGCAGGATTGAATTGCTGTTTATCCCAGCTGACTCATTCCAACATCAAGATCTTGCAATGTCCTGATCTTTCCTTCAAGCACTGCACAAAGGCTTGGAGTAACCTAAGATATGTGTTTGTCATTTTTGTCATATTACTAATCTTTCTCAATCTCTCTAATATCCAAAAAAATGTCCATTTCCTTCCAGTAAGTAAGATACTTGTTCAATCCATTGTCATCTCATTGTTCATTTCTCGTTCATTTTCTGTAACCACTTAATCCTAATGAGGTCGTGGAGAGGCTGGCACCCATCCCAGCTGATTCTAGCAAGGACAGAGTACACCCTGGTCAGCCCACCATCTATCTCACGGCCTTAGGGGGTGTGTTGGAGAACATTCCCTCTGAGAACTCACTAGTTGTCTTGGGAGAGTTCAATGCCCATAAGGGCGATGATAATGTGACCTGGAAGGGTGTGATTTGATAGGTTTGGCCTCTCTAGTCTGAACCCGGATGGTGTTTCGTTGTTGGACTTCTGTGCTCATCATAGTTTGCCTATCATGGTTGAACATAAGATTGTTATACGTGCACGTGGCACCAGGACACCCTGGGTCACAGTTTGATGATCGAATTTGTATTTGTGTCACCGGGCTTGTGATGGCATTTCCACTGAGGGGAGTTGAGCTGTCAACCGATCACCACCTGGTGGTGAGCTGGCTTCGGTGGCGGGGGAGGTCATCTTCCAGACCTGGCAGACCCAAGCATTTAATTAGGGTCTACTGGGAATGTTTGGTGACGTCTTCTGTCAGAGAGGTCTTTAACTCCCACCTCCAGCAGAGATACAACCATGTCCCAGAGGAGGAGGGTGACATGGAATCTGAATGGGCCATATTTCCTTCCTCCATTGCTGAAGCAGCAGCCCATAGCTGTGGCCGGAAGGTCATTGATGCTTGTTGTGGCAGTAACCCCCGAACCCAGTGGTGGACACCTGTGGTGATGGGGGCCGTCCAGCTGAAAAAGGAGGCCTATCAGTTCTTATTGGCTTGTGGGACTCGCAAGGCAGCAAACAGTTACTGGCAGGTCAAACGTGCTGTAGACGAAGCTGTCGCAGATGCAAAATCTCGGGTGTGGGAGGAGGTCGGTGAGGGTCTGGAGAGTAGTTATCGGTTGGCCTCAAAAAGGTTCTGAACCATCATCTGACACCTCAGGAGAGGAAAGCAGTTCTCCACAAACACTGTTTACAGTGGAGGTGGGGAACTGCTCACCTCAACTGGGGATGTCGTCGGGAGGTGGAAGGGATATTTTGAGGACCTCCTCAATCCCACCAGCACATACTCTATTTAGGAGGAAGACCATGGGTGTTTGGGTGAGAATCTGCCCATCACTGGAGTTGAGGTCACTGAGGTAGTCAAAAAGTTCCTCGGAGGTTGGGCTTTGGGGGTGGATGAGATCCGCCCTGAATATCTCAGGGCTCTGGATGGTGTAGGACTGTCTTGGTTGACATGTCTCTGCAACATTGCATAGTCGTCAGGGGCCATACCTCTGGATTGGCAAACCGGGTGGAAGTCCCCCTTTTTATCCCAACCCCGGATTAAGCTTGATGAAGATGATGATAATAATGATGATGATGATGATGATGACCACAAAAAAGGAAAACCCACACAACCCCTATCTTCTGAGTTTGACTGATGCTATACTTAGTATGTGTTGTAACAAACCAGTCTTAGAATATATTCACTGATAGAGACTTGGAATTACTTCTGTAAGTTGCGCTGGATAAGTGTCTGCTAAATACTTTAAATGTAAATGGAAATATGTAGTGGTGCCTGAGATGTTGTTTCCGATTGGAGTTGAGTTGAGTTTTCCAGTCAGGAAATCCAGGATCCAGTTGCAGAGAAAGTTGTTCAGGTCCAGCAGGCTCAGCTTATTACTCAGATGCTGAAGGATTATTTTGTTAAATGCCGAGCTAGAGTGTGTGTTGGGGGGGGGGGGGGGGGGCAGTATGATGCCAGGGGGGTGGTGGCAGTGATGCCAGGGGAACATGCTTTTTGGAATCGTGCACGCGAATTAAGTTTAATTGCACCTTCATGCCACTAGTTGGCAGTGACGTTCTCATTGTCATGCCATGCTGTCGTGGTTTTTGTACGACCAAATGATATGAAGCGCAGTAAACAATCCCTTAAGAAACAACATGGAAAAATTCCGAACAGGAACAAAGAGAAAGGTGGAGAGAGATGGAGATATTAAGACATAAGTAACTTGAATGAGTTTTAAAAAGTCAAATGAGTTTAAATAAGGATTTTTTTTTTTCAGACAGACTGGTGTACTTTAAATCGTTTCTATTACAGATGAAAAAACAATGTTAATGACGTTTTTTCTTTAATGTAAGCTGAATTATATTTCTCTCTTTTTTGTTTTTAATGTTAATAAAGATACAATGTTATGCAGAGCTGTATTGATAATTTTATAGACAAATAATACTATTTATAATTGCTCGTGGGGCGGTGGGGGTGTGTGAAATGTTTTTTCTCTTCCTGGGGGGGTCAGAAAATAATTGAGAAGCACTGCCTTACAGTCCAATTGTGTGAGGACCAGATGGAGGGTTGTGGTGATGACATTATCCCTAGAGCAGTAAGGACAGTGATTCTTAACCGGGGTTCGATCGAACCCTAGGGGTTTGGTGAGTCAGTCTCAGGGGTTCGGCGGAGGTCAAGGCACACACCCGACTCATATTCATGATGACACACCCTGCATGGCCATCATTGGCTGAAGGTGATCACGCTACAATGCTTGGCCAATCTGTGCTGCAGGAAATTTGGTGTGCCCAGTAGTCGACTTGTGACTGTGATGGTACGTCGTGTGATTTCTTTCTTAATGTTTTAATCCATACTACGTTGAGCAAAAAAGAAAGTGGTCAGACGAATATGTACAACATGAATTCACATATATAACGGAACGTGATGCTAGTCAGCATCCTATCTGCATGATTTGCAAAGTAGGATCAACCCCCGCTGACTGACGTATACGTACACGTATGTGTATATCTTCTTCTTCTTTCTTCTTTTACTTTCGGCTGCTCCCTTCAGGGGTCACCACAGCAAATCATCCGCCTCCATCTCACCCTGTCCTCTGCATCTTCTTTTCTGACTCCAACGACCTTCATGTCTTCCTTCACCACATCCATAAATCTCTTCTTTGGTCTTCCTCGAGGCCTTCTGCCTGGTAGTTCCAACCTCAGCATCCTACAGCCAATATACTCACGATCCCTCCTCTGTACATGTCCAAACCATCTCAATCTAGCCTCTCTGACTTTGTCTCCAAAACATCTTACATGGGCTGTCCCTCTGATATACTCATTTCTGATCATATCCATCCTTGTTACTCCCAGAGAGAACCTCAACGTTTTCATCTCCGCGACCTCCAGCTCTGCCTCCTGCCTTTTCCTCAGCGCCACTGTTTCAAAGCCATACAACATCGCTGGCCTCACCACCGTCTTGTACACTTTTCCCTTCATTCTTGCTGACACTCTCCTATCGCACATCACACCGGACACTGCCTGCCTGCACACGCTTCTTCACCTCTTTTCCACACTCTTCATTGCTCTGGATTGTTGAGCCTAAGTACTTAAAATCCTCCACCTTTGTTATCTCTGCTCCCTGTAACATCACCGTTCCTCCTGGGTCCTTCTCATTCACACATATGTATTCTGATTTTCTGAGGCTAACCTTCATTCCTCTCCTTTCCAGGGCATACCTCCACCTCTCTAGATTTTCTGCACTTGTTCTCTGCTCTCACTACAGATCACAATGTCATCTGCAAACATCATAGTCCATGGAGATTCTTGTCTCACCTCATCTGTCAGCCTGTCCATCACCATAGCAAACAAGAAGGGGCTGAGCGCTGACCCTTGATGCAGTCCCACCTCCACCTTGAATTCGTCGGTCACAACGGACAGCACACCTCACAACTGTCTTACATCTCTCATACATGTCCTGCACCACTCTAACATACTTCTCTGCCACTTCAGACTTCCTCATGCAATACCACAGTTCTTCTCTTGGCACCCTGTCATATGCTTTTTCCAGATCCAAAAAGGCACAATGCAGTTCCCTCTGACTTTCTCAGTACTTCTCTATTAACATCCTCAAAGCAAACATTGCATCTGTGGTGCTCTTTCTTGGCATGAAACCAAACTGTTGTTCACAAATGCTGACCTCTGCTTTTAGTCTAGCTTCCACTATTCTTTCCCATAACTTCATCGTATGGCTCATCAACTTTATCCCTCTGTAGTTGCCACAACTCTGCAAGTCTCCCTTGTTCTTAAAAATGGGCACCAGCACACTTCTCCTCCATTCCTCTGGCATCCTCTCACTCTCTAAGACCTTGTTGAATGTTCTTGTCAGAAAATCTACTGCTACCTCTCCTAGACACTTCCATACCTCCACAGATATATCATCAGGGCCAACTGCCTTTCCATTCTTCATCCTCTTCAATGCCCTGATCACTTCACCCTTATTGATCTTTGCTACATCCTGCTCCTCAATGGTCACCTCTTCTACTCTTTTTTCTCTCTCATTTTCCTCATTCATCAGCTCTTCAAAGTACTCTTTCCATCTTCCCAGCACACTTCTGTCATCAGTCAATACATTTCCCTCTCTGTCCTTTATCAATCTAACTTGCTGGACGTCCTTCCCATCTCTATTTCTCTGCTGTGCCAACCTGTATAAATCATTTTCTCCCTCTTTACTGTCCAACCTATCATAGAAGTCATCATACGCCCTCTGTTTGGCCTTAGCCACTGCTACTTTCGCCTTACGTTGTGTCTCCCTGTACTCCTGTTTACTCTCTTCGGTCCTCTCAATGTCCCACCTCTTTGTACACACTCTTGCACTTCCTCATTCCACCACCAAGTCTGCTTGTTATTCTTATCTACTTTCCTTCCAGAGGACACACCAAGTACTCTTCTACCTGTGTCCCTGATCACATTTGCTGTGGTTGTCCAGTCATTTGGAAGCACTTCCTGGCCACCCAAAGCCTGTTTCAACTCCTCTTTGAAGACAACATGACACTCTTCCTTTTTCAACTTCCACCACTTTGTCTTCTGCTCTGCCTTTGCCTTCTTCACCTTCTTCACCATCAGCGTCATCCTGCATACCACCATCCTATGCTGTTTGGCAACACTCTCACCCACTACTACTGTGCAGTCACTGACTTCCTTCAAATTACATCGCCTACACAAGATGCAGTCTACCTGTGTGTTCCTACCTCCGCTTTTATAAGTCACCCTATGCTCCTGTTTCTTCTGGAAGAAAGTATTCACCACAGCCATTTCCATCATTTTTGCAAAATCTATCAACATCTGTCCTCCTGCGTTCCTGTCCTGGATACCAAACCTGCCCATCACGTCCTCGTCCCCTCTGTTGCCTGCACCAACATGTCCATTGAAGTCTGCACCAATGACCATGCTTTCACCTCTGGGGGTACTCTGCATCACTTCATCTAACTCACTCCAGAATCTCTCCTTCTCTTTTAGCTCACCTCCTGCCTGTGGGGCATAAGCACTAACAACATTGAGCATTACACCTTCAATTTCTAACTTGAGACTCATCACTCTGTCTGACACTCTTTTCACTTCTAGTACATTCCTGACAAACCCCTCCTTCAAAATGACTCCTGCTCCATTTCTCTTCCCATCCACACCATGATAAAACAGCTTAAACTCTGCTCCTAAGCTTTTTGCTTTGCTACCTTTCCACCTGGTCTCCTGAACACACAGTATGTCACCTTCCTCCTCTGCATCATGTCAGCCAGCTCTCTACCTTTTCTTTGCATAGTTCCAACATTCAAAGTCCCTACTCTCAGTCCTAGACTCATGCCTTTCCTCTTCTCTCTCCGCCTACGGACACCCCTCCCACCTCTCCTTCTTCGATGTCTTCGACCAACAGTAGTCCAATTTCCATCAGCACTCTGTTTATTGACAGCACTGATGGCCGTCATTGTTAACCTGGGCCTCGACCGATCAGGTATGGGGGTAATACTTCTGATTTGCATCATAAAAGTCTGGCATTGGTTTTACGTTGGATGCCCTTCCTGACACAATCCTCTGCATTTCTCCGGGCTTGGGGCCGGCGTAAGGGGGAGAGACATTGGTTAGTGCCCCCCCTGCCTCATGGCTGCATTGTACACCTATGTTTATATAATATCAATAAATACATATTCAATACTATAAATTTAAGTACTTAGGCTCATTAAGTACTTAGGCTCAACAATCCAGAGCAATGGAGACTGGAAAAGAGGTGAAGAAGCATGTGCAGGCAGGTTGGAATGGATGGAGAAAAGTGTCCGGTGTGATGTTTGATAGGAGAGTATCGGCAAGAATGAAGGGAAAAGTGTACAAGACGGTGATGAGGCCAGCGATGTTGTATGGTTTAGAAACAGTGGCACTGGGGAAAAGACAGGAGTCAGATTTGGAGGTAGCAGAGATGGAAATGTTGAGGTTCTCTCTGGGAGTAACGAGGATGGATAGGATCAGAAACGAGTACATCAGAGGGACAGCACATTTTGGATGTTTTGGAGACTAGCTAGCTTTGCTAGCTGCTCTGTACACTCCTTTCGTACTTTGCAGTATGCATAGTTAGAATCAGTTATGTAAAAATAAAAGTAGTGTTAAATGTGGGATGAGTCATATCCAGATCATGTCCAACTAATTTATGTTCAAGTTACGGACCATCCCTCTGGTCTTGGAAACACAGGAGAAGGAATGGTCTTTCGTTGCTGTTGTGTTGTTCTGTACCTCAACCCGAGTGTTAAAGTCATTCTGCATGTCTGAAAAGGAGGCACCACTGTCACAAGCTAGTTATGTTGTCCTGTAGTTGGTGATCACCTAGATGCCCTGCCCACATCGACTGGGAGTCTCTGGTATTCTCGAAGTGGCCATGGATTCTGTTGGCCTATGTGCAAGTTGCCTTTGTCCCCTGCTCTGAAGATGGAGTCTCTTGACTTTAGAAGAGCACACGTTTTGCATGGCCTCTGGTGGAGCATGTGATGATGCTTTTGGTAACAGTCAACTCATTGATGCATTTCTCAATGTAGCCAGTCACTGATGCTGTATCCTGCTCCATGTCAAGAGTCACTCTGGGAGCCATAGTTGGCTGCAGATGAAAGTGTTAGTGAAGTCCCAGGGTAAATAAAAAGATCTGCATGCAACGGTCACAGACTCCCACTATTGATAAGCAGCAGTTAGACACAAGCACAGATCCCACACACCATTTCATGTTGATGTAAACACAAACACTGCCACCATGACTCTTACCACACAAAACTGCATTCCTGTTGACAAAAAAACATGATTAGCTCAGCTAGCCAAATGGTATCCATGACAAGTTATACTATTGTTCAGGTATTTATATAATTGCTACATTATTTATGTTACTTCAGCAGTATTTATAATACTATTATAGTACTTATAATATTGGTGCAGTCCTTATATATTTTGTTAAAGTATTTTTGAAATTACAGTATTTAAAATCATTTTACAGTACAGACACTCCCCGACTTACGTTTTAATTGGTTCCGGACGGCCAAACGTAAGTGAACATAAGTTGTTACAGTGACGTATGACGTGTGACATATGACGCTCATACTGTACTATACATCCATAAATACCATTACCGTATCTCATAAAATACCCCTAAATCAATTATTATAAACATAACTGTTGTGACGGGAGTGTGTGCGTAGGACCCAAGGATGCAGGAGACCAAAGGAAGGTTCAATGATTTATTAAACACTAACCACTGTCAATCACTAGAATACGAAAATCAAGAGAACTGGTCGAGCACGAAGCATGAACCAGGGATCAGAGAGCACATCGAGGAGCAGAGTCACTGAAACCAATCTTCTGACAGCGGAGGGGAGTATGCCGCTCCCTTTTATTGCTGGCTGCCACTGATTGCAGATTAGGACCAGGTGTGCTCAGCTCAGAAACTCATCTACCGGCAACCGCCACGACCCTCACCAGCCCTTGCAATGAATTAAGGAAAGGTTAGTTCACCAGCCAGCACAGGCCACCTGGCGCCCGACCAGGCTTGTCCTTGAACTGGCGATAGGATTCATCTAAAAGGTCCGGGTCAAGGATTAGTGAGTGGGGAATCCACGACCACTCTTCGGGACCATACCCCCCTTAGTCCACTAAATACTGGAAGCCTCGGCCCCGCCTATGTACATCAGGGATCCGGTTGACCGTGCATGCGGGATGTCCATCAATCAGTCGGGGAAGAGGGGGTGGGGGGTGGAGGGGACTCTCTACCACCGGCTTAATTAGGGAGACATGAAAAACTGGGTGTACCTTGACTGAGGGTGGGAGTCTCAGTCGGATGGCGCTGGGGTTTATGATTTTCTCAATCACGTTGGGCCCAATGTATTGGGGAGATAGTTTTTTGAATGAACTTGCAGGGGCAGGTCCCAGGAGGAGAGCCACATCTGTTGTCCGACGGTGTCGGGAGGTGCCGATCGGCAATCCTCCGGTTTCGGGCCGCTGTTCGCTCCAGGGCAGCCCGTGCTTCCTTCCAGACCCAACGTGCTGTGTGGAACTGTGCCTGGATTGATGGGATGGCCAACTCAACCTCCTGGCTGGAGAACAGAGGGGGCTGGAACCCATTAATCACCATGAAGGAGGACATCCCGGTGGCAGTGCAGATCAGCGAATTGTGTGTGTATTCTACTCATGGGAGGTGTATGGCCCAGGAGGCTGGGAGTCGGGAGGCGACGCAGTGTAGGGAGGACCCTAGGCTTTGGTTCACGCATTCCGCCTGCCCGTTCAACTGAGGGTGGTAACCGGAGGTCAAGCTGCAGGAGACTCCCAAGGTGTCACAGAACGCCTTCCAAACTCTGGATGCAAACCGTGGCCCCGGTCTGACACGATGTCCTGGGGGATGCCGTGGAGGTGGAAGACATGTTGGATCAGGACACCCGCTGTTTCCATTGCCGAGGGGAGTTTGGGTAGGGGAACGAAATGGATCGCCATGGAGAACTGGTCCACTACTGTCAGGATGACAGTGTTGCCCTTGGACGGGGGTAACTCGGTGATGAAATCCACCTCAATGTGCGACCAAGGGCGATGGGGAATGGGTAAGGGTTGGAGGAGACCCGTCGGCGCACGATGGGAGGACTTGCTCTGGGCACAGGTAACGCAAGGTCCCATAAACTCCCTAGTGTCGGCTGCCATTGTTGGTCACCAGAAGCGTTAACGGAGCAGGAAGAGAGTTCGGTGGGGTCCGTGGTGAGAGGCTAACTTTGAGGCATGGGCCCACTGGAGTGCTGGGGTTCTGGCCGGCGAGGGAACATATAGTCAGCCTTGGAGGCACCCGACGGGCTCCGGTTCCCCCTGATGGGCATCCTGAACTAGTCGTTCTACCTCCCATTGGGCTGCTCCGAGTATACAGGAGGAGGGCAGGATGGTTTCCATGGTAGAGTCTTCACCTGAGGAGAAATGCCTGGAGAGAGCGTTTGGCTTAGTATTCCAGGATCCTGGTCGGTAGGTCAGCGTGAAGTCGAGCCTCCCCAAGTAGAGTTACCATCGTGCCTGACGGGAATTCAAGCTCTTGGTCGTACGGAGGTAGGAAAGATTCTTATGGTTGGTCCAGACCACGCATGGGTGAGCCGCTCCTTCCAGCCAGTACCTCCACTCCTGGAGCACCAAGACCACCACCTGCAGCTCGTGATTCCCAACAACATAATTCCGTTCTGCCAAGGACAAGCGACGGGAGAAGAAGGCGCATGGATGGAGCTTTTGGTCTGTGGGGGACTGTTGGGAGAGGACCGCCCCCACCACTGAGTCCGAGGTGTCAACTTCCACCACGAACTGCAGCGAGGGGTCCGGGTGGATCAGTACGGATGCGTGGACAAATTTCGCCTTCAACTTGTCAAACACCGCTTGGGCACTTGGAGACCACTTGAACGGGGTCTTGGGTGATGTCAACTGTGTGAGAGAGGGCTGCTAGGCAGCTGTAGTCCCACAGGAACTGGCGGTAGAAGTTCGCGAACCCCAGGAACCTCTGCAGCTGTTTCCACGTCCCTGGAGTCGGCCACGCCGCCACTGCCTTTACTTTCACCGGATCAGGTCCTATCTGCCCCTTCTCCATGATGAACCCTAGGAACGAGACTGAGGGGACATGGAGCTCGCACTTTTCTGCCTTCACGAACAATCTGTTTTCCAGGAGCCTCTTTAGTACCATCCTCACGTGGCGGAGATATTCGCCTTGGTCCCGAGAGAAGATCAGAATGTCGTCTAGGTATACGTATACAAAGTGGTTCAGCATGTCCCTAAGCACGTCGTTGACCAGAGCCTGGAAGACTGCCGAGGCATTGGTTAGTCCGAACGGCATGACCAGGTATTCGAAGTGCCCCAGTGGTGTGTTGAAGGCCGTCTTCCACTCATCCCCCTCCCAAATTCGGAGTAAGTGGTAGGCATTTCTCAGGTCCAGCTTGGAAAAGATGGTGGCATCGTGGAGAGGGGTGTAGGCTGAGTTGAGTAGGGGGAGCAGGTACTTATTTTTCATGGTGATCTGGTTCAGGCCCGTGTAATCTATGCAGGGTCTCAGGGTCTTGTCTTTCTTTTCGACAAAGAAGAAGCCGGCACCTACTGTGGAAGATAAGGGCCGAATGACACCTGCATCCAGCGACTCATTGATGTATGCCTCCATGGCATCTTTCTCCGGCTTAGACAGGTTGTAGAGTTGCTGGGCAGGGAGCGTAGAACCTGGGAGTAGGTTGATGGTGCAGTCATAAGGTCGATGAGGAGATAAGGAGTGAGCCCGGTCCTTGCTGAAAACCTCTTGCAGGTCATGATATTCTTCAGTCACGCTGGCTAAATCCAGATCCTCCAGGTCGACTGGGGTTCGTGAAGCTTGGGAGAAGACGGCCGCCAGTATGCAGTGCTGCAGACAGTAGTCGCTCCAGCCGCGTATGGTGAGGGTGCGCCAGTCTATGTAGGGATTGTGGGTCTGCAACCAGGGCCATCCCAACACTAGGGGAGAGAGAGAGGCAGGGAGAACAAACAGTTCCAGATATTCTTGGTGGTTACCTGACAACGTGAGCTTCACTGGCCTGGTCTTGTGCGTGATGCGGGCAATGCATCAGCCATCTAAGGCCACCACCTCCTTGGGGGTATCGAGTTCCTCCATGGGTAGGTCGTGGAGCTCAACCATCCCCGGATCGATAAAGTTAGCATCAGCGCCTGAGTCAATGAATATATCTACAGGATGAGAGTGTCGTGCGACGTTTAGTGTACCTTGAACTCGTAGGCGCTTTCCGGGTGTCGTGGAGGATCCTCTCGTCGCTGTCGGGCTCTGCCGCGCGGGGCACTGGGCGAGGTAATGGCCCTTCTCGGCGCAGTAGATGCAGAGGCCGTCAGCCGTCAGCCAGCCGCCGGTGCCTCTCTTCAGCTGTCAGTCTGGTGCGGTTCACCTGCATGGGTTCTAGGTCATCATCATCCCTTGGAGGGGGAAGTGGTGAGGGAGTTTGAAGTGGGGTCACTTCCGGGATCTATCCTTCTCCCTCAGCCGGTGTCCAGTCTCGTGGACAAGGCGATTAATCCCTCCAGGGTAGTTGTCTCGTCTTGGGCCGCGAGCTTGTCTTCAGTCGTTCGTTGAGCCCCTGCAGGAAGGCCCCCCCGAAGGGCGGGGTCATTCCAGCCGCTCTCTACGACGAGAATCCAGAATCAGATGGCGTACTTGGCCACTGATTGTGCGCCTTGCCGGATTCTTAGGAGCTCCTCCCCTTTTGCCAGATGATCGAACACCTTCTTCATTTCTTGCATGAACTGTTCTACCTCAGAGTATAATTCCAGGGTGTGGGTAGCAACTGCCAGCACCCAGGACGTGGCTTGCTCTGTGAGTAAGCTCATGATAAGGTGTTTTTAGCTTAATCTGTGGTGTATGTTAGCGGCTGCTGGATGAAGACGAGCAAGCACTGGTGGAGGAACTGTGTGCAGGAGCCGATCACGCCCGGACACCTGGCTGGCGTGGGGATGAGTGGTTCTCGGTGTGCGGGGAATATCACTGGTGCTTATGCTTCTGCCGAAGCAGAGGGTGACGGGAGAGGGGGCAGGGTCGCGGCAGCAAGGTGCGTGGCGACGGCGTCCATCCTTCTGCCGAGCTGCGCCAAGCTGATGCTTAGGCACTGGATATTATCCATCATTTGGTGCAGGGTGGAGTCGTGTTGTCCCAACAGGACTCCCTGGTCAGATAGGGCCTGCTGGAGCTGAGTGGTCTCCTCTGGGTCCATGTTCAGGTCAGAAGATTCTGTTGTTATTGGAGTGTATGCGTAGGACCCAAGGAAGTGTCTGCAGGAAACCAAAGGAAGGTTCATTGATTTATTAAACATTAACTACTGTCAATGACTAGAATACGAAAATCAAGAGAACTGGTCGAGCACAAAGCACAAACCAGGGATCAGAGAGAACGTTGAGGAGCAGAGTCACTGAAACCAATCTTCTTACAGCAGAGGGGAGTATGCCACTCCCTTTTATCGCTGGCTGCTGCTGATTGCAGATTAGGACCAGGTGCGTTCAGCTCGGAAACATCTACCAGCATCCGCCACACCCCTCGCCAGCGCCTGCAATAAATTAAGGAAAGGTTAGTTCGCCAGTCAGCACAGACCATGACAACATTGTAAAATAATATCAAATATATCAAATAATATCAACATTAATTTCAAATAAGTTATTTATTTATACCGAGTCACTTTACATGAAGCTTAACACAGCCAATCAACGCTTACAATATGTAAGGCGCTCAATACCAAAAGTAATGTACTTGTGAAAGTAGTGTACTTGCTGTGGGTTATACGGACTTCCAGTCTTTCAAGTGCACAAGGGTGTCGTTGAACTCGTTTAGAACACAGCCTGCACTGATGTGAATCACCAGCAGAGCAGAGAGTTCCTTCTTTTGTGGATTGGGTTTTCATTCATTTCACAACTCTCTTTGCTTAACTGAGTATGCATGGTAGATTTCGCAGATCCAAGCTCCAAGCAGATAGTTAATTCATTTCTGTGTATGAGACTTGCACCCATGCTAGTAGGCTTACGCTTCTGACCAAACATGTTTGCTTAGGGTTACAAAAGTCCGCAAAACTATATATATATATATATAAAACTGAACTGGGAAGAAGGAGGGGCACGTTCAGTCTGTCGTTTGTAAACAATGGATGCAGCGTCATTACGTCAGCGAACTACGTAAGTACGTCCAAACTCAAAATTTGACTTTTTTTGGAAAAAGAAATTATTTTTATTTTTGTTTTTATTATTATTTTTATTTTTATTTTTATTTGCTCTACGAAAAAGTATTGAGCACTCTTTTACAGAAGGATCTACTCAGAAAATTCTCTCTCTCGCTCTCTCTCTCTCTCTCTCTCTCTTTATATATATATATATATATATATATATATATATATATATATATATATATATATATATATATATATATATATATATCTTCTTCTTTTCCTTTCGGCTTTTCCCTTCAGGGGTCGCCACAGCGAATCATCTGCCTCCATCTCACCCTATCCTTTGCATCTTCTTCTCTTACACCAACGACCTTCATGTCCTCCTTTACCACATCCATGAATCGTCTCTTTGGTCTTCCTCTAGGCCTTTTGCCTGGTAGTTCCAGCCTCAGCATCCTATTACCAATATACTCACTATCCCTCCTCTGTACATGTCCAAACCATCTCAATCTAGCCTCTCTGACTTTGTCTCCAAAATCTGACTTTGTCTCCAAAATCTGACTTTGTCTCCAAAATAAATATATATATATATATATATATATAACTGAACTGGGAAGAAGGAGGGGCAGTGTCATTACGTCAGCAAACTGCGTAGGTACGTCTAAACTCAAAATTTCACTTTTTTTTGGAGAAAAAAACAAACGTAAAATCGATAAACCGTAAAACGAATGAACATAAGTCGTGGAGTGTCTGTATGTATATTATTGTTACAGTAGATATATTGATGTTTCATTGTTTATATTGATGTCACTGTATTCGTATTATTGCTGTAGCAGTTTTAATGATACAGTCTATTATACTGTAAAAACAGTTAAAGACCTCCAGCTGCTGCTTTGTACCCAGCATCTTAATTTACCTTTTTTTTCTAGTCTAGATCATCAATAATGGTATAATGATCACAGCTAATACTCTCTCTCTCTCTCTCTCTCTCTCTCTCTCTCTAGGATAGTACAGGCTTGAAGTTGTGGAAGAGGAGATGGTTTGTTTTGTCAAACTACTGTCTATTTTATTATAAAGGTAAGATAATTACCTTACAAGATAATTTTGTGCTTTATTGTTCATTCATCGGGTCCATCAGGGGAGGAAAGGGTGCTCCAAGGGGTTTTAAAGGATTTGTTTACGTTGTGAGATTGCTGATTGTGGATGACTGAACACATTGTTTGCAAACTCTCATAAGACAGTGCATGATCCATAGCTATAGACATGAACACAATAATCACATTTAAAAAGAACCCCCACCACACACACACACACACACACACACACACACACACACACACACAAACACACACAATACAGTAATAGCAAATGTTACTTGACAGTCCAGATATACCATCAATAACGCACACCACACATGCCAAATCAAAGGTCAGGGTCAGTACAAGGTTGCAAAGTTTTGTACGATCAGTTCTTATAACTGAAACAAATGCTCATCAACATGTCATTACTATAAAATACAAGTAGAAAACCATATATGGACTTGCAAATAATAAAATTATCTTTGACCTTCAGCACCTTTAAAAGGTGAAGTAACAACCATCTTGTGAATCATAACTCAGTGTATAAGTATCATAACTCATACGAGTTCAAATCATAACTCAGTGTATAAGTATCATTCTAATTATTGTAATGCTGCCCTTCTGCACTTTGTATTTTTGGACCTTTTAAGATATTAATATTCGTTCATATCTTTTATATGGGGAGCTTATACGGCAGATGCATGCTTATAGCCTGGCCTAAGAGGTGTTCCACTTTAAGCTTTATTTCCTGTTGTTCTTGTAATTTTTATTCTGTTGTTGTCCTCTGAGACATTTGAAGCCAACTAGAGTCATAGTTTAGTATGAGACATTCAAAAGAAAAGTGCTATCTGACCTCTGACCTCTCTCTCTCTCTCTCTCTCTCTCTCTCTCAGACAGTAGAGAGGAGTGTGTTTTGGGGAGTCTTCCTCTCCCCAGCTATAAGATTTTCTTCTGCTCCCCAAGAGAGTGTAAAAATAGGAAGTATGCCTTTAAGGTGTGTGTGAGAGAGATTGTGTGTGCATCAAGAAACAGCAATCTGTAAACCAATTAAAACATTGAAAATTAAATATAGCAGGATCACACAAAAATACGCTGAACTTTAGTAGAAGGTGTGTGTGTGTGTGTGTGTGTGTGTGTAGGTGGTTCATCAAGGAATGCGTGCATATTTGTTCAGTGCTGATACTCAGGAAGACATGTTGGGTTGGGTGAGAGCTCTCCGCCAATCAGCTTGCATGGAATCTGATGACCTTATTAACAGGTGACTGGCCATTGCTCACTTCCAATCAATTTAGATTAGCTGCTTTTCAAACAAATCTGAATGGGCATATGGATTGCATTTAAGTTAAATATATAATTTTATTGACTGCATTTATTATAGACGGTGCTCCAGCTACCATGACTTCTCTCAGCTAGGGGGCAGCACTGAATCAGTAAACGCCCTGTATGTGTACGATCTTTCTCATCATACTGTGGGTGGCGTAGATATGTTGGACCACAGAGGCAAATACACTGCGGCACACAGGTGTCACATTTAAATGAGATTCTCAGTTACTTCTGTTTCATTTCACTTTCTTACAACTCATCTAGCTCTCTCTCTCTCTCTCTCTCTCCAGTTTTGATATGCGAGCTCGGTCTCTGAGTTTGGAGCACACAGCTGATCACGCTTTGTGTCAAGGGTCAGGTCCATCAACTCCCAAAAGTCAATATGGTTCAGGATCCCACAGCCCAGTGGGTAGAGCTGAATTACGACTTCAGGTAGGTACACCTGCATGCATTAATACTACCTATTAATACTACAGGTTGATCTGCCATGTGAAATATGAATCTCTCTTTCACTCTGTCACTCTCCTCAACCCCCACTCTCTCTTCCCATTCAGTCCTTCTCTTTCTCCACAAGGATGTGTGTATGTTTGAAATTCTGCATTTCCTTCTTTTTCTCTGAAGTTCATTCAAAACACCACTCACCTTTACATAAAACAGAGAACAAGGAACACAGTACACACACACACACACACACACACACACACACACACACACACACACACACACACACACACACTCACACTGTACACATTATTTACTGTACAACACAATACTGACTCGAAGCCCTCAGTAGTTAATTTACTGCTTTAAACAGTACTATTTTCAGCCAGCAGCGTGGGCGGTCATGGGCTTGCTTTTGCCTAGTCTCTAGGGATGTGAAATGTGACTTATCTGTCGTGAAAGGATCATGAGCTGGCATGTGAGGTAGACAGGTACAAAATAGATACAGTTGGGCTCATCTCCATGTGCCTGTTGAGGGGATACACTCATTCGGGGGGGGGGGGGGGGTGTCAGACCCCATTTGGTCTTCTTTGTCTGGGAGTTCTAGTTCTTCCGGGAACATCTGATCTGACCTGGACTGGAAATATAGTAGATGACCAGGGATTTAGCTCAGTCTGTAGAGCATCTGCTTTATCCTCCTGAAAGTCGGAGTTCGAATCCGGCCGCGGCGTGGCATGGAGGCAATCAGCCTGTGGCACTGCTGAGGTGTTATGAAGGTCCAGGATGCTTCGATAGCAGCCTTAAGCTCATCCACAGTGTTGGGTCTCGTGTCTCTCAACTTTCTCTTCACAATATCCCACAGATTCTCAATGGGGTTCAGATCAGGAGAGTTGGCAGGCCAATTGAGCACAGTAATACCATGGTCAGTAAACCATTTACCAGTGGTTTTGGCACTGTGAGCAGGTGCCAGGTCGTGCTGAAAAATGAAATCTTCATCTCCATAAAGCTTTTCAGCAGATGGAAGCATGACGTGCTCCAAAATCTCCTGATAGCTAGCTGCATTGACCCTGCCCTTGATAAAACACTGTGGACCAACACCAGCAGCTGACATGGCACCCCAGACCATCACTGACTGTGGGTACTTGACACCGGACTTCAGGCATTTTGGCATTTCCTTCTCCCCAGTCTTCCTCCAGACACTGGCACCTTGATTTCCGAATGACATGCAAAATTTGCTTTCATCCAAAAAAAGTACTTTGGACCACTGAGCAACAGTACAGTGCTGTTTCTCTGTAGCCCAGGTCAGGCGCTTCTGCCGCTGTTTCTGGTTCAAAAGTGGCTTGACCTGGGGAATGTGGCACCTGTAGCCCAGTCCACTGCTTCCACAGGTCCCCCAAGGTCTGGAATCGGCCCTTCTCCACAATCTTCCTCAGGGTCCGGTCACCTCTTCTGGTTGTGCAGCGTTTTCTGCCACACTTTTTCCTTCCCACAGACGTCTCACTGAGGTGCCTTGATACAGCACTCTGGGAACAGCCTATTCGCTCAGAGATTTCTTTCTGTCTTAGCCTCTTGCTTGAGGGTGTCAATGATGGCCTTCTGGACAGCAGTCAGGTCGGCAGTCTCACCCATGATTGCGGTTTTGAGTAATGAACCAGGCTGGGAGGTTTTAAAAGCCTCATGAACTTTTGCAGGTGTTTCGAGTTAATTCGTTGATTCAGATGGTTAGGTTAATAGCTTGTTTAGACTACCTTGTCATGATATGCTAATTTTTTGAGATAGGAATTTTGGGTTTTCATGAGCTGTATGCCAAGATCATCAGTATTAAAACAATAAAAGACCTGAAATATTTCAGTTGGTGTGCAATAAATCTAAAATATATGAAAGTTTAATTTTTATCAGCACATTACAGAAAATAATTAACTTTATCACAATATGCTAAATTTTTGAGAAGGACTAGTATACGGGTCTGATCACGGAACTGTTACTGAAATCTGTGCCTATGACCCTTTATATTTTTTGCAGATTTAGAGAAAAAAAAAAAAGATTTTTAATTTTGTTACTCATGCATAAAACCTGGTGGATCGTCTTATTTCCCTTTCAGCTGTTCCCTTCAGGGGTCACCACAGCAAATCTCCTGCCTCCATCAGGTGATGTCCCTCTGATGTACTCAATCCTGATCCTATTCATCCTCATTACTCCCAAAGAGAACCTCAACATTTTCATCTCTGCTACTGCCAGCTCTGCCTCCTGTCTTTTCCCCAGGGCCACTTTTTCTAAACCATACAGCATTGCTGGCTTAATCACTGTCTTGTACACTTTTCCTTTCATTCTTGCCAATACCCTCCTATCAACATGCAGAGAACAGGGTGAGATGGAGACAGATGATTCGCTATGGTGACCCCTGAAGGGAGCAGATGACAGGAAAAGAAGAAGACTCTCCTATCACACATCACATCGGACACATTTCTCCAACCATTCCAACCTGCCTGTACACGCTTCTTCACCTCTTTTCCACACTCTCCATTGCTTTGGATTGTTGAGCATAAGTACTTAAAATCCTCTACCTTCTTTATCTCTGCTCCCTTTAACCTCACCATTCCTCTTGGGTCCTTCATGTTCACACACATGTATTCTGTTTTATTGATACCCCCATTTCACTAGAGCGTGTCAGACTTGCGGAAGCAAGACCATAGTTATCCTCCAACGTGCCTCAGTCAGTCCGATATCTCCCGTGTCCTTCTGTACGATTCCGAAGGTATTCCTCCTCTTCCGTCAGGTGAAAAGTTTCCACGAACATGCTTTTGAACATGTTCAAAAGCACGTTCACGGAAAAAAATTCCCAGTGTTCTCTTTGATTCCGTGATCCTTCCTTTTATACCGCTAGTGTTCCTTAACTTATCTGCAAGTCTTCCCTCCTCTTCCGTATGCTCAAAAGCAGTGACGCGAGCTGCTCTACACACCACACACCATCAGCACCATCAACAGCAACATCAGACCGAGCGCTTGCCAGGCGCTTTGCTCTCGACTCCATCCGCACACCCGTGATCATCGACATAAGGAGAATGATCATGCAGACCCGATCGAAGTCCATATATGGCACACCGTGAGTATTGTACTGTCTTCTGATTCACTGATCCACTGCTGATTCTGGTTTGAATAGATGAACCAACCTGAAGGGAGAAGAACAGAAATCTTCACCACATCTCAATCTAATGCCTTGAAATGAAGCACTGGGGCTTTTTAAATGTATTTATTTATTGATTTTATCTGGCCATCAAATAGACTAAGCTATTGTTTTGTTCAGGGCACGCTGCAGTGTTTGGTATGTGACAGGAAGTGCATTCCAAGTTTTGACAATCAACTGGTTGCCAGCTCTGCTTGGCTTCATGCAAGTCTTTCCAAATCTTCATTCAGTGATTGTAGCCTACTCCTCATCTTTTTTTTTCTCCTTTTCACCATTGTCTTGGTTGAAAGGGTTCGGTCTGCACAAATGAGCTGATCAAAAACGAGGGAAATTTACCTCTTTCCCCAAAAACAACTCATGCAGGCTGTTGCAAAGAATCCAATAAAATTAGAGTTTTCAAGGTATCAGACCATCCCGCACACTGCAGTACAGAAAGGATTTTCTCTCCGCTGTGCGCCACAGCGACAAGTGGAGTGGAAAATAGATGTATAGATTAAAATGTGTGAGAATTATTTCTGTTTTTGTTTTATTTGATGGCTATTTCTGTATTTTTATTTAAATGACAGTGAAATTATTATTAGTTATTCTGTTAAGAAATGCCATCTGATTTATCTGAGAGCCAGATGCAGTCATTAAAAGAGCCACATCACTTTTAATCACTGTGGTTTGGACTTGTGAGCATGGTTTTTAGTCTGGAAGGATTTATTGAGTTGCAAATAAAAGGAGCATGTAGACATTATTCATATTAAACATGTTAACATATGTTAAATTTTAAATTTATTGCACATTATAAGCATATTGTAAAATATAAACATATAGTACATTAATAAATATCGTGTAAATTTCAAACATATAGTCCATTCTAAAAATCTTGTAAATAATAAACATATATTGCTTTAACAAATATCTTGTAAACTATAAACATATAGTAACATCTTGTAAATTATAAGCATATACTCATCGTAGGCAGCATTACGTCTCGAGAGATGATGGTGTAACGCTATGGTAGGCATTTGCGGTAGTGACTGTAAAGGCCCACCCTATCACAGTTTCTTAAACAATTACTGCATTCAAAAGGGCTTTGAGGTGCCATGGGGGCAGCCCTTTCTTTCCTCTTTGCTCTTTTCTCAGCTAGCTTGTTTATTCTGTTGCTTTCAGCTTTGTTGACCCCCTCGTGACAGTGGTCTGCCAGAACTAGCGTGTTTCAGCAGTGCCTTCCCAGGTGTTGATGTAGATGCCAGATAATTTCATGTCCCGCTTGCACGCGTCCTTGTACCGAAGCTGTGGTCTTCCTGTGCGGCGGGAGCCCTCACTCAGCTCTCCATACAACATGTCTTTAGGGATGCGCCCCTCGTCCATTCGCCATACGTGACCCAACCACCTAAGTCGTCTCTGACTAAGCAGTGCGAGCAGACTTGGCATGCCAGCATGCTGTAGCACCTCGGTGTTGGTTACTTTGTCTTGCCATTTTATATGGAGCAGACGCCTGAGACAGCGGAGGTGGAAGCTGTTGAGCCGCTTTTCCTGACCAACGTACGTGGACCAGGCCTCACTGCCATAAAGGAGTGTGCTGAGTACACAGGCCTGGTAGACACGTAGCTTGGTGTTCTCCATTAGCTGGGTGTTACTCCATACATGCTTGCTCAGTTTGGACATCACTGCGGCGGCTTTCCCGATTCTGCATGAGGTCTCTGTGTTGAGAGAGAGTGTTGGTGATAGTGGATCCCAGGTAGGTGAAGGAGTCCACGACCTCAAGCTGCGTGTTATTTATGTTGATGTTTGGGACTGTGTTTGTGACCTGGGCCAGGATGTTTGTCTTCTTCAGGCTGATGGTCAGTCCGAATTTATTACAGGCATGGGACAGGCGATTGACTAGCTCTTGAAGACCAGCCTCAGTGTGGGACGTCAGTGCAGCGGCATCTGCGAGCAGCATCTCGTGGATGAGGACCTGCCTCACCTTCGTCTTAGCGCGCAGTCGAGCTATGTTAAACAATTTTCCATCTGATCTGGTGTGGATATGGATCCCTTACTCACTGTCAGAGAAGGCATACTGAAGAAGCATCGAGAAGAATATCCCAAAGAGTGTCGGAGCTAGGACGCAGCCTTGTTTCACACCACTGCTCACTGGGAAGGCTTCAGCAGTCCCACCATTGAAGCAGACTGTGCTGTGCATGTCCTCGTGAAAGGAGGTCACGATTTGGAGTAACACCCAATCTTCTGCAGGAGGCTGAAGAGTCCGCTTCTGCTGACCAGGTTGAATGCTTTAGTCAGGTCTATGAAGGCAATGTACAGGGGCTTCTGCTGCTCCCGACACTTCTCTTGCAGTTGACGAAGTGAGAAGATCATATCGACTGTGGATCGGCCTGCCCTGAAACCACACTGCGATTCTGGGTACACCCGGGAAACAAGAATCTGAAGGCGAGTAAGGAAAACACGAGCAAAGACTTTCCCTATGATGCTCAGGAGGGAGATGCCACGGTAGCTGTTACAGTCACTGCGGTCGCCCTTGTTTTTGTAGAGGGTTACAATGTTTGCATTGTGCACGTCCTGGGGGATGAACCCTTCCTTCCAGCATAAGCACAGCAGCTCATGCAGGTGCTGCAGGAGTGCTGGCTTGCCACTCTTCAAGACTTCATGGGGGATGCCATCCTTTCCAGGGGCTTTTCCACAGGCCAGACAATCAATGGCTTTGCCCACTTCGTCCACTGAAGGCAGGTAAGCCAGATCCTCCATGACAGGGAAGTTTGGCAGGGCATTTAATGCTGCATCGGTCACCACATTCTTGGTTGCGTACAGCTCCAGGTAATGTTCCACCCAGCGTTCAAGCTGCTTGCCTTGGTCCATGATCACCTCCCCGGTCTTGGTCTTGAGGGGTGTCGTCTTAATTGTGGTTGGGCCAGTAGCTGTCTTGATGCCATTGTACATGGCCATTGCGTTGCCAGTGTCAGCTGCCATCTGGATCATGCTGCAGAGGTTCAGCCAGAAGTCGTTTGCACATCATTGGGCTGTCTGCTGGGCCTTGTTTCATGTAGGTTTGAGGGTGTCCAGAGTTCTGGTGCTGGGGTTTTGCTTGTATGCTAGGAGGGCTTCCCTCTTGGCTTCTGTCACAGGCTGCATCTCCTCCCAGTGAGCTTCGTACCAGTCTACACTCCGACGCACCTTTTTCCCAAATGCGGTGAGGGCTGTTGTGTAGATAGTATCTCTTAGGAAGCTCCACTTGCTGTTGATGTTTTTGCCAGGAGTCTGCAAAGCCAACTTCTTCTTGACTGTGTCATGAAAAAGTTGGATTCGCTGGGGATCCCTTGAGGAGCAGGTGTTGATGCGTGGGAGGCCTTTAGTTTTGGAATGATGGATCCTCTTTGTTGTCAGCCTTATCCTGCTTCCAACGAGGGTGTGGCCTGTGTTGCAGTCTGCGCTATGGAAACTTCTTGTGTGGAGAACGCTGCTCAGCTCCGTGCGCCTGGTGAGGATAAGGTCTAGCTGGTGCCAGTGGCAAGATCTGGGGAGTATGTATTTGTTACACAGATTCCATGATGTAAGCAAAGTTCCAACAACCTCTGTCCATTCTCATTCATCCTGCCGATGCCATGCTGACCAGGCCTTTATCTCTGCCCCCTGTAACCTCACCGTTCCTCTTGGCTCCTTGTTGTTCACACACATGTATTCTGTCTTACTGAGACTAACCTTCATTCCCCTCCTTTTCAGGGCATACCTCCACCTCTCTAGATTTTCCTCCACTTGTTCTCTGCTCTCACGACAGATCACGATGTCATCTGCAAACATCATAGTCCATGGAGATTCTTGTCTAACCTCGTCTGTCAGCCTGTCCATCACCAGAGCAAACAAGAAGGGGCTGAGAGCTGACCCTTGATGCAGTCTCACCTCCACCTTGAACTCTTCTGTCACACCGACAGCACACCTCACCACTGTCTTACATCTCTCATACATGTCCTGCACAACTCTAACATACTTCTCTGCCACTCCAGACTTCCTCATACAATACCACAGTTCTTCTCTCGGCACCCTGTCATATGCTTTCTCCAGATCCACAAAGGAACAATTCAGCTCCTTCTGACCTTCTCTGTACTTCTCTATGAACATCCTCAAAGCAAACGCTGCATCTGTGGTGCTCTTTCTTGGCATGAAACCAAACTGTTGTTCACAAATGCTGAACTCTGCCCTTAGTCTAGCTTCCACTATTCTTTCCCATGACTTCATTGTATGGCTCATCAACTTTATCCCTCTGTAGTTGCCACAACTCTGTACATCTCCCTTGTTCTTAAAAATGGGCACAAGCACACTTCTCCTCCATTCCTCTGGCATCTGCTCACTTTCTAAGACCTTGTTGAATATTCTTGTCAGAAAATCTACTGCTACCTCCCCTAGACACTTCCATACCTCAACTGGTATGTCATCAGGGCCAACTGCCTTTCCACTCTTCATCCTCTTCAATGCCCTCCTCACTTCTCCCTTTGCTACTTCCTGCTCATCAACGGTCACCCCTTCTACTCTTTTTTTATCTCTCATTTTCCTCATTCATCAGCTCTTCAAAGTACTCTTTCCATCTTCCCAGCACACTTCTGTCATCAGTCAATACATTTCCCTCTCAGTCCTTTATCACTCTAACTTGCTGCACGTCTTTCCCTTCTCTATTTCTCTGCTGTGCTAACCTGTATAGATCATTTTCTCCCTTCTTACTGTTCAACCTATCATACAAGTCATCATACGCCCTCTGTTTGGCCTTTGACACTGCTACCTTTGCCTTACGCTGTGTCTCCCTGTACTCCTGTTTACTCTCTTCGGTCCTCTCAATGTCCCACTTCTTCTTGGCTAACCTCTTCTTTTGTACACACTCCTGCACTTCCTCATTCCACCACCAAGTTTCCTTATCTACTTTCCTTCCAGAGGACACACCAAATACTCTCCTACCGGTCTCCCTGATCACATTTGCTGTGGTTGTCCAGTCCTCTGGAAGCACTGCCTGACTACCCAAAGTCTGTGTCAACTCCTCCTTGAAGACAACACGACACTCTTCCTTTTTCAGCTTCCACCACTTTGTCTTCTGCTCTGCCTTTGCCTTTTTCACCTTTCTCAGCATCAGTGTCATCCTGCACTCCACCACCCTATGCTGTTTGGCAACACTCTCACGCACTACTACTTTGCAGTCACTGATTTCCTTCAAATTACATCGTCTACACAAGTTGTAGTCTACCTGTGTGCTCCTACCTCCGCTTTCATAAGTCACCCTATGCTTCTGTTTATTCTTGAAGAAAGTATTCACCACAGCCATTTCCATCCTTTTTGCAAAATCGATCAACATCTGTCCTTCTGTGTTCCTGTCCTGGATACCAAACCTGCCCATCACTTCCTTGTCCCCTCTGTTGCCTGCACCAACATGTCCATTGAAGTCTGCTCCAATGACCACTCTTTCACCTCTGGGGGTACTCTGCATCACTTCATCTAACTCACTCCAGAATCTCTCCTTCTCTTCTAGCTTACATCCTGCCTGTGGGGCATAAGCACTAACAACATTGACCATCACGCCTTCAATTTCTAACTTGAGACTCATCACTCTTTCTGACACTCTTTTCACTTCTAGAACCTTCCTGACAAACCCCTCCTTCAAGATTACTCCTACTCCATTTCTCTTCCCATGCACACCATTATAAAACAGTTTAAACCCTGCTCCTAAGCTTCTAGCCTTGCTACCTTTCCACCTTGTCTCCTGAACACACAGTATGTCCACCTTCCTCCTCTGCATCATGTCAGTCAGCTCTCTATCTTTTCCTTGCATAGTTCCAACATTCAAAGTCCCTACTCTCAGTCCTAGGCTCACGCATTTCCTCTTCTCTCTGCCTACGGACACGACTCCCGCCTCTCCTTCTTCGACGTCTTCGACCAACAGTAGTCCAATTTCCATCAGCACCCTGTTGATTGACAGCACTGATGGCGGTCGTTGTTAACCCGGGCCTCGACCGATCCGGTATGAATTCTGTATTGATCATTTGCATTTTTTAATGAGGCAGAAGTTTTACGCCGGATGCCCTTCCTGTCGCAACCCTCTGAATTTATCCGGGCTTGGGACCGGCATAAGGGGGAGAGACACTGGTTAGTGCCCCCCCCCCCACCCCCCCCCGCCTCATGGCTGCATAGCACTTGCTGTGCTAACCTGTATAAATCATTTTTACCCTCCTTACTGTCCAACCTATCATACACATCATCATACGCCCTCTGTTTGGCCTTTGACATCGCTACATTCGCCTTACGCTGTGTCTCCCTGTACTCCTGTTTACTCTCTTCGGTCCTCTCTGTGTCCCACTTCTTCTTAGTTAACCTCTTCCTTTGTACACACTCCTGCACTTCCTCATTCCACCACCAAGTTTCCTTATCTACTTTCCTTCTAGAGGACACACCAAGTACTCTCCTACCTGTGTCCCTGATCACATTGCCTGTGGTTGTCCAGTCATCTGGACGCACTTACTGACCACTCAAAATCTGTTTCAACTCCTCCTTGAAGACAACACAACACTCTTCCTTTTTCAGCTTCCACCACTTTGTCTTCTGCTCTGCCTTTGCCTTTTTCATGTCAGTCTGTTTGGCAACACTCTCCCCCACGACTACTTTGCAGTCACTGATTTCCTTCAAATTACATCGCCTACACAAGATGTAGTCTACCTGTGTGCTCCAACTCCACTTTCATAAGTCACCCTTTGCTCCTGTTTCTTCTTGAAGAAAGTATTCACAACAGCCATTTCCATCATTTTTGCAAAATCGATCAACATCTGTCCTTCTGTGTTCCTGTCCTGGATACCAAACCTGCCCATCACTTCCTCGTCCCCTCTGTTGCCTGCACCCCTCCTTCAATATGTCTCCTACTCTATTTCTCTTCCCATCCACACCATGATAAAACAGCTTAAACCCTGCTCCTAAGCTTTTAGCTTTGCTACCTTTCCACCTGGTCTCCTGAACACACAGTATGTCCACCTTCCTTCTCTGCATCATGTCAGCCAGCTCTCTACCTTTTCTTTGCATAGTTACAACAGTCAAAGTCCCTACTCTCAGTCTTATGCTCACGCCTTTCCTCTTCTCTCTCTGCCTACGGACACACCTCTCGCCTCTCCTTCTTCGATGTCTTCGAACAACAGTAGTCCAATTTCCATCAGCACCCTGTTGGTTGACAGCACTGATGGCGGTCCTTGTTAACCCGGGCCTCGACCGATCCGGTATGAGTTTTGTTTTGACCATTTGCATTTTTAATGTGGCAGAAGTTTTACGCCGGAAGCCCTTCCTGTCACAACCCTCTGCCTTTATCCGGGCTTGGGACCGACATAAGGGGGAGAGACACTGGTTAGTGCCCCCCCCCCCCCCCCCGCCTCATGGGTGCACCTGTGTGCTCCTACCTCCGCTTTTATAAGTCACCCTGTGCTCCTGTTTTTTCTTGAAGAAAGTATTTACCACAGCCATTTCCATCCTTTTTGTAAAATCAATCAACAGCTATCCTTCTGTGTTCCTGTCCTGGATACCAAACCTGCCCATCACCTCCTCGTCCCCTCTGTTGCCTGCACCAACATGTCCATTGAAGTCTGCACCAATGACCACTCTTTCACCTCTGGGGGTACTCCGCATCACTTCATCTGAGTCACTCCAGAGTCTCTCCTTCTCATTTAGCTCACATCCTGTCTGTGGGGCATAAGCACTAACAACGTTGAACATCCCACCTTCAGTTTCTAACTTGAGACTCATCACTCTGTCTGACACTCTGTTCACTTCTCGAACATTCCTGCCAAACCCCTCCTTCAAGATGACTCCTACTCTATTTCTCTTCCCATCCACACCATGATAAAACAGCTTAAACCCTGCTCCTAAGCTTTTCGCTTTGCTACCGTTCCACCTGGTCTCCTGAACACACAGTATGTCCACCTTCCTCCTCTGCATCATGTCAGCCAGCTCTCTATCTTTTCCTTGTATAGTTCCAACATTCAAAGTCCCTGCTCTCAGCCCTAGACACATGCCTTTCCTCTTCTCTCTCTGCCTGCGGACACGCCTCCCACCTCTCCTTCTTCGACGTATTCATATAGACGTCTTCGACAGTCTCTTACTGTGTGTGTGTATATATATATATATATATATATATATATATATATATAAAATTTAGTAGCAGTAGTAGTATATATATATGTGTGTGTGTGTGTGTGTGTGTGTGTGTGTGTATATGTATATATATGTATATATATATATATATATATATATATATATATATATATATATATATATATATATACACACACACATATTGAGGTTTTTGATCTGCACACTTTTATGGTGTATTAAAAATAGTTGAAAAAAAAAAACAGATGAACAGTGAAAAGACAAGATAAGGGTTTTTCTTTCTTTCTTTTCCCCCTCATGTCTCTGAGTGAAGTCTGTTAATCTGCTGTACAGTTAGTGTGTATATATATATATATATATATATATATATATATATATATATATATATATATATATATACACAAAAGGACAGGACAAAGGCTTTCTATTGAAACTCCATTTATCACTACAGATCTCTAAATGGATCTCTAAATGGAGTTTCAATAGAAAGCCTTTTTCCTGTCCTTTTGTTTATTTGCTCTACCAAAAAGTATTGAGCACTCTCCTACGGAAGGATCTACTCAGAAAATCATATATATATATATATATATATATATATATATATATATATATATATATATATATATATATATATATATATATATATATATATATATAATATTGATATGTAAAGCATATCAATTCAGAAAGTATTTTAAGAAACCCCATGCTAAATCTGACATGATTGTACCACTGTGTTCTGATGCCCACTCGAACACTGTGATGCTTGTGCTTTGGATCATATATAAACACCATTAAAGCTCATAATTGCATGTCTTTCTGCGCATAAACACCAATATACGCGTGTTGCTCTGACGACATATACACCTGGCATCTCTGCTGTTATTACACCAATTCCTAAATTCTCTCATTCGATGTGAAATGTTGGTGACTAAATGAATAATGTAGCAGTTCTGTTAATTAAATTAGTAATTAGGATTTATGATATATGAAGAGGTTAAAATATTGCAGATAAAATATTATATATTCTTTGTGTATATATATATATATATATATATATATATATATATATATATATATATATATATATATATATATATATATATTGATTTTCACATTGTCCTTTTCCTTTATTTTATACTTCATACATTTATAAAAAATACAGTTTACATTTTGTCTGTGTGTAGGATATTTATTCTGATCCACTGCCACCCTTACCCCACTCCAGACTTACCCACAATCCTTCAGGTCGTCAACATGAAAACACTTCTTCTGTGCATGTGTTTCCACCAAGTGAGGTACTGTAAAATATTGTATATTCAGACAATCTGTATATTATCATTCTCATAAACATTATTATTGGTATTACTACTACTACTACGACTACTACTACATCCATTCATTCATTTTATGAAACCGGTTAATCCTAATTAGGGTTTCAGGGAGGCTGATGCCCATTCCAGCTGACTCCGAGCGAGGACAGAGTACACCCTGGATGGCTCGCCAGGCAATCGCAGGGGGAGAAACACACTGATGGCTCTGTAGCCTGCTCTTGTCGAAGGTCATCAATGGTTCCTTTAAATGCCTCACAACATAGACATTGAGAGACATGGCTGACCTGTGATAACCCAGTCAGGTGCACTGGGGGTACAGTGATAACCCGTCCAGAGTGGGGCTTAAGCCCCCAACCTTAGGCTCAGTAACCCAGCACCTGAAGTGCCAGGCCACCACTGCCCACTACTAATACTATTATTTTGATTTTTTTTTTGTTCTGTTTTGTGATGCAGTGTGAGAAAGGGAAACACACATTCACAGCACTACAGAAAGACACAGATGTGAGTAGAACATACACACACACACACACACACACACACACACACACACACACACACACATTCACTAATATTTGTGGATGTCTCTCTATGCTGCTAGATGGTTCTGACTTGTTTGTGTGGCTGTGATAAAGTACTGCAGACTCTCTCTGTAGAACTGGATCTTTTACAACAGGACAAGGTAACTGTGTGTGTGTGTGTGTGTGTGTGTGTGTGTGTGTGAGTGTGTGAGACGCACACACACACACACACATACCCACACACACACAACTGTTTAGGACATGCCGCATGTATATTTTATGATGTCACTGTATGCCTGTTGTGTGTGTGTAGGAACACGCTGAGTTTGCATTAGATATTTCTCGTATAGACTTGGGTCGAGTGCAGCTAAATAAGCAGCATATATCCCAAAAGGCTTTGCTTCAGGAGGAGGTTGTCACCATCAGAGCCAGAATATGTAACGTATCACAGGTGAGTGAGAGTGAGAGAGAACGAGAGAGAGAGAGAGAGAGAGAGAGAGAGAGAGAGAGAGAGAGAGTAATTTCACCATATTGGTTGTGTGTGCAGGAGATGGAGAGGGTGTGGTTGGACTACAAGAGAATGGAGAGCGAACTATATGTATTTCATTCTCATCTGCAGCACATATGCCAGTTTGGATTTCCACAGGTATTGATACGAACGATTACTTTAACACTCTTTATAAAATTTATATTACTCTCAGGATAGTGTCTGGAGCTACTTAAAATTAATTAATTAATTTAACTTCCAAAATCAAGAACTGTGACTGTCTATTAGTCTACAAACAACAACAACAACATTAACAATCATAATAATGGGATTTCATTTCATTGTCGAGTTCTTTCTCTTGCTGGTTCTGAGCGAGGTCGAGTCATCTCGTGAATCAGTCGTCTGTGTCAACCAGAGTGCTCTGAGGTGGCTTGAAATAAAGGGTCTTCTTCTTCTTTTCCTTTCGGCTGTTCCCTTCAGGGGTCGCCACAGCAAATGATCTGCCTCCATCTCACCCTATCCTCTGCATCTTCAACTCTTACTCCAACGACCTTCATGTCTGCCTTCACAACATCCATAAATCTTGTCTTTGGTCTTCCTCTGGGCCTTCTGCCTGGTAGTTCCAATCTCAGCATCCTACTACCAATATACTCACTATCCCTCCTCTGTTGATGTCCAAACCATCTCAATCTAGGCTCTCTGACTTTGTCTCCAAAATATCTAACATGTGCTGTCCCTCTGATGTACTCATTCCTGATCCTGTCCATCCTCGTTACTCCCAAAGAGAACTGCAACATTTTCATCTTTGCTACATCAAACTCTGACTTCTGTCTTTTCCCCAGGGCCACTGTCTCTAAAGCATACAACATCGCTGGCCTCATCACCGTCTTGTACACTTTTCCCTTCATTCTTTCCGATACTCTCCTATCACACATCACATCGGACACTTTTCTCCATCCATTCCAACCTGCCTGCACACACTTCTTCACCTCTTTTCCACACTTGCCATTGCTCTTGGTGGTTGAGCCTAAGTACTTAAAATCCTCCACCTTCTTTATATCTGCCCCCTGTAACCATTCCGCTTGGGTCCTTGTCGTTCACACACATGTGTTCTGTCTTACTGAGACTAACCTTCAATCCCCTCCTTTCCAGGGCATACCTCCACCTCTCTAGATTTTCCTCCACTTGTTCTCTGCTCTCACTACAGATCACAATGTCATCTGCAAACATCATAGTCCATGGAGATTCTTGTCTAACCGCGTCTGTCAGCCTGTCCAGCACCATAGCAAACAAGAAGGGGCTGAGAGCTGACCCTTGATGCAGTCCCACCTCCACCTTGAACTCTTCTGTCACACCGACAGCACACCACTGTCTTACATCTCTCATACATGTCCTGCACCACTGTAACATACTTCTCTGCCACTCCAGACTTTCTCATGTTCCTCTCTCGGCACAGTTCCTCTCCCACAGTTCCTCTCTCGGCACCCTGTCATATGCTTTCTCCAGATCCACAAAGGCACAATTCAGCTCCTTCTGACCTTCTCTGTACTTCTCTATTAACATCCTCAAAGAAAACACTGCATCTGTGGTGCTCTTTCTTGGCATGAAACCAAACTGTTGTTCACAAATGCTGACCTCTGCTCCTAGTCTAGCTTCCACTATTCTTTCCCATAACTTCATCGCATAAACTTTATCCCTCTGTAGTTGGCACAACTCTGTACATCTCCCTTGTTCTTAAAAATGGGCACCAGCACACTTCTCCTCCATTCCTCCGGCATTTGCTCACTTTCTAAGACCTTGTTGAATATTCTTGTCAGAAAATCTACTGCTACCTCTCCTAGACACTTCCATACCTCCACAGTTATATCATCAGGACCAACTGCCTTTCCATTCTTCATCCTCTTCAGTGCCCTTCTCACTTCACCCTTACTAATCTTTGCTACTTCCTGGTCCTCAATGGTCACCCCTTCTACTCTTTTTTTCTCTCTCATTTTCCTCATTCATCAGCTCTTCAAAGCCCTCATTCCATCTTCCCAGCACACTTCGGTCATCAGTCAATACATTTCCCTCTCTTTCCTTTATCAATCTAACTTGCTGCACGTCCTTCCCATCTCTATTTCTCTGCTGTGCCAACCTGTATAGATCATTTTCTCCCTCTTTACTGTCCAACCTATCGTACAAGTCATCATACGCCCTTTGTTTGGTCTTTGACACCGCTACCTTCGCCTTACGCTGTGTCTCCCTGTACTCCTGTTTACTCTCTTCGGTCCTCTCTGTGTCCCACCTCTTCTTAGCTAACCTCTTCCTTTGTACACACTCCTGCACTTCCTCATTCCACCACCAATTTTTCTTATCTACTTTCCTTCCAGAGGACACACCAAGTACTCTCCTACCGGTCTCCCTGATCACATTGGCTGTGGTTGTCCGGTCATCTGTAAGCACTTCCTGACCACCCAAAGCCTGTTTCAACTCCTCCTTGAAGACAACTCGACACTCTTCCTTTTTCAACTTCCACCACTTTGTCTTCTGCTCTGCCTTTGCCTTTTTTCACCTTCCTCACCATCAGCGTCATCCTGCGCACCACCATCCTATGCTTTTTGGCAACACTCTCACCCACTACTACTTTGCAGTTACTGACTTCTTTCAAATTACATCGCCTACACAAGATGTAATCTACCTGTGTTCTCCTACCTCCGCTTTCATAAGTCACCCTATGCTCCAGTTTCTTTTTGAAGAAAGTATTTACCACAGCCATTTCCATCCTTTTTGTAAAATCGATCAACACCTGTCCTTCTGTGTTCCTGTCCTGGATACCAAACCTGCCCATCACTTCCTCGTCCCCTCTGTTGCCTGCACCAACATGTCCATTGAAGTCTGCCCCAATGACCACTCTTTCACCTCTGGAGGTACTCTGCATCACTTCATCTAACTCACTCCAGAATCTCTCCTTCTCTTCGAGCTCACATCCTGCCTGTGGGGCATAAGCACTAACAACATTGACCATCACGCCTTCAATTTCTAACTTGAGACTCATCACTCTGTCTGACACTCTTTTCACTTCTAGAACATTCCTGACAAGCCCCTCCTTCAAGATGACTCCTACTCCATTTCTCTTGCCATCCACACCGTAATAAAACAGCTTAAACCCTGCTCCTAAGCTTCTAGCCTTGCTACCTTTCCACCTGGTCTCCTGAACACACAGTATGTCCACCTTCCTCCTCTGCATCTTGTCAGCCAGCTCTCTATCTTTTCCTTGCATAGTTCCATCATTCAAAGTCCCTACTCTCAGTCCTAGGCTCACGCATTCCCTCTTCTCTCGCTGCCTACGGACACACCTCCCGCCTCTCCTTCTTCGATGACTTCGTCTTCGAAATAAAGGGTCGTGTTCTTTATTCACAAGCTTCCCTAAGCCTACAGAGGTGAACACAGTATTTATATCAGTCAAGGTGGATACAGTATTCATAGGTGGTGGTCATTAAAACTATAAAACCATTGTCCTGCCCCATGTGTTAGCTCTGAGCTCTAAAGACAAAAGAACAGTCCTGCCCAAGGTGTGAGACCAGTCCCTCCCAGGGTGTGGAACCAGTCCTGCCCATGGTGTGAGCCCTGAGCTCTAAAGATAAAAAACAGTTGGCTAACCAGGACACAAGGTAGATGCATGGAGCTGATTACAAGAACAAATATTTATTGGCCATTATGAATATATATGAATACATTGTTAAAGGTTATTAAACACAAAAATATAAATTACTGCAACCCTGAAAACCCCTTTCAATATCTACAATATCATCGTCATCATCATCATCACCAGATGCATTTACTGATTAATTTTCCAAACAACTTAATCCCATTAAATTCACAGGAACGCAGGAAGATTTAAGATTCAAGATTTTTAATCACGGGGCAGTGGTGGTCTAGTAGTATAGGGCGCTGGATCGCTGATCCAAAGATTGAGGGTTCGAGTCCCACTCTCCACAAGGTTGTCACTTTTTAATTGTGGTTGGGCCAGGAGCTGTCTTGATGCCATTGTACATTGCCATTGCGTTGCCAGTGTCAGCTGCCATCTGTCATTTGCACAGCGGCGGGCTGTCTGCTGGGCCTTGTTTCGTGCAGCTTTGAGGGTGTCCCGAGAACTGGTGCTGGGGTTTTGCTTGTATGCTAGGAGGGCTTCCCTCTTGGCTTCTGTCAAAGGCGGCATCTCCTCCCAGTGAGCCTCGTACCAGTCTACACTCCGATGCTCTTTTTTCCCAAATGCGGTGAGGGCTGTTGTGTAGATAGTATCTCTCAGGAAACTCCACTTGCTGTTGATGTCTTTTCCAGGAGTCTGCAAAGCCAACTTCTCCTTGACTGTGTCATGAAACAGTTGGATTTGCTGGGGATCCCGTAAGGAGCAGGTGTTGATGCGTGGGAGGCCTTTAGTTTTGGAGTGATGGATCCTCTTTGTTGTCAGCCTTATCCTGCTTCCAACGAGGGTGTGGTCTGTGTTGCAGTCTGCGCTATGGAAACTTCTAGTGTGGAGAATACTGCTCAGCTCCGTGCGCCTGGTGAGGATAAGGTCTAGCTGGTGCCAGTGGCAAGATCTGGGCTGTCTCCAGGATACTTTGTGGCGGTCTTTGCACTTGAAGTATGTAATTGTTACACACAGGCCATGATGGCAGCACAGTTCCAACAACCTCTGTCCATTCTCATTCATCCTGCCTCTGCCATGGTAACCAAGGCAGGAGGGCCAGGTGTCACAGTCGGCGCCCACTCTAGCATTGCAGTCTCCTCGTGGGTAAAGTCCTTCAGTGCTGGGGATCCTGGAAAGTGCATCATCCAGAGCCTCGTAAAACTGATTCTTGGCCTCTGGGGTGGAACTGGGTGTTGGTGCATCGATGCTGAGGAGATTTACAAAGCCTGCAGTTGTAGAGAGGCGTAAAGCGAGGATTCTCTCTGATCCACTGGTAGGAGGTTCAATAGCCGTAGTCAGCGAGTTCTTCACAGCGAAACCTACACCATGCAGTCTTGGGTTGTCTTGTGGCAGGCCCTGCCAGTAGAAGGTGTAGTTGGCCTCTTTGATAGTACCACTGTCAGCCAGGCGTGTTTCCTGTAGACAAGCAATGTCGATATTCAGACGTGTCAGTTGATGGTCGATGACTGCAGTCTTGCGGGCATTGTCAATTTGCTGACGATCACTTGTCTGTCCAGGACACATAGTCCTTACGTTCCAGCTTGCTATTTGAAGAGCTGGAGTCTTCGTATTTAACCGTTTTTGTCTGCCTGGTGCAGAATTTACAGCTTGCTTGTCGGGATGGTCAGTCCCGAAGCCCTACGCACCCAGCAAGGCAGGCGAGCTGTGGCAGGACAACACCTTACTGGCTGGGGGCTGCCCAGCTTGGAGCGGGCGGTAGCTGTCCAGTGAGACACCATGGTCTCTCCCACTGTCGGAAGTAGCCCCAGGCGCCCGTATCCTATGCCAATTGGAATGAGCTTTTACCCGGTAAGTGCTACTTCCCGTGTTGAGCCGAAGTCTTGCATCAACGCTGGACTGTCCTCTCCGGTGTCCTCTCCAGTGCGCTATTTCCTGGGCGGGAATATGGAGAACTTGGGCTGCCCAGACGTCAAGTCCCCCCTCTCGGCCTTAACTGCTTCTTTTATCCACACTCCTGCACTTCCTCATTCCACCACCAAGTCTCCTTATCTACTGTCCTTCCAGAGGACACGCCAAGTACTCTCCTACCTGTCTCCCTGATCACATTAGCTGTAGTCGTCCAGTCATCTGGAAACACTTCCTGACCACCCAAAGCCTGTTGCAATTCCTCCTTGAAGACAACACAACACTCTTCCTTTTTCAGCTTCCACCACTTTGTCTTCTGCATTGTCCTTGCCTTGTTCACCTATTTTACCATCAGCATCATCCTGCACACCACCATCCTATGCTGTTTGGCAACACTCTCACCCACTACTACTTTGCAGTCACTGACTTCCTTCAAATTACATCGCCTACACAAGTTGTAGTCTACCTGTGTTCTCCCACCTCCGCTTTCATAAGTCACTCTATGCTCCTGTCTCTTCTGGAAGAAAGTGTTCACCAGAGCCATTTCCATCCTTTTCCAAAATCGATCAACATCTGTCCTTCAGTGTTCCTGTACTGGATACCAAACCTGCCCATCACTTCCTCATCTCTTCTGTTGCCTGCACCATCAATGGACATGTTGGTGCAGGCAACAGAAAAGACGAGGAAGTGATGGGCAGGTTTGGCATCCAGTACAGGAACACTGAAGGACAGACGTTTGCTTGCACCAACATGTCCATTGGTGCAGACATCAATGGACATGTTGGTGCAGGCAACATCTGTCCTTCAGTATTTCTGTACTGGATACCAAACCTGCCCATCACTTCCTTGTCTCTTCTGTTGCCTGCACCAACATGTCCATTGATGTCTGCACCAATGACCACTCTTTCACCTCTGGGGTACTCTCCCTCACTTCATCTAAGTCACTCCAGAATCTCTCCTTCTCTTCTCGCTCACATCCTGTCTGTGGGGCATAAGCACTAACAACATTGAACATCCCACCTTCAATTTCTAACTTGAGACTCATCACTCTGTCTGACACTCTTTTCACTTCTAGAACATTCATGACCAATCCCTCCTTCAAGATGACTCCTACTCCATTTCTCTTCCCATCCACACCATGAAAAAAGAGCTTAAACCCTGCTTCTAAGCTTCTAGCCTTGCTCCCTTTCCACCTGGTCTCCTGAACACACAGTATGGCCACCTCTCTCCTCTGCATCATGTCAGCCAACTCGCTCCCTTTTCCTGTCATAGTTCCAACATTCAAAGTCTCTACTTTCAGTCCTAGACTCATGCCTTTCCTCTTCTCTCTCTGCCTATGGGCGTGCCTCCCGACTGCACTTACATTCCTTTTTAATCTATCCAGTGTCCTAACTCAGAAACGCCTCATGGTTAATTTAGACTCTAGGCATTTCCTGGTAATTCTTCTAAATTTAGATAGTTGATAATTTAACTATGAATCTCAATCTTTTCTTCTGAATATTGTAATTCTATTCTGTAAAACTTGTAGAATGAAATGTAAATAAAGTTGTATTGTATTGTATTGTATTGTCGGTCCACCAACATCTGTCACTCCAGAGGGTGCCTCGAGCTTAGTGTTCACCCAACACAAAAAGCAAATGGAAAACTAATACCCAACAGCCACAGTATTTCAAAGAAAAACAAATCATGCATCTTGCATCTGGCAAATTTGAACAGAACAATGTGTCCTTGCCTCTGACAATTTAAAACAGGTTGATGACTCCAGGAAAACACCCATCATCAACCTTGAGCTGACAAGGCTCAACATTGACATTGCTGATTTATAGGAGACCAAGCTCCCATTGAGCAGCAGCCTCAGAAAACAGAATTACACATTCTTCTGACAGGGAAAGGAACCAGAGGAACCATGCATGCATGGCATGGGATTCGCAGTGAGAAACTGTACTGTCTTCAGGGGAACCATCAGCAAAGGAAACCCCTCGAATACCCTCTCTTCGCCTCTCAACAACTTCTGGCCTCGTCAATGTCCTGAGCTCCATGCTCCCACACTCAGCTCTACAGCCGAAACCAAGAATGGGTTTTATGAGGAGCTTGATACTACCATCAGAGAGATCCCAGCCACAGAATAAATGTACCTGCTTAGGATTTCAATGCTTGAGTGGGAGCTGAATAAAAATCCTAGCCTTACAGCATTGGCCACTTTGGCGCTTTCAAACTCAATTAGAATGGTCAGAGGCTTCTAGAGATGTGCTAGTACCACAATCTCTGTGTAGCAAACACATTCTCAACACAGAGTATCTTGGTGTCATCCTAGATCACGCCACTGGCACCAGCTGGACCTTGTTATTACCAGAAGACCTTCACTGAGCTCGAACTGACAACCAGCAGTGACCACAGCACTGACTGTGATACCAACCACTTATTGGTTGGGAGCAAGGTGCAACTTCAGCCCAAATGGATCTATCGCTCCACCAGGAGGGCGATTTTGCTGATTCCATAGAAGAAGCCCTTTGGGACTGTCCCACAAACAGCAATAAAGAGAGGTGGAATCACATTCGGGATGCCATCTACAACTCCACCATGGGCACCTACGGCAAGAGAGAGAGGCAGAATCTAGACTGGTATGAATTTGGATTCACAAAAGGGAACAATCAATCCCAGCAAAAAGAAAAGCACTGCTTAACTACAAGAGAGTGTCTTCAGAGAACACACTTGCTGCACTCAGAAAAGCCATCGACTCCCTGGCCAGTGGGAAAGCTCCTGGCAATGATGGCATCCCCACAGAAGTCATCAAAGCAGGCAAGGGTACTGCCCTTCATCACCTCCAGCAAAGTGTTTTACTCCAGTGGTGGGAGGAAGGAACTGTACCTCAAGACATGCAGAAAGCCAGCATCATCACACTCTACAAGAACAAAGTAGACCATAATGACTGCAACAACTATCGTATAATATCCCTTCTCAGTATCATTGGGAAGGCCTTCACCAAAGTAGCACTCAACCGGTTGCAGACACTTCGAGGCATAGTGTGGCTTTAGAGCAGAAAGATCAACTATCAATATGGTCTGTTTACTAAGGCAACTACAAGAGAAGTGCTGAGAACAGAGGTGTCCACTGTGTACATTGTCTTCATTGACTTGGTCAACAGGCAAGGCTTTTTCACCCTGCTACAGAGGATGGGCCCCCAAGTTCCTGAGGATGATTTCGTGTTTCCATGAAGATATCTACGGCATCATTCAGTACAATGGTCCATCCTTGGACCCTTTCCCAATCAGAAATGGCATGAAACATGTATGCTTGCTCTGATGCTTTTCGGCATCTTCTTCTCCCTGCTGCTGTCCTATGCCTTCAACCAGTCAGAAGATGGAGTGCTTTTTTGGGGGAGCAGTGATGGTCTAGTGGATAGGGCGCAGGATCACTGATCCTAAGGTTGGGGGTTCGAGTCCCCACAGGGTTGTCATTGTACCCCCAGTGCAGCTAACTGGGTTATCAAAGGTGGGCCATGTCTCTCACTGTCTATGGTGTCAGAAGACAGAGTGCATGTCCTCAAAAGAAGTGATGGAAGTCTCAATCTCACATATCTCGGAACAAAAACCAAGGTACCATGCTGACTACCAACACCAAGATAGCGGTATACCTGGCTTGTGTGCTTAGCATGTTCTTGTATGGCTGCAAAGCCTAAACACTGTACTGATGCCAAGAACACCGACTCCACACCTTTCGCATGTGCTGCTTCAGAGGAATCCTCAGCATCAGCTGGCAAGATAGTGTCTCTAACAACAATGTTCTGATACAGGCAGGAATGCTCAGCATGTTCACCTTGCTCAGCCAGAGGCGACTGAGATGGCTCGGTCATGTTAGCCGAATGAATGATGTCTGAATACCGAAGGATGTGCTGTATGGAGAGCTTGTCACTGGCTCCAGACCTGCAGGAAGGCCCATCCTCCACCCCAAGGACATCCTCAAGCATGACTCGAAGGCAGGTGATATCAACCCAACGGGCTGGGAGGCAGTGGCCGCTGATCACAGTAGATACAGACATGCTGTCAAGGTTGGCATCCAAACCAGTTGAAGGAAAAAAGAGAGCGCAGACTGCAGCAGCCAGCATCAGCTCCCACACAGCCAGGCACGGACTTCATTTGTGACTACTGCAAATGAGTCTACCACTCAAAAAATGGACTCTATATCCACAGCAGACGCTGTCACCCAACCATGAACTGATCCATGGTGTGAACGCCATTGTCTCTTGAGACAGAACGATGCCAACAACAATATATTGTCTGGAAGAAAGATTTACACTCTCCAGGACTCGCGGAAAGAATAACTGATGCTTAGATATTATATCTCCCGCGTCTCTGAGCTCCCTCTGAATTGTCCCCCTCTGGTTAGAAAGTTCAGGGCAGGCGGTGTCTGAACACCTGGTGGCAGCTGGCAGGAATGCCACGTATGGGCCTATAGTAGTGAATCAAGGTGTTGCATAGCTACAGCTAAACTATGTTATAAGTCCATCTTTGTGAATAAATTCATGCTGGCTTAGATGTGCTCTCTCCTATGTATACAAGCTGTAATTAGTTGTAACCACAACACTAACGCCATTTTTCCAGCCTTGAGAGAATTGGTCCATGATCACCCTGTAAATAGCATAATCAATTATTAAATAAGCCATAGATACATCATGAAATTATATGTATTTGCTAAGATACAATATGATGCTAGCACCACCAGACTTCACAATGAAAATTGTGCTTCAGTCTGATGAGCAATGCCATGTTTGTGAAAAATGTCCTACAGCTGTAAAAAATCTCTCTCTCTCTCTCTCTCTCTCTCTCTCTCTCTCTCTCTCTCTCTCTCTCTCTCTCTCAGGAACGTTCTTTGGCTCAGAAGCAGATTTGGATGATGGATGATATTTTGAGTGGTTTGAAACCCAATAGGAGTCGATTTCAAGCGCTGATGGTTTTACATTCAACAACAAGTGAGTGATCAAGTCTATGCACATGACTATGAATGATGTGATCACAGAGATGACTGTGACAGTGGATGTGACTATACAGATTACTGAATATAATTGAGGGTGTTTATGTGACTATGTTGGAGTGGCTATGATGTAACCACAGTGTTACTCATGCCTATGGGATGTGATTTAGTAAATTAATGTGACTGTAGGAATGAGTCTGGAGGTGTACATAAAAGTGAATGCTGATGCGAAGTGATTATAGAAGTAGACTATCTTGATGATGACAGTAGAAGTGACTGGAGATTGTAATGAAAATGTTCATGTGGATGTGACTGTGATGTATACATGACCATGGACATAGATGTAACTAATGATGTGACCTGCATCACATAATCAAAATTAAATGTACACACATTCCATATTGATACATCAAAAATGGGCACAGTTTCCCTTATTTATAAACCTAACAGAGAAACCAGTACAGATCTGACTGAACAAACATATGGGTTCACATGGTATAAAATAATATGTATCTCATCATGCGTAAGAGCAATCAGGCATTAACAAATGTAATGACTGAAAACTATTAATACTTAAATATCATTGTGCAAAATATTCTCGGTTAAAAGGCCTGAGACTTTAGAAGACCATGAAAATTAACAACATGTTCCTACGGTTGAATAAAAGGAAGTCAGAAAGATGCGGTATGGAAAGAAACTGGTGCAGTCAATGGCATTGCCCTTACCAATAAAACAGTGGATGATGGTTGAATATTTATTTGTGCATCTGTAATGTTTACCATGCTGTAAGTATTTTTATAAGTGGTCCAAACTGATAATAACGTCTTTGTTATGGTGAGAACTTGCAGTTGGTTCAAAGTCCTTCTTCTTCTTCTTCTTGTCCTTTCGGCTTTTCCCTTCAGGGGTCGCCACAGCGAATCATCTGCCTCCATCTCACCCTATCCTCTGCATCTTTTTCTCTTACACCAACTGCCTTCGTGTCCTCCTTCACCACATCCATGAATCGTCTCTTTGGTCTTCCTCTAGGCCTTCTGCCTGGTAGTTCCAAACTCAACATCCTACTACCAATATACTCACTATCCCTCCTCTGTACATCTCCAAACCATCTCAATCTAGCCTCTCTGAATTTGTCTCCAAAACGTCTTACATGTGCTGTCTCTCTGATGTGCTCATTCCTGATCCTATCCATCCTCATTACTCCCAAAGAGAACCTCAACATTTTCATCTCTGCTACCTCCAGCTCTGCCTCCTGTCTTTTCCTCAGTGCCACTGTTTCTAAACCATACAACATCGCTGGCCTCAACACAGTCTTGTACACTTTTCCCTTCATTCTTGCTGATACCTTTCTATCACACGTCACACCGGACACTTTTCTCCAACCATTCCAACCAGCCTGCACACGCTTCTTCACCTCTTTTCCACACTCTCCATTGCTCTGGATTGTTGAGGCTAAGTACTTAAAAATCCTCCACCTTCCTTATCTCTGATCCCTGTAACCTCACCGTTCCTGTTGGGTCCTTGGCATTCATACACATGTATTCTGTCTTACTGAGGCTAACCTTCATTCCCCTTCTTTCCAGGGCATTCCTCCACCTCCCTAGGTTTTCCTGCACTTGTTCTCTGCTCTCACTACAGATCACAATGTCATCTGCAAACATCATAGTACATGGAAATTCTTACCTAACTTCGTCTGTCAGCCTGTCCATCACCATAGCAAACAAGAAAAGGGCCAAGAGCTGACCCTTGATGCAGTCCCACCTCCACCTTGAACTCTTCTGTCACACCGACATCACACCTTAACACTGTCTTACATCTCTCATACATGTCCTGCACCACTGTAACATACTTCTCTGCCACTCCAGACTTTCTCATGTTCCTCTCTCGGCACAGTTCCTCTCCCACAGTTTCTCTCTCGGCACCCTGTCATATGCTTTCTCCAGATCCACAAAGGCATAATTCAGCTCCTTGTGACCTTCTCTGTACTTCTCTATTAACATCCTCAAAGCAAACACTGCATCTGTGCTCTTTCTTGGCATGAAACCAAACTGTTGTTCACAAATGCTGACCTCTGCCCTTAGTCTAGCTTCCACTATTCTTTCCCATAGCTTCATCGTATGGCTCATCAACTTTATCCCCCTGTAGTTGCCACAACTCTGCACATCTCCCTTGTTCTTAAAAATGGGCACCAGCACACTTCTCCATTCCTCCGGCATCCTCTCACTCTCTAAGACCTTGTTGAATGTTCTTGTCAGGAAATCTACTGCTTCCTCTCCTAGACACTTCCATACCTCCACCGGTATGTCATCAGGGCCAACTGCCTTTCCACTCTTCATCCTCTTCAATGCACTCCTCACTTCACCCTGACTAATCTTTGCTACTTCCTGGTCCTCAACAGTCACCTCTTCTACTCTGTTTTCTCTCTCATTTTCCTCATTCATCAGCTCTTCAAAGTACCCTTTCCATCTTCCCAGCACACTTCTTTCATCAGTCAATACATTTCCCTCTCTGTCCTTAATCACTCTACCTTGCTGCACATCCTTCCCATCTCTATTTCTCTGCTGTGCCAACCTGTATAAATCATTTTCTCCCTCTTTACTTTCCAACCGAGCAGACAAGTCATCATATGCCCTCTGTTTGGCCTTTGACACCGCTACCTTCTTCTTACGCTGTGTCTCCCTGTACTCCTGTTTACTCTCTTCGGTCCTCTCTATGTCCCACTTCTTCTTAGCTAACCTCCTCCTTAGTAACTCCTGCACTTCCTCATTCCACCACCAAGTCTCCTTATCTCCTCTCCTTCCAGATGACACACCAAGTATTCTCCTACTTTTCTCCCTGATCACATTTGACTGTAGTTGTCCACTCATCTGGAAGCACTTCCTGACCACCCAAAGCCTGTTTCAACTCCTCCTTGAAGACAACACAACACTCCTTCTTTTTCAGCTTCCACCCCTTTGTCTTCTGCTCTGCCTTTGCCTTCCTCACCATCAGCGTCATCCTGCACAGCACCATCCTATGCTGTTTGGCAACACTCTCACCCACGACTACTTTGCAGTCACTGACTTCCTTCAAATTACATCACCTACACAAGATGTAGTCTACCTGTGTGCTCCTACCTCCGCTTTTAGAAGTCACTCTATGCTCCTCTTTCTTCTGGAAGAAAGTATTCACCACAGCAATTTCCATCCTTTTTGCAAAATCTACCAACACCTGACCTTCTGCGTTCCTGTCCTGGATACCAAACCTGCCCATCACTTCCTCGTCCCCTCTGTTTCCTGCACCAACATGTCCATTGAAGTCTGCCCCAATGACTACTCTTTCATCTTTTGGGGTATTCTGCATCACTTCCTCTAACTCACTCCAGACTCTCTCCTTCTCTTCTAGCTCACATCCTGCCTGTGGGGCACAAGCACTAACAACATTGAACATCATGCCTTCAATTTCTAACTTGAGACTCATCACGCCGTCTGACACTCTTTTCACTTCTAGAACATTTCTGACAAGCCCCTCTTTCAAGATGACTCCTACTCCATTTCTCTTCCCATCCACACCATGATAAAGCAGTTTAAACCCTGCTCCTAAGCTTCTAGCCTTGCTACCTTTCCACCTGGTCTCTTGAACACACAGTATGTCCACCTTCCTCCTCTGCATCATGTCAGCCAGCTCTCTACCTTTTCCTGTCATAGTTCCAACATTCAAAGTCCCTATTTTCAGTTCTAGACTCCTGCCTTTCCTCTTCTCTCTCTGCATACGGACACACCTCCCACCTCTCCTTCTTCGCCGTCTTCGACCAACAGTAGTCCAATTTCCACCAGTACTCTGTTGGTTAACAGCACTGCTGGCGGTCGTTGTTAACCCGGGCCTCGGCCGATCCGGTATGAATTTTCTTGGTAAGACTCGGATGTTTTATTTGCCATTTGTTTTACGCCGGATGCCCTTCTTGACGCAACCCTCTGCATTTATCCGGGCTTGGGACCGGCGTGTGGGAGAGACACTGGCTTGTGCCCCTCCCTCACGGCTTCATTAGTTGGCTCAAAGTCCAATGGAGGATATTTTTGCATGTCTGCAAGAAGGGCAAGGAAACTGTTCTGAGTCACTGGGTGTATCATCTGCTTTCTTTCTTCTAGCATGCATTGTCTTGAAAGTTTTCTGGACAAGGCATTATATTGTATGCAATTTTGATATATCCTGCACACATGATTTGGTGCACTGATAGCAGCATGAGCAAAGATAAACTTGTTCCAGCCTTTGAAGGGTTTCACTGGCCTGTGCTTCTTCCTTTTGCTTGGAAAACTTTGTTGTAGAGAAGATATTTTAGGATCTGGTGGTTATCCATGAGTCTTAGGTGCACTCTTTTTTTCTCAGCACCACTTTTTGGATTATGGTCTTGATGCTGATTGTTTCTTTAATCTTGCAGTACCACTAAATGACCAGGATTGATTGTCTAGTGCCTGGCTGACTTTGCAGATCGTGGCATTTACTAAAGGTAACACACTAAGGTATTTACTTTCGGCCACAGTCTTCAGATAAGTCCCACTAATGGCAATGGAGTACTACAATCCTGCAGTAAGGTGACTGAGCTGGAACAGCAATTCCTGACTTGCCAAGTTGATTCTGCACACAAATAGATGGTATTCTGTGTGGGCCTTGAGGGCATAGTCATCACAAAGGAGTGCTCCCAGAATCATATTTTCAAAGTCTGGAACCAAGATGCAGCATGACTTAATGGCATTTGCTATCTCGATGGCATCTGTTGCTTCACCTCAGAGCGTATCAGCCTAGTCATGTCATGAAATCGGCAAATCCGGGTTGTGGATTTTCTGGGGAAACCTAGCTTCTGTTAAATTGTTCACAAAACCTCTCTGTTGAAGGTGCCAAAAGCCTTGGTCAAGTAAGCAAAAATCATATAGAAGTTCATATTTTGTTTTCTGTATTTTTTTAATGTGAAGATTATGTCAACTGGGATTGCAGCCATGGGGGGAGGGGGGGTTCATCGTCATGCCAGTCCCAAGCCCAGCTAAATGCAGAGGGTTGTATCAGGAAGGGCATCCGACATAACACATGCCACATTTGTGATGCGAATCATAAATAAGAACTTCATACTGGATCGGGCGTGACCCAGGTTAACAACAAAACCCATCAGTGCTGTTAACCAGCAGGGTGCTGGTGAAAACTGGGCTACTGTTGGTTGAAGAAGGAGAGGGAGGAGGCGTGTCCATAGGCAGAGAGAGAATAGGAAAAGCATGAGTCTAGACTGAGAGTAGAGACTTTGAATGTTGGAACTATGACAGGAAAAGGTAGAGAGCTGGCTGATATGATGCAGAGCAGGAAGGTGGACATACTGTGTGTTTAGGAGACAAGGTGGAAAATAGGAAGGCTAGAAACTAGGGCGCAGGGTTTAAGCTGTTCTATAATGGTGTCGATGGGAAGAGAAATGGGATTGTCAGGAATTTTCTAGAAGTGAAATAGTCTCTGAAAGAATGATGAGTCTCAAGTTAGAAATTGAAGACGTCATGTTCAATGTTGTCAGTGCTTATGCCCCACAGGCAGAATGTGAGCTTGAAGAGAAGGAAAGATTCAGGAGTGAGTTAGATGAAGTGATGCGGAGTACCCCAGAGGTGAAAGACTGGTCATTGGAGCAAACTTCAATGGACATGTTGGTGCAGCAAACAGAGAGGATGAGGAAGTGATGGGCAGATTTGGTATCCAGGACAGGAACACAGAAGGACAGGTGTTCATAGATTTTGCAGAAGGGATGGAAATGGCTGTGTTGAATACAGACACTCCCCGACTTACGTTTTTAATTGCTTCCGGACAGCCGAACTTAAGTTGAAAGTGAACGTAAGTTGTTACAGTGACGTATGACGCTCATACAGTACTATACATCCATAAATACCATTACTGTATCTCATAAAACACCTCTAAATCATTTACAATAAACATAACATTGTAAAACAACATTAATTTCAATTAAAATTCAAGCAGAATAATTTAAAATAGATACATTTTAATCAAATTCATTCATCAAATATCAAATATAGTATTAAATATAACCTTTAATGTATATAATCTATGATGCGATCTTTCTGCTTGTAAACGGTTCCAATGGTCGACGGGTGGTCACTTTACATGAAGCTGAGCCGAGTCACACTACATGAAGCTGAGCCGAGTCACTTACATGAAGCTTAAAACAGCCAATCAATGCTTACTTTATGTGAGGCACTCAATACTGAAAATAGTTTACTTGCTATGCTTGAAACAAAGCACGGGTTATATGGACTTCCAGGCTTTCAAGTGAGCAAGAGCGCCGTTGAACTTGTTTAGAACACAGCCTGCAGTGATGTGAATCACCAGCAGAGCGGAGAGTTCTCTGTCTTTTCTGGATTCGGGTTTTCATTCATTTTACAACTCTTTTTGCTTAACTGAGTATGCATGGTCGATTGTGCCGATTCGAGCAGATAGTTAATTCATGGATGTGGTGAAGGAAGACATGAAGGTCGTTGGAGTCAGAAAAGAACATGCAGAGGATAGGGTGAAATGGAGGCGGATGATTTGCTGTGGCGACCCCTGAAGGGAGCAGCCGAAAGTTAAAAAAGAAGAAGTTAATTCATCTCTGTGTATGACACTTGCACCCATATTAGTAGGCTTACGCGTCTGACCAGCCATATTTGCTTAGGGTCACAAAAGTCTACAAAACAGTGTAAAAACAAAGATGACAGAGACGACGTCTTAACACAAGGTTAACACGCTATAGAACTAATGCAGCCAGGGGGGGGGGGGGGGCACAAACCAGTGTCTCTCCCTCACACCGGTCCCAAGCCCGGATAAATGCAGAGGGTTGCGTCAGGAAGGGCATCCGGCGTAAAACAAATGCCAAATCAACTATGCAAATCACAAGAAAGAATGACATACCGGATCGGTCGAGGCCCGGGTTAACAACGACCGCCTTCAGTGCTGTCAATCAACAAAGTGCTAATGGAAATTGGACTACTGTTGGTCGAAGAAGGAGAGGCGGGAGGCGTGTCCGTTGCCAGAGAGAGAAGAGGAAAGGCATGAGTCTCGGACTGAAAGTAGGGACTTTGAATATTGGAACTATGGCAGGAAAAGGGAGAGAGCTGGCTGACGTGATGCAGAGGAGGAAGGTGGACATACTGTGTGTTCAGGAGACCAGGTGGAAAGGTAGCAAGAATAGAAGCATAGGAGCAAGGTTGAAGCTGTTTTATCATGGTGCGGATGGGAAGAGAAATGGAGTCAGAGTCATCTTGAAGGAGGAGATTGTCAGGAATGTTCTAGAAGTGAAAAGAGTGTCAGACAGAGTGATGAGTCTCAAGTTAGAAATTGAAGGTGTGATGTTCAATGTTGTTAGTGCTTATGCCCCACAGACAGGATGTGAGCGAGAAGAGAAGGAGAGATCCTGGAGGGAGTTAGATGAAGTGATGCAGAGTACCCCCAGAGGTGAAAGAGTGGTCATTGGTGCAGACTTCAATGGACATGTTGGTGCAGGAAACAGAGGGGACGAGGAAGTGATGGGTAGGTTTAGTGTCCAGGACAGGAATGCAGAAGGACAGATGTTGGTAGATTTTGCAAAAAGGATGGAAATGGCTGTGGTGAATACTTTCTTCCAGAAGAGAGAGGAGCATAGGGCGACTTATAAAAGTGGAGGTAGGAGCACACAGGTAGACTACATCTTGTGCAGGCGATGTAATTTAAAGGAAGTCAGTGACTGCAAAGTAGTAGCGGGTGAGAGTGTTGCCAAACAGCATAGGATGGCGGTGTGCAGGATGATGCTGATGGTGAGGAAGGTGAAGAAAGCAAAGGCAGAGCAGAAGACAGGTGGAAGCTGAAAAAAGGAAGTGTCGGGTTGTCTTCAAGGAGGAGTTGAAACAGGCTTTGGGTGGTCAGGAAGTGCTTCCAGATGACTGGACAACTACAGCTAATGTGATCAGGGAGACAGGTAGGAGAATACTTGGTGTGTCCTCTAGAAGGAAAGTAGATAAGGAGACTTGGTGGTGGAATGAGGACGTGCAGGAGTGTGTACAAAGGAAGAGGTTAGCTAAGAAGAAGTGGGACATAGAGGACTGAAGAGAGTAAAAAGGAGTACAGGGAGACACAGCGTAAGGCAACGGTAGCAGTGTCAAAGGCCAAAAAGAGTGCGTATGATGACTTGTATGCTCGGTTGGAAAGTAAAGAGGGAGAAATTTATTTATACAGGTTGGCACAGCAGAGAAATAGAGATGGGAAGGACGTGCAGCAAGTTAGATTGATAAAGGAAAGAGAGGGAAATGTATTGACTGATGACCGAAGTGTGCTGGTGCCCATTTTTAAGAACAAGGGAGACATGCAGAGTTGTGGCAACTACAGAGGGATAAAGTTGATGAGCCATACGATGAAGTTATGGGAAACAATAGTGGAAGCAAGACTAAGGGCAGAGGTCAGCATTTGTGAACAACAGTTTGGTTTCATGCCAAGAAAGAGCACCACAGATGCAGTGTTTGCCTTGAGGATGTTAATGGAGAAGTACAGAGAGGGTCAGCGGGAGCTGCATTGTGCCTTTCTGGATCTGGAGGAAAGCATATGACAGGGTACCAAGAGAAGAACCCTGGTATTGCATGAGGAAGTCTGGAGTGGCAGAGAAGTATGTTAGAGTGGTGCAGGACATGTATGAGAGATGTTAGACAGTGGTGAGGTGTGCTGTCTGTGTGACAGAAGAGTTCAAGGTGGAGGTGGGACTGCATCAAGGGTCAGCTCTCAGCCCCTTCTTGTTTGCTATGGTGATGGAGAGGCTGACAGATGAGGTTAGACAAGATTCCCCATGGACTATGATGTTTGCAGATGACATTGTGATCTGTAGTGAGAGCAGAGAACAAGTGCAGGAAAATCTAGAGAGGTGGAGCTATGCCCTGGAAAGGAGGGGAATGAAGATTAGCCTCAGTAAGACAGAATACATGTGCATGAATGACAAGGACCCAAGAGGAACGGTGAGGTTGCAGGGAGCAGAGATAAGAAAGGTGGAGAATTTTAAGCACTTTGTCTCAACAATCCACGATGTAATTTGAAGGAAGTCAGTGACTGCATAGTAGTAGTGGGTGAGTGTTGCCAAACAGCATAGGATGGTGGTGTGCAGGATGACGCTGATGGTGAGGAAGGTGAAAAAGGCAAAGGCAGAGTAGAAGACAAAGTGGTTGAAGCTGAAAAAGGAAGAGTGTCATGTTGTTTTCAAGGATGAGTTGAAACAGGCTTTGGGTAGTCAGGAAGTGCTTCCAGATGACTGGACAACCACAGCCAATATGATCAGGGAGACAGGTAGGAGAGTGCTTGGTGTGAAATAGAGATGAGAAAGACGTGCAGCAAGTTAGATTGATAAAGGACAGAGAGGGAAACATATTGACTGATGACAGAAGTGTGTTGGGAAGATGGAAAGAGTACTTTGAAGAGCTGATGAATGAGGAAAATGAGAGAGAATCAAGAGTCGAACAGGTAACTGTTGAGGACCAGGAAGTATCAAAGATTAGTAAGGGTGAAGAGTGGAAAGGCAGTTGGTCCTGATGACATACCGGTGGAGATATGGAAGTGTCTAGAGGAGGTAGCAGTAGATTTTCTGACAAGAATATTCAACAAGGTCTTAGAAAGTGAGCAGATGCCAGAGGAATGGAGGACAAGTGTGCTTTTGCCCATTTTTAAGAACAAGGGAGACGTGCAGAGTTGTGGCAACTACAGAGGGTTAAAGTTGCTTTGAGGATGTTAATAGAGAAGTATAGAGAAGGTCAGAATGAGCTGCATTGTGTCTTTGTGGATCTTGAGAAAGCATATGACAGGGTGCCGAGAAAGGAACTGTTGTATTTTATGAGGAAGTCTGGAGTGGCAGATGTTAGAGTGGTGAAGGACATGTATGAGAGATGTAAGACAGTGGTGAGGGGTGCTGTCAGTGTGACAGAAGAGTTCAAGGTGGACGTGGGACTGCATCAAGAGTCAGCTCTCAGCCCCTTCTTGTTTGCTCTGGTGATGGACAGGCTGACAGACGAGGTTCGACAATAATCTCCATGGACTATGATGTTTGCAGATGACATTGTGATCTGTAGTGAGAGCAGAGAACAAGTGGAGGAAAATCTAGAGAGGTGAAGGTATTCCCTCGAAAGGAGGGGAATGAAGGTTAGCTTCAGTAAGACAGAATACATGTGTGAACGACAAGGACCCATGAGGAACAGTGAGGTTACAGGGGGCAGAGATAAAGAAGGTGGAGGATTTTAAGCACTTAAGCTCAACAATCCAGAGCAATGGAGAGTGTGGAAAAGAGGTCAAGAAGCGTGTGCAGGCAGGTTGGAAAGGATGGAGAAAAGTGTCTGGTGTGATGTGTGATAGAAGAGTATCGGCAAAAATGAAGGGAAAAGTGTACAAGACGGTGTTGAGGCCACCTATGTTGTATGGTTTAGAGACAGTGGCCCTGGGGGAAAGACAGGAGGCAGAGCTGGAGGGAGCAGAGATGAAAATGTTGAGAATCTCTTTGGGAGTAACGAGGATGGATAAGATCAGGAATGAGTACATCAGAGGGACAGCACATGTTAGATGTTTTGGAGACAAAGTCAGAGAGGCTAGATTGAGATGGTTTGGACATGTACAGAGAAGGGATAGTGAGTATATTGGTAGTAAGATGCTGAGGTTGGAACTACCAGGCAGAAGGCCGAAAGGAAGACCAACGAGAAGATTTATGGATGTGGTGAAGGAAGACATGAAGGTAATTGGAGTAAGAGTAGAAGATTCAGAGGATAGGGTGAGATGGAGGCAGATCATTTGCTGTGGCAACCCCTGAAGGGAACAGCTGAAAGGAAAAGAAGAAGAAGAGAGCAGAAGACAAAGTGGTGGAAGCTGAAAAAGGAAGAGTGTCGTGTCATCTTCAAGGAGGAGTTGAAACAGGCTTAGATAGTCAGGAAGTGCTTCCAGATGACTGGACAACTACAGCCAATGTGATCAGAGGATCAGGGAGACAGGTAGGAGAGTACTTGGTGTGTCCTCTGGAAAGAAAGTAGATACGAAGACTTGGTGGTGGAATGAGGAAGTGCAGGAGTGTGTACAAAAGAAGATGTTAGCTAAGAAGAAGTGGGACATAGAGAGGACTGAAGAGAGTAAACAGGGGTACAGGGAGACACAGCGTAAGGCAAAGTTAGTGGTGTCAACGGCCAAACAGAGGGCATATGATGACTTGTATGATAGGTTGGACAGTAAGGAGGGAGAAAATGATCTATACATGTTTGCACAGCAGAGAAATGGAGATGGGAAAGACATGCAGCACGTTCGAGTGATAAAGCAGAGAGAAGATGAAGACGACAATCCTTCGAAGTTGAAGATTACCCGACTTCATCTCAGATTAATGATCTTTGGTATGAGTGAATTATGACTTCGATTTAAATAAGAGAGAGTTGTCCAGATCACCAGCCTCACGCGCTCATCCTGGTCTGTCTGAGTCCAGTGGCAGACATAGTAGAGATGGCTGGAGATAGGTCAGGATGCAGTGGATAGTCAGCAGTGCCACGTGTGTTACACTGCATCCTGGTTGTGCTTTGCTGGGTCTGCCTTCTTGTCTGCCGAGCCAATATGGTTATTTCTTCTGCAACAGTCAGCCGGATCCAGTCTTTGCATGCGTAGGTAGACAGGTCCGACTCTTACTGACTGTCTTGTGGTATGCACACATGACGGTGGAGGTTCATGGTGGCTGGGACACCTAACCCCATCATAACCTCCCATATTTTATATATAAGTTAATATATTAACTTGTAACACAAATAAATACATTGAGAAGGGGAAATGGTCAGATTTTATATATAGATAGTGCTTATAAATAGTGGATCTATAAAGGAGTGCTTTATAAACAGTCAGCGGGGTACTGTGCATGTTTTTCCGAATAGGAAGAAACTAGAGCACCTTGTATGAAACCCATACAAGCACTGGGAGCATCTGCAAACTCCACACTGAAACACCTGAGCCCAGGAATTTAACACAGACCCTCTTGCTATGAGGCGAACATACTAACAAGTGTGCCACCATGCTGCCAACAAGTGTTCTGTCATAACTAAAACAAAAAGGGAACACATGTCAGCTGAATGCAATGGTGGCTCCTACCCCATCCTACCATTACCACTGACATGGGGGCATAGTGGTTACCACTTCTGCCTCACAGCTAGAAGGTCCTTGGTTTTAGACTCAGGCTCAGCAAGAAACATAGAATTTTCATGTTCTTCCTGTGCTTGTGTCAGGTTTCCTTTCTTTGCTCTTATGTGACAGACCACATTGAATCCCAGACAACCGAGACACGACAAGCCCCTGCTCATCTTTGTACAAATACCTAAATAAATTGTAACAGTAATAGACCCTGCCTCCCTTGTATTATTCTAGTTCTCTACCCACCAGTCCATCATCTAATCCATTCACCGGGTTTTTGGGTGGGTGAAGTAAAGACTAGCTATGTTCGTCATTCTGTGCTTTTCATCCCCCAAATGATAAAAATGGACAGCAGCTGTTTCTTATGAACATATCTGTATAACCATTGATCATTTCAAAGGCTTACATTAATCGGAATTATCTGTTCTAGTTACACTCTGACTCCACCAAGGCCTTTTATGTATGCTCATTTGTACCCAATACTTTTCTGCCAGATTCAAGAAGCCATAAATCATGTGTATAGATCATAATTCCTACTTCAGTGAGGGAATACTGAATCTGGAACTGCCCAGGTTTCCTACAATGCCTATAATGCATCATCGCTGTCCTATTGAGTATGGACACTTCCACCTGTGGAATAAGAGAGGGAGTTGGTGACTTTTGCATGAGTGGAGAAGAAGTTAGTGAAACCAAGAAGAGAACATTTGTTTGTGGTATTTGCGAGGATTCTGCATGAGCCACATTATTGATGATGACACTAGGATCACTCTTCTCTGCCAGAAGCCATCGTCAACTACAAACCAGATTCCAAAAAAAGTTGAAAAACTATAAAAATTGTAAATAAAAACCGAATGTAATGATGCAGAAGAGCCAATTTTCAATATTTTATTAAACTGAGAAAATGTATCATTTTCATGGAAAATATGTTGATTTTAACATTCATGGTGTCAACGAGTCTCAAAAAAGTTGGGACAAGGCCATTTTCACCACTGTGAGGCATCCCCTCTTCTTCTTAAAACAATCTGCAAACGTCTGGGGACCGAGGAGACAAGTTTCTCAAGTTTAGAAATAGGAATTCTGTCCCATTCATGTCTAATTCAGGCCTCTAACTGTTCAACTGTCTTGGGCTTTCTTTGTTGCTCCTTCCTCTTTATCTACCAGATGTTCTCTGTAGGTGAAAGATCTGGACCACAGGCTGGCTATTTCAATACCTGGATCCTTCTCCTATGCAGCCATAATGTTGTAATCAATGCTGCATGTGGTCTGGCATTATCATGTTGAAAAATGCAAGGTCTTCTCTGAAAGAGACGACAGCTGGATGGGAGCATGTGTTGTTCTAGAATCTAGAAAATGAATCTAGACCTTTCTGCATTGACAATGCCTTTCCAGATGTGCAAGCTGCCCTTGCCACACACACTCATGTAACCCCATACCATCACAGATGCAGGATTCTGACATGAGCGCTGATAACAACTTGGGTTGTCCTTGCCCTCTTTCGTCTGGATGACACACTGTCCCAGTTTTCCATAAAGAGTTTTGAATCATGATTTGTCTGACCACAGAACAGTTTTCCACCTTGCCACACTCCATTTTAAATGACCTCTGGCCCAGAGAAAATTCCTGTGTTTCTGAGTCCTGTTTAGAATAGCTTCTACTTTGTACTGTAGAGTTTCAGCTGGCAACTGTGGTGACATGGTGGATTGTGTTCACCGACAATGGTTTCGGGAAGTATTGCTGAGCCCATTCTGTGATTTCCCTTACAGTAGCATTCCTGTTTGTGGTGCAGTGCCGTTTAAGGGCCCGAAGATCACGGACATCCAGTATGTTTTTTTGGATTTGATCCTTATGAACAGAGATTGTTCCAGATTCTCTGAATCTTTGAACGATGTTATGCACTGTAGATGATGATAACTTCAAAAACTTTGAATTTTTTCACTGGAAAACACCTTTCTGATATTGCTCACCTATCTTTCCATGCAAGATTGGGGGAATTGCCGATCCTCTACCCATCGTCACTTCTGAGAGACACTGCCACTCTGAGAAGCTCATTTTATACTCAGCCGTGTTGCCAATGGACCTCATTATGGGTAACTGGTCTTCCAGGTGTTCGTTCCAGTGGTGGTCTCGTGGTATAGGGGGCTAGATTGCTGATCCATCCTAAGGTTGGGGGTTTGAGTCCCCACAGGGTTGTCACCCCCCGTGTAGCGAACTGGGTTATCAAAGGCCGGCCATGTCTCTCACTGTCTATAGTGAGAGGCATGTAAAAGAACCATTGCTGACTTTGTTAAGAGCAGGCTGCAAAGCCGTCAGCGTGTTTCTGTCCCTTGCTAAAAGGGTTGTGTCAGGAAGGGCATCCGATGTAAAAACCTATGCCAAATCAAACATGCGAATCATTCTCTGTGGCGACCCCTGAAAAAAGGGAAAAGCCGAAAGGAAAATCTGGTCCTCCAGCTATTTGTTATAAGTGCAATTGACTTCCCCAGCCTCTTATTGCTACCTGGCACTTCCGCATAATTGCATTCAGTTTTTAATCACAATTTGTAGAGGGTACCAACTTTTTTAGGAATCCGGTTTGTATCTTCATGGCATTGTTGTATAGCAGGTTCAGCCGGTTGGCTTCTGGGAGCTATTAACCATATAAATACACGCATTTGCTGCGTCCATCGTCTGGACTTAGTTCCACTGCTTTAACAAAACATTTGTTTGGCTTTATCCATTTCCCCCAGTTCAGCACAGATGATTCATTTGCCTCTACAGCATTCTCAGAAATCTCCAGAAAGACCTTGCATTTGTTATACTGTATTATGAATTATCTCTGTGAGCTGGAGTACTTGTCCAGGATGTGGAGCAGCCAAACTTTGAAGCAGAGATTGTAATTGAAAGCCCTGCTACCTACACAGAACTAACAATGGCCTTGTTCTAGGATTGGTGGATGCTGGCAAGGGTCTGCATGCAAGTGCATGACACCTTGTGTCCTAACATCAAGTGTGTATTTCATCTTCAGAATCCTAAATCTCTGCATGAACATAACAATTCAATGGATTGAAAAACTGATATTACATGGGCAGGCGGTTATTTAATTTACATTTATTCTCACTTATTAAAATATGTATATTTCAGTAGCTTTATTAATCAATGGTCTTACCCTGAAACATACAACAACTTTAACAGATAAATATCCTTCTAATAATAAACCATTGGTGAGACAATCTGATCCACTCTGTTTTTATAGCTCATGTTCAAACATGGCCTTTCCACCACACTATCACAAAGCAGATCGGTTATCCTCCCCTCTCTCATCGCCAACAGTTCCTTACTATACTTGTATGATCAGTGAATCGTCTTCAGGATTTTTTTCTATGCAGAACATCATAATAAACACTTAAGCACAGTGTGAACTTCATTCTCAGACAATAATGAGTTACTATCCTCTTTCAGTGTTTCCACTGCTTCACAAATCATCTATCTATCCAAAGGAAAGTGTTCCCTACTGGGTGAGTCAGGTGTGTGTGTGTGTGTGTGTGTGTGTGTGTGTGTGTGTGTGTGTGTGTGTGTGTGTGTATGCATGAGAGAGAGAGAGAGAGAGAGAGAGAGAGAGAGAGAGAGAGAGAGAGAGAGACTGAAGGCATACTTAGAGACTTGATACTTCTTTCCTTATTAAGGGGGAGGAGTCAGAACCTCCAGCTCGGCCTCCTTTACCGCTGGAGTTGGACAGCAGATATGAGAGACCTAAACAAAAAGAGTTGGCAGAATCAAATTATACAGTCAGTAGACAAGTTTTTTCTTTGATTTATTTGTATCATACTACTATTACTACCACTACTAATTATTATTATTATTATTATTATTATTATTATTATTATTATTATTATTATTATTATTATTAATATTGCTGTTATTGCAGTAGTAGTAAAACTGTCATATTTTTATTTATTTGTTTATATTTTAATCCTAGAACCAGCTGGTGCACAACCCTGCTTCCATGAAATTCCGCTCCTCAACACATACCGATACACACACACACACATCAGGTAAACAAACACCTGTGAGGAAAAGAGCTTTTTTTTTTTTTACATCTCTCTCGCTCTCTCACACACACACACACACACACACACACACACACACACACACACACACACACACATACACATACATACACATACATACACAAATCTCATTTAAAGCTTGTCTTTTATAGAATCTCAGTCACTGTTTCGAGGGGAGGAGTCTGATCTTTCTGAGCAGGTATGAATTTAATCCCAGACATTCAGAATTCAGAATGAGAAATAATTAACACCTTAATTAATTCACCTTAGACTTGCTAAACAGGCAATTTAATTCTTCTGATTTTTCAAATGCTGAGCATGAGTAAATGTAGTATATACTCGTAGTCGCCATTATGGCACAATCACGTGACTCTCTCAGAGGCCTCAGGTGCCATATTTGACAAAGAAAAAACATGCCCCCCCAGAAGTATTGTTGGCTATATGGGTCACGTAACACTGATCTGGAGTTTGAAAACGAGAACACCACACTTTACACATATCTTTAACTATATTTCAGAGTTTTAAAAACAGTGGTACCTTGACTTATGAAATTAATTCCGAGGGCAAGCTCGTAAGTCAAAACGTCCGTTAGATAAAACAAAAATTCCCATAGGAAAAATAGAAAACCAATGAATTCATTCCAACCCCCTTTCAAACTCATATAACCCAACACAAACACATATATTTGACCTAATTTATTAAAGATTAACATGTAAAAACAATAAATATTCCATAATAATAATAATACATGTACATAATAATTAGTAATAAATAATAATAAAACGAGAATAATCAATAAGTCAACTAACCTTTCCGATCATCAATTGTAGCAAAGATGTCATGTGGGCAAGCATGAGGTGGTGCATAACAGAAAAGGAGGAGGACAATTTTGTGCATGTGCATGCTACAAATGTGAGCAAGGAAAGGCTTGTGGTGAGCGCCCACAACGTCCGTGCTTCTCAAATATTGTGGGGCGCCCCCTTGGGGTGATGCCAGGGCAGCATGTATGACCCTGGGGAACATGCTTTTTGCCATACTGTACTAAAATTAAGTATCATTGCACAGCTTCTACAGTAGGTGGCAGTGGCACTCTCACTATGTTCCCTTTGATGTGGGGAACACAGTGAGAGTATCACTGCCACCTATTGTAGAGGATGTGCAATTAAACTAGGTGGGAGTGGTGCTCTCATGTCTATGGTGTAGGGAAAAAACACCGAGCAAACAATATGAACTACAGTAAACACTATTTACAGTCAAGCACAGAGCACTGGGGGGTGGGGGGCACTTTTTTCTGCCATAGGGGGCATCACAGAAAATAATTGAGAAGCACTGCACAAGGCATTCTCAGAGCGCAGAGGAATACTCATGGGAGATTACGAGGCTAATCAGTCATTTCCCCAGCAGAGCTCGTAAATCAAAATTTTGCTCATTGAATGGGGTGGAATTTTGGTGGGATCCAAGCTTGTATCATGGAATATTCATTATAAAAGACACTCATAAGTCAAGGTACCACTGTATAAATAATGTAGACACAGAAAAAAAAAAAAAAAAAAAAAAACCTACTGCAATATTTGTGTAGTTTATAATTAGCTACATATGTTGACTATGACACTGAGGTAGGACAGGTGAGCTCTACACTTTTAGTTATGCTAGCATTGCTTTGCTAATGGTGTCTGTTATATGTACTGATTCAAAAACTAAAGTAATGAAACAAAATAAACTCTACCCAATAAAGTTGATTGAGTAAATATTACAGGTAAACAAGAAAAATAAAGTAAATAGATTTATCTTTCTATTCTAAAAGGCAATAATAATGACTCCCCTTGCTCCAAGTGACTTTGAAGAGCTGTCAGTGTCCGTTGTTTTAATTGAAGCATTGTTGTGCCTGAATTAAAATACAGGGATCCCTCACCTTCTGCAGTTAATTGGAACTCCATCCCCACCCCGACCACCGATTTCAACGAAGTTGGATTGAACCACCCCACACACACACACACACACACACACACACACACACACACACACACACACACACACACACACACTGACGTGTTTATACATGTATATGTGTATATAATATCAATAAATAAATCCAATGCTATAAATGTTTATACAGTGGTACGTCACCTTATGATAGTCTCAGCAAATGAAAAATCCAGGTTGCGAAAAACATTTTCCAAAAATTTTTGTCTCTGTATACGAAACAAGTTCTCCTTACAAAACGCACCAAATGCAGCATTCAAACATTAAAACATTGCACGAGTTGCTCTCCATTGACTATCTCCCAACAGCCTGCCCCGCTGGCCTCCCATTGGCTCGGAGGAATGACGCAGCTCCCTCCCATTGGTTATTATGGAGCTGCATCTCCCATAATGCTTTCTGTGTAAAGGACAGAGTGACTGTTGTTTCATGAGTTTTTGAGTCATTGCAACTTTATTTTTTTACTCAGGCTTCGAACCTTGCATTAACCTTTGACAGATTATAACTCTGCTAAGAAGACATGGTCAACACATGAGCGCACACACACACACACACACACACACACACACACACACACACACACACACACACACACACACACACACACACGTGCACATAGGAAGTGCTTCCAGATGACTGGACAACTACAGCTAATGTGATCAGGCAGACAGGTAGGAGAGTACTTGATGTGTCCTCTGGAAGGAAAGTATATAAGGAGACTTGGTGGTGGAATGAGGAAGTGCAGAAGGAGAGAGAGAGAGAGAGAGAGAGAGAGAGAGAGAGAGAGAAATGGAAATGTATTGACTGATGACAGAAGTGTGCTGGGAAGATGGAAAGAGTACTTTGAAGCACTGATGAATGAGGAAAATGAGAGAGAAAAAAAGTAGAAGAGGTGACTGTTGAGGACCAGGAAGTAGCAAAGATTAGTAAGGGTGAAGTGAGGAGGGCATAGAAGAGGATGAAGCGTGGAAAGGCAGTTGGTCCTGATGACATACCGGTGGAGGTATAGAAGTGTCTCGGTGAGGTAGCAGTAGATTTTCTGACAAGAACATTCAACAAGATCTTAGAGAGTGAGAAGATGCCGGAGGAATGGAGGAGAAGTGTGCTGGTGTCCATTTTTAAGAACAAGGGAGACGTGCAAAGTTATGGCAACTACAGAGGGATAAAGTTGATGAGCCATACAGTGAAGTTATGGGAAAGAATAGTGGAAGCTAGACTAAGAGCAGAGGTCAGCATTTGTGAACAACAGTTTGGTTTCATGCCAAGAAAGAGCACCACATATACAGTGTTTGCTTTGAGGATGTTAATAGAGAAGTACAGGGAAGGTCAGAGGAAGATGCATTGTGCCTTTGTGGATCTGGACAAAGCATATGACAGGGTGCCGAGAGAGGAACTGTGGTATTGCATGAGGAAGTCTGGAATGGCAGAGAAGTATGTTAGAGTGGTGCAGGACATGTATGAGAGATGTAAGACAGTGGTGAGGTGTGCTGTCAGTGTGACAGAAGAGTTCAAGGTGGAGGTGGGACTGCATCAAGGATCAGCTCTGAGCCCCTTCTTGTTAGCTATGGTGATGGAGAGGCTGACAGACAAGAATCTCCATGGACTATGATGTTTGCAGATGACATTGTGATCCTGGAAAGGAGAGGAATGAAGGTTAGCCTCAGTAAGAGAGAATACATGTGTGTGAATGAGAAGGACCCAAGAGGAATGTTGCGGTTAAAGGGAGCAAGATATAGAAGGTGGAGGATTTTAAGTACTTAGGCTCAACAATCCAGAGCAATGGAGAGTGTTGAAAAGAGGTGAAGAAGCGTGTGCAGGCAGGTTGGAATAGTTGGAGAAAAGTGTCTGGTGTGATGTGCGATAGGAGATTATCAGCAAGAATGAAGGGAAAAGTGTACAAGACGGTGATGAGGCCAGCAATTTTGTATGGTTTAGAAACACTGGCACTCAGGAAAAGACAGGAGGCAGAGCTGGAGGTATCGGAGATAAAAATGTTGAGATTTTCTTTGGGAGTAATGAGGATGGATAGGAACAAGAATGAGTACATCAGAGGGACAGCACGTGTTCGAGGTATTGGAGACAAAGTCTGAGAGGCTAGATTGAGGCGGTTTGGACATATACAGAGGAGGGATAGTGAATATATTGGTAGTAGGATGCTGAGGTTGGGACTGCCAAGCAAAAGGCTTAAAGGACGACCAAAGAAGAGATTTGTGGATGTGGTAAAGGAGGACATGAAGGTCGTTGGTGTAAAAGAAGAAGATCGAGAGGATAGGGTGAGATGGAGGCAGATCATTTTGCTGTGGCGACCCCTGAAGGGGACAGCTGAAAGAAGAAGAAGAAGAAGAAGAAGAAGAAGAAGAAGAAGAAGAGGAATTGTTTTGCGGTATTTTCCTTAACTTTTTCCCTAACTTTTTCCCTATTTTTCTTTCTTTATTTTTTTTTTCTATGAATATTTTTGAAAAACCCGCGATGCTCTGAAGTCCCAGAAGCTGATGCACAAAGTTGCCACATACATGGAAACATAAGATGTATTGATTTTACATGTTTCTTTATGTTTGGCTGTGAGTCATGCTTGAGTTTGTGGAAGGTGAGAAATATGGCCAGTAAACAGTCAGACACAAACAAGCAGATAGAGGGAATACAATCCAAAAGCAGGTAAAGTGGGGAGTTGTCCAGCAAATCAGAAAGTGATTCTTGGGATGAAAACAGATGCGCTCTGGAATTTTTCAAAATAAGAGTCTCAAGCCTCAATGTAAAAAAACAAGAACTCAAGGCTCCGACAAAGAGTATTTACTCAGAATAATTTTTTTATTTTATTTTTTTTTTTTTTTTTTGAGATATCTTCCTGTGTAGTATAAATAAATATACAGTTAATATGGCTACATTTATACAATTATTGATAAAACATGCTTTTGTGTGTTGCTCTCAGATGAAGTTTTACCAGAAAAAAATGCATAAGAGGAACAGAAGCTCAGACAATCCGAGAAATCAATCTGATAAACTCTTCCCACTTTCTGAGTCACTTCCTGTGTGTGTGACACATGTAATGAAGACAGAGCTTCCTTCAGCTCTCTCTGCACAAAGAGTGTGTGTGAAGGATGAAAACCATGAGGAGGAAACCCTGGACACACAGAATTATAAATATGAAGAACAGATCGATTGTGATACTGTACACACACACACACACACACACACACACACACACACACACACACACACACACACAGTGAAATTTGTACAGATCCCCTTATGACTTAAAACATTAGGTAGTGGGGGGAAAAAATCAGTAAATGAATAGCATTCTCTCTCTCTCTCTCTCTCTCTCTCTCTCTCTCTCTCTCTCACTCTCTCTCTCTCTCTCTCTCTGTGTGTGTGTGTGTGTGTGTGTGTGTGTGTGTGTGTGTGTGTGTGTGTGTGTGTGTGTTCTAGGTTGATGCCTGCACTGTAAATAAGAAATCTGAATTATTCAGGAAATGTGACAAAAGACAGAATAATCTTAAGCGAGTGGAGCGCATCGGGGTATTGAAGAGGTATCTGTAATTTCTCCTACAATAACACCAATAAATCCTCAACATCACTCATTAACATACAGCTGGTGCATTTTCCTTTTAGGGTGACATGATAATTTAGTGGAATATTCGTCTCACAGTAAGAAGGTCCTGGGTTCGATTCCCAGGCTCGGGTTTTTCTGTGTGGAGTTTGTTCCCACCGTGCCACAGTCCAAAAACATGCATAGTTAGCTGATTGGAGATTGGTTGTTCCAAATCACCCCAGGGTGTGAATGTAAGTGTAAATGTGTTGCCCTGCAATTGTCTGGCGAGCTGTTCAGGTTGTGTCCTTCATTCACCCACAGTTGGCTAGATGGGCTCCAGCCTCCCTTCAACACGAATTAGGACGAAGTGACATAAAAATGAATGAATGATTTTCCTTTTAATATCAGATATTCTCTCTCTCTCTCTATATATATATATATATATATATATATATATATATATATATATATACACATACATACAGACACTTCCCGACTTGCGTTCATCCGTTTCACGTTTTTTCGATTTTACGTTTTTCCAAAAAAAAAAAAAAAAAAGTCAAATTTTCAGTTTAGGCGTACCTACGTAGTATGCTGACGTAATGACGCAATGACACTGCATTCATTGTTTACAAACTACAGACTGATACGTGTTACCCTTGTGTTAAGACGTCGTCTCTGTGATCTTTGTGTTTACACTGTTTTGCAGACTTTTGTAACCCTAAGCAAATCTGGTTGGTCAGAAGCGTAAGCCTACTAGCATGGGTGCAAGTCTCATACACAGAGATGAATTAACTATCTGCTCAGATCGGCGCAATCGACCATGCATACTCAGTTAAGCAAAGAGAGTTGTAAAATGAATGAAAACCCGAATCCACAAATTACAGATCAATTACAGATATTTATTATCTTTTAGCAGAATCCTCAGAGTGTATACTTATTTTTATATTAATATTCATTAGGATTTGTACTTGTTCTTTGTATGATTCTCTTGAATAAAGTTAACTTACTTACACAAAAGAAAGAACTGTCCTCTTTGCTGACTTTGCTCCACTTTGAATCAGTGCAGGCTGTGTTCTAAACGAGTTCAACGGCACCCTTTTGCACTTGTAATACCGGAAGTTCGTATAGCCCACAGCAAGTACAGTAAAACCTCCGCTGACGAACGCTTAAGCTCACGAACTTTTCGCCTCAAGAACATTAAATTTGCGAGCATATAGTCTCTGCTGACGAACTAGTTTTCGGCGGACGAATCAAACCACGCGGTCGAACAGCGCCACGGTGGCGGCCACGAGAAGCTGACGCACGCTCATTGCGTCACAGTTCGTCACCCCCTTTCTTTGAGTGCGGAAGTGGTTTGTGTTTGCTAGACATTTTGGACCATATTGAGTGTACTTTTGCTATTATGGGATTGAAAAAGACCCTACCACAGGCGGAGATCATTGAAAAACACGAACGAGGTGTGCGTTTGTGTGACTCAGCGTCCCAGTACCAGTACGCTAAGTCTACCATTGCTCCCATCCTTAAGAACAAGGAAGCTATTAAGGGTGCGTGTGTGGCTAAGGGTGTTTCCAAACAGTAGGCGTTTCCAAACACTTCTTCCAAACAGTAAGTCCCTCCCTCCCTCCTCCTCCCACTCCATTCCATCAAGCCATCAACTACCATCACAAAGGTAAATAAAACGACTTTATTATACAGTACAGTTTATTTCTTTAATTACAATACAATAGCACATTTATTATACATAAAATAAGGTATATTTGTGTGTAGTTTTAAGGCTTATTTAGTAGAAAATTATGTTTTATGGGGACCTGGGAACGGATTATTCTCATTTTAATGGTTTCTTATGGGAAATAAATGTTCGGAAGACGAACTTTTCGCTTACACACACTTTCTGGGAACCAATTATGTTCGTGAGCAGAGGTATCACTGCACACTACTTTTGAAAGTACACTACTTTCAGTATTGAGCACTTCATATATATAGTAAGCGTTGATTGACTGTTTTAAGCATCATGTAAAGTAACTCGGTATAAATAAGTGACTTATTTGAAATGAATGTTGACATTATTTGAAATGTTTGATATTATTTTACAATGTTATGTTTATAATAATTGATTTAGAGGTGTTTTATGAGATACAGTAATGGCATTTATGGATGTATAGTACAATATAACCGTCATATGTCACACATCATACGTCACTGTAACAACTTACGTTCACTTTCAACTTACGTTCGGCCGTCCGGAACCAATTAAAACGTAAGTCGGGGAGCGTGTGTGTGTGTGTGTATGTGTGTGTGTGTGTGTGTGTGTGTATATATATATATATATATATATATATATATATATATATATATATATATATATATTTTTTTTTTTTTTTTTTTTTTTTTTTTTTTTTAAGCCCATCCACTTTTTGAGGTAAATCCAATTTTGGGTTTAGGGCAGCAGTTTGGATAGAGATATTTTCCCAACTACCTCCTGGCCCATAGTGAACCTAGCTCCTTTCATCAAAGCAGTGTTACGTGTAACCCTAGGCACCGGTCAGAGGAACCTTGTTTCTGCCACCTGCTCCCAGGATCTTGTTCGTTGAGTGTCAGCCCACGGCCATAGTTGAGGGTATGAACGTAGATAGATCCTTCAATCTACAGCGCTGCCTTTGGGCTCAGCTGTTTCTTTAGCACTTCTGACTGGTATGGCCTATGGCCACTGCACTGATGGGCTGCTGTCAATATCCCACTGCATTCTGCCCCACACATGAAACTAGAGATATTTAAACTCCTCTATCTAGCGAAGCAATGTTTTCTTATATAATTTGCTTCACACTCAGCTGTGATAAACCCCAGTGCAAGGTAGAGGTCACTAATAAGTGGAAAAGTGACAATATCATCTGTAAAACCCAATGTAAGACTTTTCACTGCTGATGATATACACTCTATTCCCGACAGTTATTTAAAACGTACAGTTACATAACCAACCAGACTACATTGTGGACTGTAGGGAATTTCTCCTACATGGTCTGTATGATCATATATGAGAAAATGTTGTAGAAAATGTTGAAATTATTTTATACTTTGCAAGCCCCTACTTTTACTGTCTTATTGTGTAAAGCTGCTATGTGACAATGTCAATTGTAAAAAGTGCAATAGGAATAAAATTGAATTAAATAGAGTTAGGATTACAGTTAGGGTTCCTTTATTTATTTATTTATTACTTGTTTATTTATGTATTATGCTTTTTACAGTAGAAAATTAAATATTTTAATTTACATATACATTTTAAATTCATTTCAATAAGTACAACTGTGTGTGTGTGTGTGTGTGTGTGTGTGTGTGTGTGTGTGTGTGTGTGTGTGTGTGTGTGTAGAGGTAAAGGTATTGTGTGCTCTTGCGTCTATGTTTGGAATGCCGCTTGAGATTTGCTCTTAAGATTTTTAAGTGACATCTGAAGATGTCTTTCTAAGGAAACTCTCCTTCTTCTTCTTCTTTTCCTTTCGGCTTTTCCCTTCAGGGGTCGCCACAGCAAACCATCCGCCTCCATCTCACCCTATCCTCTGTATCTTCTACACTTACTCCAACTACCTTCATGTCCTCCTTCACCACATCCATAAATCTTCTCGTTGGTCTTCCTCTCGGCCTTCTGCCTAGTAGTTCCAACCTCAGCATCCTACGACCTATATATTCACTATCCCTCCTCTGTTGATGTCCAAACCATCTCAATCTAGCCTCTCTGACTTTGTCTCCGAAACCTCGAACATGTGCAGTCCCTCTGATGTACTCATTCCTGATCCTATCCATCCTCGTTACTCCCAAAGAGAACCTCAACATTTTCATCTCTGCTACCTCCAGCTCTCCATTCACTGTTATTATCATTGTTATTCGTATTTTACCATTAGGTTTTATGTGTTTTTAATTTTCATTGGATATTTTCAATTATTATTTCGATATGTATTGTATTGTTTAGACAGACATCATGCAATGTGCACTTGACCATTTTATGGAAAGCACGCAATATACTAAGTACATTATAATGATTATTATTATTATTATTGGGTGTGATGAGCCATTAATTGTTGAATTTGGTAAATATTTCAATGTCAGTGATTTCAGTCATTATCTTTACTCTTTTTTAAAATTATATTATCTCTCTCTCTCTCTCTCTCTCTCTCTCTCTCTCTCTCTCTCTCTCTCTCTCTCTCTCTCCCCCTCTATCTATCTATCTTAGTGCTTTGAGACGGAGTGACTCTGCTCATCCATTGAAATTACTGGATGTCCTAGAATCTGGTAATAATAATTAGCCTGTGTGCTTGCATACATGTGTGTGCTGGTGTGTTGAACCTATATTTCTAATCTGTTTAAAAGGTCAAAGGTCCACTGACTCCGAATACACTGGAACGAAGGGTGTACATGATAACGCACCGGAAGCATACTCCTCACTCAGTGACATCAAGTCTTCTTCAGCCAATCACATTTCGACTCTCACAATAAACAACACACAGTCTGAGGAAGATAAGAGTGTGAATTACTTTACTTCTACCAATCAGAGGGCAGAATGGTTTTTCTCCACTAACCACTGGCAGGAGTTCATACCGCTTAATATTCAAGAAGAGGAAATTTCACCAACCAATCAGCATCCAGACACATCGACCAATCAGCATCCAGACACAACCAATCAGCAGCCAAACACGCCAACCAATCATCATTCAGCCACATCAACCAATCTGCATTCAGCCAGACCAATTAATCAGCAGCCAGATTCATTAACCAATCAGCAATCAGGCATGTTGACCAAGCATGAGTCATGCATGCTATCCAGTAAGCAATCAGCAACATCAACCAATCAAACACACTTTAGTGGAAAGCTGACTGTTACTCCATCATTGTTCACCATGAAAACCCTTGATGAAAATATTCCTAAATTATCAGGTCCTCTTTCTCATCAGCCATTAGGAACTTCACCTGACAGTCACATGATTTTCCATTCTGACCACTCAGGAAGGGAGCTGTGCATCTACGAGGAGATTCAGTATGATGCTCCAAAATCATCCATAGAGGATCTGGAAAGTGTTGTGGGTGAAGCCAAAGCTCAGGAAGCACACTTTCCGACCAGTCAAAATGCAGACTCCCATCAGTCTGTAAATCAATGTACATTGATAGTGGTTGGAGCTGAGGACAATGGAGCCATGGGAGAAGTGGAAGCGGTAAAAGAGACAGGAAATGAGGTCAATACCAAAATTCAACAACCAGTTTACAGTTGGAGTAAAAAGTCAGTGACCAATCGAAGTGCTTCGTCTTTCAAACCACGGGTTACAGTGGTGAGCACTAGGTTATAGGGAGAGATGATTACATAATAATAATAATAATAATAATAATTTGTTTCATTTTCATTTCATATTCTGTAACCGCTTTATCCTAATTAGGGTCGCAATGAGGCTGGCGCCCATCCCAGCCAACTCTAGGCGAGGGTAGAGTACACCCTGGACAGCTTGCCAGGCCATCGCAGGGCAGAAACACGCCGACGGCTTTGTAGCCTACTCTTGTCAAAAGTCAGTAAATGGTTCTTTTACATGCCTCACACCATAGAGAGTGAGAGACATGGCCGGCCTTTTGATAACCCAGTTAGCTGCACTGGGGGGGGACAGTGACAACCTGGTGGAGTGTGGGACTCGAATCCCCAACCTTTGGATCAGCGATCCAGCGCCATATACCACTAGACCACCACTGACCCAATCTTCTTCTTTTCCTTTCGGCTTTTCCCTTCAGGGGTCGCCACAGCGAATCATCTGCCTCCATCTCACCCTATCCTCTGCATCTTATTCTCTTACACCAACGACCTTCATGTCCTCCTTCACCACATCCATGAATCGTCTCTTTGGTCTTCCTCTAGGCCTTCTGCCTGGTAGTTCCAGCCTCAGCATCCAATTACCAATATACTCACTATCCCTTCTCTGCAATAATAATAATAATAACAATAATAATAATAATAATAATAATAATAATAATAATAAAAGAGGAAATATACTAATCATTTTTTTATTTAACATGTTTGCACCTCACATTTTATTTTGAAATATTTGTTTTATATTCCATATAACTGCTGATATCTTGTATCTGATTTCATCTGAATTAAATTTTTATTAATTTGTAGTTTAATCATGTTTAGTTCTGTTAATATTGTTGTGTGTGGTTAAATAGAAGAAGGATGGCTGTGATTAATATTTTACTAATGCATATCATGACCTGTCTCACTGTAAAAGCAACACAGCAATTTTTCAATATTACATTTAATGATCATTTTTTACATTTTAAATGTTACATTATTTTCACTCTCTGGAAGTTGCAATTTAATGCCAGTTTAATGGTCTCTACAGTTTGGGTCTCTGATAAAATGAAACTAAAATTAAGTTGTTGAGGTACAGATCGCATTAACCTGTATTTTAAACCTTAACAACCTTTAACCTTCACAAGCCGAAAGCAGGTAAACATTTGAAAGAATTTGCAATTGCTCTTTATGAACTTGTGTTTCAGATTTTCCTCACGAAACGATATTGAGATGCTATAGTGTGTCACATGTATGAAATTCAATTACAACTATTAAAGATCATTGATTATTTTAAAAATAAAGGTTGTTCACCCTCAAGTTGAGTCCTTCAGCCTGAACAAAATAGAAGGTTGTTAAAAGTGCCATATATCTCAGGAACTGAATTTAGGATGGTTATTAGATCAAATGTTTGGGGTTAAAGAATATGAAAAGGAATGGTAAATAAGAATTAAGCAAGGCATAAACTGTTCAGTTCATTTTCTGTAACCATTTAATCCTAATTAGGGTCACAGGGAGGCTGAGGAGGGGTCGCAGGGAAGCTGACACCAAACGCCGACGGCTTTGCAGCGACCCAAAAGTCAGCAATGGTTCTTTTACATCCTTCACACCATACACAGTGAGAGACATGGCCAGTCTTTGATAACCCAGTTAGCTGCACTGGGGGGGACAGTGACAACATTGTGGAGAGTAGGACTCGAACCCCCAATCTTTGGATCAGTGATCCAGTGCCCTATATCACTAGACCACCACTGCCTTTGGCTTAAACTGTTAATTTAATTATTTGAATTACATGATTTATTCATTATATACGAATTACAGTAGGCCTTTGACCATTCGCGATTTTGCACTCGCGCCTGCGCATATTTCCGGACTGCTGAGCAGCTGTCACGTGATTCAAATTCAGCCAATAGCCGTCCTCCTTCCTGCTGATTGGTTGAGATTGAGATGTATGCGCTCCCTTTTCCTCATTCACGCACAAGTTTCCTGTACAGTACCAAAGTTATTGTTTAGAATGTTTGTGTCTGTGTGGTTTTATGTTCTGTGGTGTAGCATGTTTATCCTTTTGTATTGTTTATCCAATTTATTATACTTCAAGTTCTTTTATGTTCTTTTTGTTATGGTCTGTGTTTTGGGGGAACTTTGATTTTGGCAGCTGTGCCTCGAACTCTGATTTCTCTCTGCTCTGGCTGAGCGGCGTAGCCAAGTTGATTGGCTCACACCTGAATTCACTCTTCTCATCTACTCCCAATAAACACAAGCACACTCACCTCAGTTAAAGTTCACTGTTTAAGTGCGTCCCCTGTGAATAATAAATCCACTCTGCCATCTCATGCGGCCTCCTGCATTCTGGGTCTGACTGAAAGCTCATTATGCCATTACGTCACAATTTTATGTTCTTTATGTACAGTACGATAATGCAATTCCTCCCTCTAGTTGGCTTCTGATAAGCAATTTAACCATTAATGTGCTACACCTGTATGTCCTTTTATATAGACAATATATTTCTATATACAATATATCTTTCTTTCTGGTTGTCCATCAGATCCGATGCAGAACCTCAACATTTTCATCTCTGCTACCTCCAGCTGTGCCTCCTGCCTTTTCCTCAGCGCCACTGTTTCTAAGCCAAACAACATCGCTGGCCTCACCACCATCTTGTACACTTTTCCTTTCATTCTTGTGGACACTCTTCTATCGCACATCACACCGGACACTTTTCTCCAACCATTCCAGCCTGCCTGCACACGCTTCTTCACCTCTTTTCCACACTCTCCATTGCTCTGGATTGTTGAGCCGAAGTACTTAAAATCCTCTACCTTCTTTATCTCTGCTCCCTGTAACATCACCGATCCTCCTGGGTCCTTTTCATTCACACACACACATGTATTCTGATTTGCTAACCTTCAATCCCCTCCTTTCCATGGCATACCTCCACCTCTCTAGATTTTCCTCCACTTGTTCTCTGCTCTCACTACAGATCACTATATGGGGCAGTGGTGGTCTAGTGGTATAGGGCGCTGGATCGCTGATCCAAAGGTTGGGGGTTCGAGTCCCACTTTCCACAAGGTTGTCACTGCCCCCCTACCCAGTGCAGCTAACTGTATTATCAAAGGCGGGCCATGTCTCTCACTGTCTATGGTGAGAGGCATGTAAAAGAACCATTGCTGACTTTCGTAAAGAGTAGGCTGCAAAGTGGTCGGCGTGTTTCTGTCCCTTACTCAAAAGCATTGTGACAGGAAGGGCATCCGACGTAAAAACCTCTGCCAAATCAAACGTGCGAATCAGATGATTCGCTGTGGCGACTCCCGAGTAAAAGGGAAAAAGCCGAAAGGAAGACAGACAGTTCTCTGCTCTCACTACAGATCACAATGTCATCTGCAAACATCATAGTCCATGGAGATTCTTGCCTAACCTCATCTGTCAGCCTGTTTCAACTGCTCTTTGAAGACATGACACTCTTCCTTTTTCAACTTCCATCACTTTGTTTTCTGCTCTGCCTTTGCCTTCTTCACCTTCCTCACCATCGGCGTCATCCTGCACACCACCATCCTATGCTGTTTGGCAACACTCTCACCCACTACTACTTTGCAGTCACTGACTTCCTTCAAATTACATCGCCTACACAAGATGTAGTCTACCTGTGTGCGCCTACCTCCACTTTTATAAGTCACCCTATGCTCCTGTTTCTTCTGGAAGAAAGTATTCACCACAGCCATTTCCATCCTTTTTGCAAAATCAATCAACATTTGTCCTTCTGTGTTCCTGTCCTGGATACCAAACCTGCCCATCACTTCCTCGTCCCCTCTTTTGCGTTCACCAACATGTCCATTGAAGTCTGCACCAATGACCACTCTTTCACCTCTGGGGGGTACTCTGCATCCCTTCATCTTAGGCACTCCAGAATCTCTCCTTCTCTTTTAGCTCACATCCTGCCTGTGGGGCATAAGCACTAACAGCATTGAACATCACACCTTCGATTTCTAACTTGAGACTCATCATTCTGTCTGACACTCTTTTCACTGCTAGAACATTCCTGACAAACCCTTCCTTTAAGATGACGCTTACTCCATTTCTCTTTCCATCCACACCATGATAATACAGTTTAAACCCTGCTCCTAATCATTTAGCTTTGCTACCTTTCCACCTGGTCTCCTGAACACACAGTATGGCCACCTTCCTCCTCTGCATCATATCGGATATTTTTCTTTGCATAGATCCAACATTCAAAGTCCCTACTCTCAGTCCTAGACTCATGCCTTTCCTCTTCTCTCTCTGCCTACGGACACGCCTCCCACCTCTCCTTCTTCGACATCTTCGACCAACAGTAGTCCAATTTCCCTCAGCACCCTGTTGATTGACAGCACTGATGGCGGTTGTTGTTAACCCGGGCCTCGACTGATCCGATATGGGGGTAATACTTCTGATTTGCAGCATAAAAGTTTGCCATTGGTTTTAAGTAGGATGCCCTTCCTCACACAACCATCTGCATTTCTCTGGGCTTGGGACCGGCATAAGGGGAAGAGACACTGGTTAGTGCCACCCCCCACTGCGCGCCTCATGGCTGCATTGCTGTAGATTCAGTATGACTTAAATTTATGTGAATATGATTATTAAAACAAACCCTCGAATAGTGTTTACGTTTTTGTTTAATTCAGGAAACACACTCAGCTTCTATTGCATTGAACTTGACCTTGAGTATGTGTGTGTGTGTGTGTGTGTGTGTGTGTGTGTGTGAGAGAGAGAGAGAGAGAGAGAGAGAGAGAGAGAGAGAGAGAGAGAATGACGTCACTCATAACTTGGTTGAAGACCAATCGAGCATCTTCTTTCTCAATGCTCTAATCAACCCTGCTATTAATTTATTTTTAATACTCTCATTTCACATAATACGAGCAGCATACCTGATTACTCATCAGATTCTAATCGGTTTAATAAACATTTCTCGAGAAAATTATTTTAATATTTTAATGAAGAATTCAAGTGCCCTCGTTGCTGTGCACCTTTCTGGACATATACACACATTACAAAATAATCCATCAGCTAAAGCAGGGCATTTATATCTCAAATAATTATTTATAAACAAGCTAAGTGTGACTGGAGAGTCCTGAGTGCATCAACTTCTTCAGTACATATGAAGCAGCGATTCAAACACTTCCTTTCCTTCCTCATTTCACTGAAATACAATTCACTGTTATCTCTTATTTCAGGCTTTGACGAAACCACAGCAACCAATATTTTATAAATTCACCGTCATACAACTGAGCAGTTATGGGCTAAATCCCTTGCTGTAAAACCCAACAAGGCACACCAGTGATAGTGATTTTACTAAATATATAAATTATTAAAATCGATGCGTATTTAAATTTATTTCATATTACTAAAACTTTATTATATAATAATTCATGCAATTTCTATTCAGCTATAACCTTTCAGCTTTTGATCGATGTTCTCATTGGTCCACATGGAACAATGGACTCCTTGGGCTCTGATCTCTGTTCTTATTGGGCAATGTGGAACAATGGACTCTTTGGGTGTTGGTTCTTGTTGATCAGTCTAAATGGATCATCTGAATCCAAATCTACATCTGTTCGAATGCTAGATTTTTCTGCATGGTCTTGCCTGTCTGCAAAGTGCTGGGTTCTAAGCGGTAAGAACTGCGAGAAGACAATTGTGTGTTTCTCAGGAGAACTTTCAAAGATGAAGGACACATGAAGTCTGTGGTGAGCAGACAGGAAGTGAGTGTAACCATCAGGCTGTAACATTTCACTAAAGGAGCACTCAGCCTCCTGAAATACACCCTGTAATCACAAAAACACACACACACACACACACACACACACACACACACACACACACACACACACACACACACACACACATCCTGAGCATTCACAACAAATTAGATAAATAGAAAATCAGATAAATATACAACAAGGATTAAATCAGTCACAGACAGGTGCGCATCAACCCGCAACCTGATTAGAATTGAGCAGTTCACTAAACGTGTGTGTGGGGAGTGAGTGTGTGAGAGTGTGAAATTGAAAAACTGTGAATAAGTGAGGGTCTGAGAGTGTGTGAATGAGCGCGCGTGTGTGTGTGTGTGAGAGAGAGGGAGAGAGAGAGAGAGAGAGAGAGAGAGAGAGAGAGAGAGAGAGTAAGAAAGAGAGTGTGACTGAGTGAGTGAGAATGTGTGATAGTGTGTGAATGAGCGAGTGTGTGAGAAAGTGAGTGTCTGAGAGAGTGTGTGGATGAGTGAGTGAAACAGTGAGTATGAGAGGGTGAGAGAATGAGAATGAGTAAGTGTGTAAGAGTGTGTGAGAGAGTGTGAGAGACTGAGAGTGTGAATGAGTGAGAGTGCATGAATGAGCAAGGGTATGAGTGCACGTGTGAGTGAGTGAGTGAGTGAGTGAGGGTAGGTGTCACTGAGTGAGTGAGAGTGCATGTCAGACAGTAAGAGATGTGAATGAGTGAGTGTGTGGGTGTGTGAGAGAGTGAGAGTGTGTGAATGAGCAACTGTGTGAGTATGTGTGTGTGTGTGTGTGTGTGTGTGTGTGAAAGTGTGTTTGGAAGAGTGAGTGAGAGTGTGCCACTGAGTGAGTGAGTGTGAATGAGCATGTGTGTGAGAGAGGGTGAAAGAGTGTCTGTGAGTGAGATTGTGAGTGAGTTAATGACTGAGTGAATACAACTAGTCACAATCACACCTAGAGATAATTTGAAAGAGCAAATTAGCCTTATCTACATGCTTAGTGGGGCCATTGGCATAGTGGTTAGGGTGCTGGGCTAATGATCAGGAGGTCAAGGGTTTTGCATCCCAGTTAGACTCCCACTCTGCTAAGAGCCCTGGGCAAGGACTGGGCAGTAAAATGTGTATTAGTAATAATACTGCGAAGGTAACCTGCGAGGGACTAGGGTTTCATCCAGAAGAAGCTTCACACTATGGAAACTGGGAATAAGCACCTGCCCGATGAGCCACTAAGTTCGGGTGTAAAAAGCCAACAAAAAGCATGCTTTTTGGTTTGTGAGAGGAAATTGGATTCCCCAGCGGAAACCCACACAAACACAAAACGCAAACTCGTAACAGAGGCACCCTGAGTCCATGACTCAACCCAAGGACTTTGCTGTGAGAAGGACTTGCTAACCCCTTTTGGACAAGCAAATTAGCATACTGTGCATGTTTTTGGACTGTGGGAGGTAACTGGTGTAGGTAGAGAAAACCCACGCTAACAGTGCAAGAACATGAACATTCCACACAGATCTTCTTCATCTTTTCCTTTCGGCTTTTCCCTTCAGGGGTCGCCACAGTGAATCATCTGCCTCCATCTCACCCTATCCTCTGCATTTTCTTCTCTTACACCAACTACTGTCATGTCCTTCACCACATCCATGAATCGTCTTTTTGGTATTCCTCTAGGCCTTCTGCCTGGTAGTTCCAACCTCAGCATCCTACTACCAATATACTCACTATCCCTCCTCTGTACATGTCCAAACCATCTCAATCTAGCCTCTCTGACTTTGTCTCCAAAACGTCTGACATGTGTTGTCCCGCTGATGTGCTCATTCCTGATCCTATCCATCCTCGTTACTCCCAAAAAGAACCTCAACATTTTCATCTCTGCAACCTCCAGCTCTGCCTCCTGTCTTTTCCCCAGGGCCACTGTCTCTAAACCATACAACATCGCTGGCCTCAACACCGTCTTGTACACTTTTCCTTTCATTCTTGCCGATACCCTCCTGTCACACATCACACCGGACACTTTTTTCCAACCATTCCAACCAGCCTGCACACGCTTCTTCACCTCTTTTTACACTCTCCACTGTGCTGGATTGTTGAGCCTAAGTACTTAAAATCCTCCACCTTCTTTATCTCTGCTCCCTGTAACCGCACCGTTCCTCTTGAGTCTTTGTCATTCATACACATGTACTCTGTCTTACTGAGGCGAACCTTCATTCCCCTCCTTTCCAGAGCATACTTCCACCTCTCTAGATTTTCCTCCACTTGTTCTCTGCTCTCAATACAGATCATAATGTCATCTGCAAACATCATAGTCCATGGGGAATCTTGTCTAACCTCGTCTGTCAGCCCGTCCATCACCATAGAAAACAAAAAGGGGCTCAGAGCTGACCCTTGATGCAGTCCCACCTCCACCTTGAACTCTTCTCTCACACGGACAGCACACCTCACCACTGTCTTACAACTCTCATACATGTCCTGCACCACTCTAACATACTTCTCTGCCACTCCAGACTTCCTCATGTAATACCACAGTTCCTCTCTCGGCAGCCTGTCATATGCTTTTTCCAGATCCAGAAAGGCACAATGCAGCTCCCTCTGACCTTCTCTATACTTCTCGATTAACATCCTCGAAGCAAACACTGCATCTGTGGTGCTCTTTCTTGGCATGAAACCAAACTGTTGTTCACAAATGCTGACTTCTGCCCTTAGTCTAGCTTCCACTATTCTTTCCCATAACTTCATCGTATGGCTCATCAACTTTATCCCCCTGTAGTTGCCATAACTCTGCACATCTCCCTTGTTCTTAAAAATGGGCACCAGCACACTTCTTATCCATTCCTCTTGCATCCTCTCACTCTCTAAGACCTTGTTGAATGTTCTTGTCAGGAAATCTACTGCTACCTCTCCTGGACACTTCCATACCTCCATCGGTATGTCAACAGGACCAACTGCCTTTCCATTCTTCATCCTCGTCAATGCCCTCCTTACTTCACCCTAACTAATCTTTGCTACTTCCTGGTCCTCAACTGCCACCTCTTCTACTCTTTTTTTGCTCTCATTTTCCTCATTCATCAGCTCTTCAAAATATTCGTTCCATCTTCCCAGCACACTTCTGTCATCAATCAATACATTTCCCTCTCTGTCCTATATCAATCTAACATGCTGCACGTCTTTCCCATCTCTATTTCTCTGCTGTGCCAACCTGTATAAATCATTTTCTCCCTCCTTACTTTCCAACCGAGCATACAAGTCATCATACACCCTCTGTTTGGCCTTTGACACGCTACCTTCGCCTTACGCTGTGTCTCCCTGTACTCCTGTTTACTCTCTTCGGTCCTCTCAATGTCCCACTTCTTCTTAGCTAACCTCTTCCTTTGTACACACTCCTGCACTTCATCATTCCACCACCAAGTCTCCTTATCTACTCTCCTTCCAGATGACACACGCAAAGTACTCTCCTACCTGTCTCCCTGATCACATTAGCTGTGGTTGTCCAGTCATCTGGAAGCACTTCCTGACCACCCAAAGTCTGTTTCAACTCCTCCTTGAAGACAACATGACACTCTTCCTTTTTCTGCTTCCACCACGTGTTCTGCTCTGCCTTTGCCTTCTTCACCTTCCTCACCATCAGCGTCATCCTGCATACCTTCATCCTATGCTGCTTGGCAACACTCTCACCCGATACTACTTTGCAGTCACTGACTTCCTTCAAATTACATCGCCTACACAAGATGTAGTCTACCTGTGTGCTCCTACCTCCGCTTTTATAAGTTACTCTATGCTCCTGTTTCTTCTGGAAGAAAGTACTTACCACAGCCATTTCCATCCTTTTTGTAAAATCGACCAACATCTGTCCTTCTGTGTTCCTGTCCTGGATACCAAACCTGCCCATCACTTCCTCATCCCCTCTGTTGCCTCCACAAACATGTCCATTGACGTCTGCTCCAATGACCACTCTTTCACCTCTGGGGGTACTCTGCATCACTTCATCTAACTCACTCCAGAATCTCTCCTTCTCTTCTAACTCACATCCTGCCTGTGGGGCATAAGCACTAACAACATTGGCCATCACGCCTTCAATTTCTAACTTGAGACTCATCACTCTGTCTGACACTCTTTTCACTTCTAGAACATTCCTGACCATCCCTTCATTCAAGTTGACTCTGACTCCATTTCTCTTCCCATCCACACCATGATGAAACAGCTTAAACCCCGCTCCTAAGCTTCTAGCCTTGCTGCCTTTCCACCTGGTCTCCTGAACACACAGTATGTCCACCTTCCTTCTCTGCATCATGTCAACCATCTCTCTAGCTTTTCCTGTCATAGTTCCAACATTCAAAGTCCCTACTCTCAGTCCGAGACTCATGCCTTTCCTGTTCATAATGCCTCCCACCTCTCCTTCTTCGACCAGCTTCGACCTTCATAGCCCAGTTTCCACCAGCACCCTTTTGATTAACTGCACTGATGGCAGTTGTTGTTTACACAGGTCTCGACCGATCCGGTATGACATTCATATTTATGATTCACATAACAAATGTTGCTTATGTTTTACATTGGATGCCCTTCCTGACACAATGCTTTGCATTTATCCGGGCTTGGGACTGGCGAAAAGATGAATACTGTCTTGTACCCCCTGACGGCTGCATTTATTTCTCTATTTGTTTGCTTTGCCAAACTTTTTAAATCATCTTCTTCATCCTTACCGATCATCCAACCTAACACATCATCATATGCCCTCTGTTTGGCTTTTAAACACTGCTACCTTTACGTTAAGCTGCATCTCCCTTTACTCAAATTAGAAATTGAAGGCAGGATATTCAATGTTGTTAGTGCTTATGTCCCAAAGGCAGGATGTGAGGTAGAAGAGAAGTATAGTCTCGAGTGAGTTAGATGAAGTGATGCAAAGTAGCCCCAGAGGTGAGAGAGTGGTCCTTGGTGCAGACTTAAATAGACATGTTGGTGCAGGCAACAGAGGGGACAAGGAGGTGATGGGCAGGTTTGGTATCCAGGACAGGAATACAGAAGAACAGATGATGATAGATTTTGCAAAAAGAATGATAATGGTTGTGGTGAATACTTTCTTCCAGAAGAAAGAGGGGCAGGGGGCGACTTATAACAGCAAAGGTCGGCGCACAAAGGTAGACTACATCCTGTGTAGACGATGTAATTGGGAGGAAGTCAGTGACTGCAAAGTGGTAGTGCATGAGAGTGTTGCCAAATAGCATAGAATGGTGGCGTGTTGGATGGCACTGAAAGTGAGTAAGGTGACGAAGGCACAGGCAGAGCAGAAGACAAAGTGGTGGAAGCTGAAAAAGGAAGAGTGTCGTGTTATCTTCAAGGAGGAGTTGAAACAGGCTTTTGGATGGTCAGGAAGTGCTTCCAGATGACTCAACAACTACAGTTAATGTGATCAGAGAGACATTTAGGAGAGTACTTGGTGTGTCCTCTGTAAGGAAGGTAGATAAGGAGACTTGGTCGTAGAATGAGGAAGTTCAAGAGGAAGAGGTTAGCTAAGAAGAAGTGGGACATTGAGAGGAGTAAATGGGAATACAGAGAAACACCGCATAAGGAGAAGGTAGCGGTGTCAAAGGTCAA
>CM045728.1:1047500-1082500 GCA_024760905.1 Plotosus lineatus | reverse complement strand
CATATGTTCTGGACACTCAGGTGAATTGAGGAGCTGAGCTGTCTACCGATCACTACCTGGTGGTGAGTTGGCTTCGGTGGTGTGGGAGGTTGCCTTCCAGACCTGGCAGGCCCAAGCGTGTAATCAGGGTCTGCTGGGAACGTTTGGCGGAGTCCCCTGTCCGAGAGGCCTTTAACTCCCACCTCCGGCAGAGCTACAACCACGTCCCAGAGGAGGCGGGGGACATGGAATCCGAATGGGCCATGTTTCGTGCCTCCATTGCTGAGGCGGCTGCCCATAGCTGTGGCCGTTAGGTCGTTGGTGCTTGTAGTGGCGGTAATCCCCGAACCCGGTGGTGGACACCTGCGGTGAAGGGGGCCGTCCAGCTGAAGAAGGAGGCCTATCGGGTTTTGTTAGCCTGTGGGACTCCTGAGGCAGCAAACGGGTACCGACAGGCCAAACGTGCTGCAGCCGAGGCTGTCGCAGATGCAAAATCTTGGGCGTGGGAGGAGTTCGGTGAGGGCCTGGCGAGTGTTTCTTCCTGTTTACAGTGGAGGTGGGGAGCTGCTTACCTTGACTGGGGATGTTGTCGAGAGGTGGAAGGAATACTTTGAGGACCTCCTCAATCCCACCAACATGCCCTCTGTGGAGGAGGAAGACCCTGGGGGTTCTGGTGAGGGTCCGCCCATCACTGGAGTGAAGGTCACTGAGGTTGTCAAAAAGCTCCTCGGTGGTCGAGCTCCGGGGTTGGACGAGATCCGCCCAAAATATCTCAGGGCTCTGGATGTTGTAGGACTGTCTTGGTTGACACGTCTCTGCAACATCATGTGGTCATCAGGGGCTGTGCCTCTGGATTGGCAAACTGGGGTGGTGGTCCCAATTTTTAAGAAGGGGACGGGAGGGTGTGTTCCAATTATCGGGGAATTACACTCCTCAGCCTACCTGGGAAAGTCTATGCAGGGGGTACTAGAGAGGAGGATCCGACCGATAGTCGAACCTCAGATTAAGGAGGAACAATGTGGTTTTCGTCCTGGCCGCAGCACTCTTGACCAACTCTATACGCTCCACAGGATTCTGGAGAGGGCATGGGAGTTTGCCCAATCTGTCCACATGTGCTTTGTGGATTTGGAGAAGGCTTTCGACCGTGTCCCTCGAATGATCTTGTGGAGCATGCTCCGAGAGTACGGCGTTCCGGATCCGTTGCTACGAGCTATTCGGTCGCTGTATCACCACAGCCAGAGTTTGGTCTGTATTGGTAAACGCAGGTCGGATTCGTTTCCAGTGGGAGTTGGAGTCCGCCAAGGCTGTCCTTTGTCACCGATTCTGTTCATAATTTTTATGGACAGAATTTCTAGGCGCAGTCGAGGCGATGAGGCGTTCTGGTTTGGTAGCCATCGGATATCGTCTCTGCTTTTTGCGGATGATGTTGTCCTTTTGGCTTCATCAAGTCGGGCCCTCCAGCTCTCATTCGAGTGATTCGCAGCTGAGTGCGAAGCAGCCGGGATGAAGAAGGAGCTGAGCCGCAAGGCGAAGCTCTCAATTTACCAGTCGATCTACGTTCCAACCCTCAACTATGGTCACGAGCTTTGGGTAATGACCGAAAGAACAAGATCACGGATGCAAGCGGCTGAAATGAGCTTCCTTCACTGGGTGGCGGGGTTCTCCCTTAGAGATAAGGTGAGAAGTTCCGCAATCTGGGGAGAGCTCGGAGTAGATCCGCTGCTCCTCCGCATTGAGAGGGGCCAGTTGAGGTGGCTCGGGAATCTGGTCAGAGTGCCCCCCAGATGCCTCCCTGGTGTGGTGTTTCGGGCATGTCCAACCGGGAAGAGACCCCGGGGTCGACCTAGAACACGCTGGAGGGACTATGTCTCTCAACTTCTCTGGGACCGCCTCGGTGTCCCCCCGGGAGAGTTGGAGGAAGTGGCTCGGGAGAGGGACGTCTGGACCTCTTGGATTAGGTTGCTGCCCCTGCGACCCGACCCTGGACTAAGCGGAAGATGATGATGATGATGATGATGATGATGATGATGCTGTTTTAGCCCTTCTCAGCACATTTTTGTTCTTGACATGATCATTCTAGGATATATGGAGCATCCACGAAGAAACCACATTTTGGTTGCATCTATTCTCTTCTGATGTTACTTGTTAATATGAAGTGGTGCGTGGACATTTGCTCACAGGGCAATTGCTCACAGGACAAATGCTCACAACCTTAATGAAAAAAATACAGACATTTGCTCACAACATTTTTTTTCTTTATTCTAATAAATAAATAAAATGCAGCCATGAGGCGGGAGGGGGGGGGGGGTCACTAACCATTGTCTCTCCCCCTTATGCCGGTTCCAAGCCCGGATAAATGCAGAGGGTTGCGACAGGAAGGGCATCCGGCGTAAAACTTCCAATTCGGATTGGATGAGGGCTGGGTTAACAACGACCGCCATCAGTGCTGATAACCAACAGGGTGGTGGTGGAAAGTGGACTACTGTTGGTCAAAGAAGGAGAGGCGGGAGGCGTGTCCATATGCAGAGAGAGAAGAGGAAAGGAATGAGTCTAGGACTTTGAATGTTGGAACTTTGACAGGAAAAGCAGGAGAGCTGGCTGACATGATGCAGAGGACTTAGGTGGACATATTGTGTCCTCAGGAGACCAGGTGGAAAGGTAGCAAGGCTAGAAGCTGCAGAGTAGGGTTAAAGTTGCTTTATCACAGTGTGGATGGGAAGACAAATGGAGAAGGAGTCATTTTGAAGGGCGGTTGGTGAAGAATGTTCTAGAAGTGAAAAAAGTGTCAGAAAAAGTGGTGAGTCTAGAGTTAGAAATTGAAGCTGTGATGTTCAATGTTCTTAGTGCTTCTGCCCCACAGGCAGGATGTGAGCTAGAAGAGAAGGTGAGATTCTGGAGTGAGTTAGATGAATTGATGCAGCGTACCCCCCCAGAGGTGAAAGAGTGGTCATTGGTGCAGATTTCAATGGACATGTTTGTGCAGGCAACAGAGGGGACAAAGAAGTGGTGGGCAGGGTTGGTATCCAGGACAGGAACACAGAAGGACAGATGTTGATAGATTTTGCAAAAAGGATGGAAATGGCTGTGGTAAATACTTTCTTCCAGAAGAGACAGGAGCATAGGGTGAATTATAAAAGTGGAGGTAGGAACACGCAGGTAGACTAAATCTTGTGTAGGCAATGTAATTTGAAAGATAGTTGGTGACTGCAAAGTAGTAGTGGGTGGGAGTGTTGCCAAACAGCATAGGATGGTGGTGTGCAGAATGACCTTGATGGTGAGGAAGGTGAAGAAGGCAAAGGCAGAGCAGAAGACAAAGTGGTGGAAGCTGAAAAAGGAAGAGGGTCATGTTGTTATCAAGGAGGAGTTGAATCAGGCTTTGGTTGGTCAGGAAGTGCTTCCATATGACTTGACAACTAAATCTAATGTGATCAGACAGACAGGTAAGAAAGTTATTGGTGTGTCCTCTGGAAGGAAAGTAGTTAAGGGGACTTGGAGGTGGAATCAGGAAGTGCGGAATTTGTACAAAGGAAGAAGTTAACTAAAAAGAAGTGGGACATTGAGAGGATCTTCTTTTCCTTTTGGCTTTTCTCTTCAGGGGTCACCAGAGCAAACCATCTGCCTCCATCTCACCCTGTCCTCTGTATCTTCGACTCTTACTCCAACTACCTTCATGTCCTCCTTCACGACATCCATAAATCTTCTCTTTGGTCTTCCTCTAGACCTTCTACCTGGTAATTCCAACCTCAGCATTCTAGCACAAATATACTCAATATCCCTCCTCTCTACATGTCCAAAGCCATCTCAATCTAGCCTCTCTGACGTTGTCTCCAAAACGTCTTACATATGCTGTCTTTCTGATGTACTCATTCCTGATCCTATCCATTCTCGTTACTCCCAAAGAGAACCTTAACATTTCATCTCTGCTACCTCCAGCTCAGCCTCCTGTCTTTTCCCCAGGGCCACTGTTTCTAAACCATAGAACATCACTAACCTCATCACCGTCTTGTACACTTTTCCTTTCATGCTTGCCGATACCTTCCTATGGCACATCACACCAGATAATTTTCTCCAACCATTCCAACCTGCCTGCACATACTTCTTCACCTCTTTTCCACACTCTCCATTGCTCTGGATTGTTGAGCCTAAGTACTTAAAATCCTCCACCTTCTTTATCTCTGCTCCCTTTAACCTCATCAGTCCTCTTGGGTCCTTGTTGTTCACACACATGTATTCTGTTTTACTGAGGCTCACCTTCATTCCTCTCCTTTCCAGGGCATACCTCCACCTCTCTAGATTTGGCTGTACTTGTTCTCTGCTCTCACTATAGATCACAATGTCATCAATGACACCATAGTCCATGGGGAAGCTTGTCTAACCTCATCTGTCAGCCTGTCCATCACCATAGCAAACAAGAATGGGCTCAGAGCTGACCCTTGATGCAGTTCCCACCTCCACCTTGAACTCTTCTGTCACACTGACAGCACACCTCACCACTGTCTTACATCTCTCGTACATGTCCTGAACCACTCTAACATACTTCTCTGCCACTCCAGACTTCCTCATGCAATACCACAGTTCTTCTCTTGGCACCCTGTCATATGCTTTCTCCAGATCCACAAAGGCACAATGCAGCTCCTTCTGACCTTCTCTGTACTTCTCTATGAACATCCTCAAAGCAAACACTACATCTGTGGTGCTCTTTCTTGGCATGAAACCAAACTGTTGTTCACAAATGCTGACCTCTACCCTTAGTCTAGCTTCAACTATTTTTTTTCCCATAGCTTCATCGTATGGCTCATCAACTTTATCCCTCTGTAGTTGCCACAACTCTGCATATCTCACTTGTTCTTAAAAATAGGCACCAGCACACTTCTCCATTCCTCCGGCACTGCTCAATCTCCAAGACCTTGTTGAATGTTCGTGTCAGAAAATCTACTGCTACCTCTCCTAAACACTTCCATACTTCCACACTTCCACCAGTATATCATTAGGACCAACTGCCTTTCCACTCTTCATCCTCTTCAATGCTCTTCTCACTTCACCCTTTCTAATCTTTGCTACTTCCTGGTCCTCTACAGTCACCTTTTCTACTCTCTTTTCTCTCTCATTTTCCTCATTCATCAGCTCTTTAAAGTACTCTTTCCATCTTCCCAGCACACTTCTGTCATTGGTCAATATGTTTCCCACTCTGTCCTTAATACTCTAATTACTCTCATACCACAAATTACAGAACAATTACAGACATTTATTATCTTCTCGCAGAATCCTAAGAGTGTATACTTAGTTTTATATTAATATTCATTAGGATTTGTACTTGTTCTTTGTATGCATCTCCTGAATAAAGTTTACTTACTTACACAAAAGAAAGAACACCCCCCCCCCCCCTTGTTGGGATTCACACCAGTGCAGGCTGTGTTCTAAACGAGTTCAACGGCGCCCTTGTGCACTTGAAAGACTGGAAGTCTGTATAACCCACAGTAAGTACACTACTTTCGCAAGTACACTACTTTCGGTATTGAGCGCCTCACATATTGTAAGCGCTGATTGGCTGTTTTCAGCTTCATGTAAAGTGACTTAATATAAATTAGTGACTTATTTGAAATTAATGTTGATATTATTTGATATGTATATTATTTTATCAGGGGTGTTTTATGAGATACGGTAATGGTATTTATGGATATACAGTACAGTATGAGCATCATACGTCACACATCATATGTCATACGTCACTGTAACAACTTCCGTTCACTTTCAACTTACGTTCAGCCATCCGGAACCAATTAAAAACATAAGTCGGGGAGCGTCTGTAATTTGTAAAGCAGGCTGTTACCAGACTCATGGATTGTTGCTACAGTTGCAGCCTCTCCTGCGGGTTGTGCAAGACATGATTTTTTTTTTCCTGGTTCAGAGTCATTAGTATCCTTTTGGACATTTTGATTTGAACATTTGAGGAACTTTCTGATGTCCATTATTATTCCCCTACAGAATCCCACTGTAACTCAGAAAGTCAAGGTCACAAACACTCAGCTCTCCTTGGCCATTTGTACAAATGATGGTTTAATACATGTAGTTGTCATGCCGCAAATTCCCGAGATCATTACAAGTTGACAACTGTTTTGGATTACATGTATAAGGGTACCCCCCCCCCCCCTCCAGGGTGGAGAGTGGGGGGGTTCCGCACATTGGATTCTAGACAGGGCTTAACAAAGTAATTTACAACAGTTAATAACAACTTCTTTGTCAGCCCCTTGCAATGTTCCCTCTAATTTTTCATATGTCTGGGCATACAGACAACCACCCTGAGCACACTGAGGACAACTGTGAGCAATATCAGAAGTGCTCTCTGTGGCCACACATCAGTATCACACCTGGGATCATAGAAAGTTTCATGGCTTATTAAACAAAGTTTTATAGCTGACATCATTTTTCTCCCTGAATTTGATATATATGACTCGCAGTTTGTGTACTGTCATGTCTGTGCTCTCATCTACTATCAGGGTGTTATGGTCTGTGCTGGCTGGTAGCATTAATTCTTTCTTTAGTCATTGCAGACGCTGGCGAGGGGCGTGGCTGTTGCCAGTAAGCGAGTTCCAGAAGAGCGCACTTGGTCCCACTCTGCAATCAGCAAGCAGCCAGCTATAAACTGGAGTGGCGCACTTCCCTCCGATGTCAGAAGATTGTCTTCCACATGATTCTGTTCCGCTGCTTTCTCTTTGACTCCTGGTTCCGCTTCGGCCCAGCACCAGCTATACTCCCCGTGCACCGAGAACCACTCATTCCCACGCCAGCCAGGTATTTGGGCACGATTGGCTCCTGCGCACGATTCCTTCATCAGTGTTCGCTCGTCTTCAGCCAGCAGCCGCTCATATACACCCACCGATCAAGCAAAAACCGCCTTCATCATGAGCTTAGTCACGGCGCAAGCCTCATCCTGGGAGTTAGCAGTTGCCACCCATGCCCCGGAATTATGCTCCGAGTTAGACAGTTAGACAAGTAGTATTTGATTGACTCTGCCCAGAATCTATAGTGATCTAAACTTTAGTTTTCCTTTTGCTTATTTGAGCAGTTACATCATCACTAAATAGTAAACTGACAGTCATATGTGCCGATGTCTACCATGTTTCATAAATACTCTGGTTTGGATCACAAGTCCTTCATCAGTCCTGTGAATCCTGTTGCAGAACTGTGCTGTTTTTCTAGTAAAGTCCAATCTTATGTTTCTGTTATGACGTGTTATTATTGGATTTCATCTTGAGGTAAACTCTCTTTAATTACATTTTAAAAGGTCTCTTGATTGCAGACTCTGGAAATCATAACCCTCCCTCTCTAGGAATGTTGCTGACTTTACTGAATGCTTTAAATGGGTTTTTCTTCACCTTGGAAAGAATTCTAGAATTCTATGTTCATCCAGTTTAGTTGTTTCTTTTGGAGTCATCTGAGCCTTGTTGGGTTGCTGAGCTTGCCAGTGTATTCTTTCTTTTAAATAATGTACAAACATGTTGATTTGGCCACATTAAACTAATAATGTGATTTCAAATGGAAGTTTTTGCATCAGTTCCATAAAACTTTGCTTTAAAGAGAATCAAACAGTTATTTATCATTTACAGAGAAGTGGAAAACATGTTGGGTTCTTCAAGAATAACATCAAAGTCCTGAAACAAGAACCAAAGCAAGGAAAAGTGAGATGATAAGACTACATTCACAGCACTACTATTATTTTACCAGAGAAGACTCTGACGATGAACATTAAAGGAGCGTTAATAACTGAAGATGCTTTGAGGGCTTTTATTTAATCATTCAGATTCCGTTCATCATTTTAGGAAAATATAATCGGCAACCATAATGTAACATGGCCAACAGAGGGAAGTCTTACACAGTATTAAAGTCTCTCTCTCTCTCTCTCTCTCTCTCTCTCTCTCTCTCTCTCTGTCTCTCTGTCTCTTTGTCGCTCTCTCTCTCTCTCTCTCTCTCTCTCTCTCTCTCTCTCTCTCTCTCTCTCTCTCTCTCTTTCTCGGTCTGTCTGTCTGTCTCACATGCATACACACAAAAATAGATGTATACAGGGATCCCTCATTTTCCACAGTTAATTGGGACCAAGATCCTCACACAACCACCGAATTCCGTGAAGTAGGATTACCCCCCCACCCCACCAATTGATGTATATGTACATGTATATGTGTATATAATAACAATAAATACATAGTCTATGCTATAAATGATTATAATAACAATTAAACATTAAAAAATAATGCATAGGATGTAAATAAAATAAAAATAGACACACACGCAGATGCGTGTGAATGCACTCAGATGTGCACCTCACAAAAATGTAACTAGTTTTGATGGGTGGTTTTGGGTTGTTTTTTGTTTTGTGTTTGTTTAGGGGATTTTTGTTTGTTTGTGTGTGTGTGTGTGTGTGTGTGTGTGTGTGTGTGTGTGTGTGTGTGTGTGTATATATATATATATATATATATATATATATATATGTATATATATATATATATATATATGTACACACACACACACACACACACACACACACACACACACACACACACACACAGATGCTCCCAACTTACGTTCGTCCATTTTATGCTTTTTTTTTTTTTTTTTTTGATTTTACGTTTTTTTGTTTTTTTTTTTTTTTTTTTTTTCCAAAAAAAAAAAAAAAAAAGTCAAATTTTGAGTTTAGACGTACCTATGTAGTACGCTGACATAATGATGCATACCTTCCTATCACACATCACACCGGACACTTTTCTCCAGCCATTCCAACCTGCCTGCACATGCTTCTTCACCTCCCTTCAACACTCTCCATTGGGAGGGTATCGGCAAGAATGAAAGGAAAAGTGTACAAGATGGTGATGAGGCCAGCGATGTTGTATGGTTTAGAGACAGTGGCACTGGGGAAAAGACAGGAGGCAGAGCTGGCGGTAGCAGAGATGAAAATGTTGAGGTTCTCTCTGGGAGTAACGAGGATGGATAGGATCAGGAATGAGTACATCAGAGGGACAGCACATGTAAGATGTTTTGGAGACAAAGTCAGATAGGCTAGATTGAGATGGTTTGGACATGTACAGAGGAGGGATAGTGAGTATATTGGTAGTAGGATGCTGAGGTTGGAACTACCAGGCAGAATGCTTAGAGGAAGACCAAAGAGAAGATTCATGGATGTGGTGAAGGTGGACATGTAGGTAGTTGATGTAAGAGAAGAAGATGCAGAGGATAGGGTGAGATGGAGGCAGATGATTCGCTGTGGCGACCCCTGATGGAAACATACGGAAGGAATAGAAGAAGAAGAAGAAGAAGAAGAAGAAGAAGAAGAAGAAGAAGAAGATTGAAACAAGAAGAGAATCTGAGAGAGAGAGAGAGAGAGAGAGAGAGAGAGAGAGAGAGAGAGAGAGAGAGAGAGAGAGAGAGATAGTATGCCTTTCAAACTCATCAACTAAAAGTTGTCACTGGCTGCAAGAAAACATGCACACACTTCTGTTGCAAAGTGCAGTTGTTAGGATCGTCACCATGGCATTCACGAGTTTCCATGGAAATGTAGGAGACTGAGGCATTCTGGCTGAACAGAGAGAGAGAGAGAGAGAGAGAGAGAGAGATGGATTGAGCTATTTTCGGCCAGTGGTTGTCATGGAAACAGAGGCCATAGCACAGATGCAGACATTCAGATCTACAAATGCTGAAAAAACATCCATCTACATCCAACCAAAGCTACCGTAAACACCCCCATCCACTATGAAGTGCTGTAAACACTTGTCTCCTTTATATGCTCATAAACACAACTGGGGAGGGAAATGAATAATTTGTTCCTCACATGTGTGTCCGCCTTCAGATAAAATAAATACATCCACTCTTAACACTATATGTCCACTTAGGAGATGGTATAAACACCTGAGTCCACCCAAAGCTTCTATAGTGCCTCCAAGCACTCTAAAATAGTTTACTGTATAATGTTCCTCTTGCTAAATATACTTAGTGGAGTTTTAGTGTCTTTAGCATCTTTTTATCATCTATAATGTTAATACAATTGTTTTATGTTTCTCATAGTTCTTACTTTGGTTTCTGCAGAGGTTTATAACCTATTATTTTCTTCTAGATTATTTTTACCCTGGAATCATTAAACAGAGGCCATCCACAGACAACCTGATCTCTTTGTCTCATGCCTGACCTCACTCAGAACCAGTGTGTCCTGTTTCAGCTTTTGTTTGCATCTAGACATGTGAAAGACTGTGGCATGGTCCCATCACCCAAATTGTGCTTAAGGGTGTTGCTTGTCGCCATCTTTGAATGGAGTGTAGCTATGGTCCAAAGTCCTCTATGATCAAGTGTTTGTGTAAGTTTGCCATAATCCATGATAAAATGAGCAGTGTCTTGTCTGGTATTGAGATGGCTGAGATGGACTATAAATGGCACTGATTATGACTAATGTAAACACCAGAGAGAGAGAGACAGAAGAGGGGGATTTGATGGTCAGAAGCTCCAGGATGCTTAATCAGGAGTGTGTGAGGAGAGCAAAGCTTATACTGGAGCACCTGCTGCTGTTTACTATAAAACACACAGTGCCTTCTCTCAGTTTCAATGAATCCATTGTTCTGTTCATGTGCAAAACCAAAAAGAACTCAACTGGTAAGATGATGGAGCTGTTGAATCCAGAATAGTTCTCTGTGTTGAGTTCTCTGTGATGAACTATGATTAATTTTAACCTCCCCATCACCCTCATAAAGAATAAAGCATTCAGAAAAATAAAATGAAATATTGTCATACTGATGCATTCAAACATTTACCTCAGTTAATACAGCTTCTTTATTCATTCATTCATTTCTGAATGGCTTAATCCTTATTAGGGTCAAGGGAAGCTTGTGCGGCTCTCAGCCAACTCTAGGTTCAATTCAATTCAATTCAATTCAATTGTTTTATTTGTTTTGCGCTTTTTACAATTGACATTGTCGCAAAGCAGCTTCACACAAAAAAAACAGTGTAAGTAGAGGCTTTCAAAGCATAAAATAATCGAAACATTTCCTATTAACCTACACATCCTGAATGGGCATCACTCATGGCGACAGTGGCAAAGAAAAACTCATTCAGTAAATGTGAAAAAGAAACCTTGATAGCAACCAGGCCCAAAATAGAAATGTTCTTGTGGGTGTAACCATAAGGATACACAAACCATCCATGAGAAATTCCTTATGGTCCAAAATGTCAACTGGGTGGTTTTACAACTGTGAGTCCTTAAAAATTGTGCTACAGAGAGTCCATGTTGCCAGCTGTGAAAAGTCATGTTTAGAGTGTGTTAGTGCACATCTGGGTCTTTTCAGATCTTCATCAGCAGGAAGAAGGGGCTTTCAAGATGAGAACTCCAATCAGCACACCAGAACAGATCACAAGACTGAGGAAGCAGAATGATCAAGATCAACGGCATCTTAGAAGGAGAATATGTACTTCAACAAAAACAGAGAGAGAGAGAGAGAGAGAGAGAGAGAGAGAGAGAGAGAGAGAGAGAGAGAGAGAGAGAGAGAGAGACTCAAAGTAGTGTAATGGAAATAGAAGATTTATTATTGTTGAGTGCAGCAGGGACTCCGGCATGACTGGCTATGGCAGCAAAACTAAAAGAGAGCGAACCAGAAGGAAGACAGCATGAGGGCACCTGTCCATGTCAATAAAACTGTCAATGAACCTGGGTGAGCAGAATTCCAACATCACAGTTTACCAGAACTTTCTTCGCCTGAGACCCCCAGATCTGCTCTTTTATCTAATAAAAGCCTTTTAACTAAATTCTCCACTAAACAAGTAAGTTTTCAGCCTCGTGTTAAAAACAGAGACTGTGACTGAGTCCCAAACATTAACTGGAAGGTTATTCCATAACTGTGGTTGTTTGTAAGAGAAGCTCCGCCCCTGCGGTAGTCTTCATTATTCGAGGTGTCACTAAGCATCTTGCCCCTTTGATGTAAGGGGGCGTGTTGGATCACAAACAAAAAGAAGTTCACTAAAATAATGTGGCATGAAATCATTCAGTGGTTAATGCGTTAAAAGTAGTATTTTATATTCGATGTGAAATGTAACTGGGAGCCAGTTAAGTGTAAACAAGGTCGGGGTGATACGCTCGTCTCTTCTGGTTCTAGTAACAACTCTCGCTGCTGCATTCTGGACTAAATAGAGATTGTTTATGTTCCTATTAGAACAGCCAGACAGTAATGCATTACAATAATATAATCTTGAGGTAACCAAAGCATGAACAGGTTTTTCTGCATCATGCAGTGACAGTTTATTTCGTATTATAGCAACATTCCTGAGATGAAAGAAGGCCACTGAAGTAAGATTATCTACATGCGTTTCAAATGAAAGACCAGCATCAATAATCACTCCAAGGTCCTATACTGCTACACATGATGAGACTGAAACATCATCCAAACTTACCACATAATCAGAAACCTTATTTCTAGCTGCCTGAGATCCAAGTACATGAACTTCTGTCTTATCAGAGTTTAAATTGAGGACGTTAGTAAACATCCAGTCTCTAATGTCCTTTACATATTTTTCAACATTATTAAGTGATTTCTGATTTTGCTGACATATATAAATGTGTATCATCAGCATAAAAATGAAAATGAATACCTTGATCACGAATGATATTACCCAAATGGAGAATGTATAGATAATAGAAATGTGCCAAGAACGGAACCTTGTGGAACACCAAACTTAACATTAGAACCTACAGAGAAATCACCATTTACATCTACAAACTGATAGTGGTCAGTTAAATAAGATTTAAACCAGGAAAGGGCGGTTCCCAAAACTCCAACAACATTTTCTAATCAGTCAAGGAGAATCATGTGATCAATAGTGTCAAAGATAAGATAAGATACAGCTTTATTAATCTCACAATGGAGAAATTCACTGTTACAGGTTCTTGAGGTACCATCAGTAAGATTGCACTAAGGTCAAGTAACACAAGCAGGGATACACAGTTGTGGTCGGAGGCCACCAGGAAGCATTTAATACCTTAAGGAGTGCTGTCTCTGTGCTATGATGAGGCCTAAAACCTGACTGATACATTTCATCAATGTTATTCCTACAAAGATATGAACATAACGGCTGCTCTCCAGCTTTTTCTAGGATCTTAGAGATAAAAGGGATGTTTGATATTGGTCTATAGCTGGACAGTTGATATGGGTCGAGATCAGGTTTTTTTAATCATCATCATCATCATCATCATCATCATCATCATCATCATCATCATCATCATCATCATCATCTTCCGCTTCTTCCGAGGTCTGGTCACAGTGGCAGCAGCCTAAGCAATGAGATCCAGACATTCCTCTCCCCAGCCACTTCCTTCAGCTCTTCTGGAGGGACAGCAAGGTGTTCCCAGACAAGCCGAGAGACATAGTCCCACCTAGTTCTAGATCGACCCCGGGGTCTCTTCCCAGTTGGACATGCATGAAACACCACACCAGGGATGCGTTCAGGAGGCATTCTGACCAGATACCCAGGCCACCTCAACTGGCCCCTCTCGATGCGGAGGAGCAGCGGTTCTACTCCGAGCTCTCCCCAGATGGAAGAGCTTCTCACCTTAGGTTTGATTAATGCTAGTTTAAAGGATTTAGGTACATAATGAGTGATCAGGGAAGAATTTATTACATTTAACAAAGGGTTGATCGCTTCTGATAATATTTGTTTAAAGAAACATGCAGGCACTGGATCAAACACACAGGTTTTTAAATGCAACTTACACTTATCATTTTTTATACAGCTTGAGCAGTTGAAGGTTAAGGGCCTTTCTCAAGGGCCCAAAATTGGTGACTATGGGAATTGAACCACTGATCTTCAGATTAGTTTTAGCTATAATATCTAGCATATGGTGTAAATTTGGCTCAAATACAAAGTGATAGATACAAAGCTGTTTGTAAATGGTCCTCTGGGTTATTAAAATGAAAAAATGAATATTTAAGTCACCAAGAATTAAAGCTTCATCTAAAGAAACAACCAGGCTTGAAACTAAATCAGCAAATTAACGTAGAAATTCTGAGTCTGGCCCTGGGAGTCTGTAAATAATAATTAAAGGAATCAGATGTCCCAGGGGTCTGTAAATAATAATTAAAGGAATCAGATCCATGGGGATATTTTTTCTGGAACATATAGAATGTTAGTGCATAAAATTTGAAACGCATTAAATTCATATCTGGAATTTCGTATACATTTTAGATTATCGGTATAAATAACGGTGATGCTCCTCCTCTGCCAGTTAAACGGGGTCGGTATATATAATTGTATCTGGGAGGACTTGCTTCATTTAATGCTTCATATTCATTGGGTTTAATCTGGGTTATCAAAGGCCGTCCATGTCTTTCACTGTCTATGGTGAGGGGCATGTAAAAAAACCATTGCTGACTTTTGTAAGGAGTAGCTGCATAGCCGACAGCGTGTTTCTGTCCCTTGCTAAAGGGTTGTGTCAGGAAGGGCATCCGGCGTAAAAACCTATGCCATATTGAATATATGCGAATCATTAATACGACTTCCATGAAAATGAAGGCAGATGATTCGCTGTGGCGACCCTTGAAAAGGAGCAGCCAAAAGGAAAAGAAGAAAAAAAGGATTCATTGGGTTTAGTCCATGTTTCCATGAAACACATTATACTAAACTCCTGATCAGTCATAATTTCATTAAGAATAAGTGCTTTAGATCTAAGAGGTCTAATATTTAATAACCCTATCTTTGGATCAAAGGTGCAGACTGTAGATTCAGTAGGACTTAAATTTATGTGAATAAGAGTATTGACTTACCAAACTCATTTTCCCGCTGAGCCACCAATTCCCATCCACACTTCCCCATATCAGGACCATTTGTACCATCCATATGATTCATGCACATGCTTCCACTGTTACAGTTCATTCACAGTATTTATCTGAAAAACTGTGTATACAGCCATAGCACACAGTATACATACATAAGTGTATACAGTAGGCCCTTGTCTATTCGTGGTTTTGCACTCACGGTTTGAGTATTCGCGGACTGCCAAGCAACTGACACGTCACTCAATGGCTGTCCTCCTTCCTGCTGACTGGTTGAGATAATGTAACGCCCCTTTTTACTCATTCGTGCACAAGTTGTCAATGAGCCTCTTTTTTTGTGTGTTTTAATTACCAGTTAAGCTCTATGATACCACTCAAACACTGTGCGTCTTCTCTGGCTAAGCGATAGAAATGCTGGATGTCTCTTCTGAAGTAAGACTTTCTCCTGAGAAATGACAGTTTCCTCTGAACTTTTGTATCAAAGTCTTTTTCAATTAGTATTCCAGCACAATACCTAAGTTAATGTTTATGCGTGAGATTTTATGTCCTGTAGCATGTTTAACAAACGATACCAAAAGGATAAACTTTATTACATGTCATGTCCTTTTACATTGAAGTTGGATTGACGTCTTGGCGTGACGTCTCCAAGATGGCGTTGCCTAGAGGGTGATGTCGTGGAGTTCTCAGAGTCAAATTGTATCTTTGTTCGTTTTAATTTGTTTTATTTGTTGTTTTGTTTGTTCATGTTTTGCACTATGCTTGTCTGTGACCGGTCAGCCCTACTACAGCTATGAGATCGGAGTCTTCAACTCCTATTGTGAGCTAACATGCTATGGTAGCTCAGTGCTAGCTGCAATCCAGCTAACAAAAAGCCCAGGTGGAGTTCTCAGAGTCTCCGGCGCTTGGTTAGCACTTCCGGTCATACTGCTTGAAAATTTTCAGTCCCTGTGAAACAAGATGGACGAACTTCATGCTCAGATTGCAGCGCAGAGGGATCTACAGGACTGCTCCATGCTGTGTTTCTGTGAAACATGGCTCGAGGCGAGTGCACCCAACGAGGCGATTGCACCAGCCGGCTACACGGCCTTCATCCCCTGCAATCCCCACGGCCGGAGTCATCGTTCGGCCCCTTCACGCCTGGGCTTCTTGTCCCACTTGGGCCTCACAGAGGATCTGATTAGATTGACAGAGTTTTACTCTTATCCAGTTCATTATAATACCGGAGTCAATTTGTTTCCTCTTTAAAAGTTTTGGCAGGAGATCAGAAAAGTATCGGTTCTGCTTCTCTTCTTGAACACCCCCCCCCCCCCTGCTGGAGCCTAGTATTAAGTGTATCTCAGGATAATGTCAATCATATTTCATACTTATATTTATGATCTATCTCACTGTAGATTTTATTCCATTTCTATTTCTACTTGTTCTTCAATTTCATTTCACTTTCACTTTCACTTTCAACCTTGCACATGTTGGTATCTCCAGATGTTTGCAAACGAATGTTTGTAAGTTGGAGAGCATCCATATTTATAATTTACTGATATTTTATGGTATTTTTTAATTGTTATTATGAGCATTTATAACATTGAATATGTATTAATAATATATACATATATACATGTACGTATATTTCAGTCGGGGGTTGGGAAGTGGGGGGTGATCCTACTTTGCAGGTTTCGATGGTCGTATGGGGATCTCGGTCCCAATTAGCCACAGAAAGTGAGGGATCTGTGTAAATATATATATATATATATATATATCCTCATTCTCATCCTCATCATCTTCCGCTAAATCCAGGGTCGGGTCACGGGGGCAGCAACCTAAGCAAAAAGGTCCAGATGTCCAGCCACCTCCTCCAACTCTCCCGGGGGGACACCGAGGCAGTCCCAGACAAGCTGAGAGGCATAGTCCCTCCAGCGTGTTCGAGGTCGACCCCGGGGTCGCTTTCTGGTTGGACATGCCTGAAACACCACAACACGGAGGCGTCCGGGAGGCATTCTGACCAGATGCCCGAGCCACCTCAACTGGCCCCTCTCAATGCGGAGGAGCAGTGGATCCACTCCGAGCTCTCTGTGGATGGTAGAGCTTCTCACCTTATCACTAAGGGTCCGGCGAAGGAAGCTCATTTCAGCCACTTGTATCCACGATCTTGTTCTTTCAGTCACTACCCAAAGGTCGTGACCATAGGTGAGGGTTGGAACGTAGATCGACTGGTAAATTGAGAGCTTCACCTTGCGGCTCAGCTCCTTCTCTCGCTCCATCCTTCCCTCACTCGTAAACAAGACCACAAGATACTTAAACTCCTCCACTCGGGGCAGGACCTCATTCCCCACCTGAAGGGTGCACTCCACCCTTGTCCGACTGAGAACCATGGCCTCAGACTTGGAGGTATTGATCTTCATCCCGGCTGCGAATCACTCCAATGAGAGCTCGAGGTCCCGACTTGATGAAGCCAAAAGGACAACATCATCTGCAAAAAACAGAGATGAGATCCGATGGCTACCAAACCAGAACCCCTCAACGCCTCGACTGTGCCTAGAAATTCTGTCCATAAAAATTATGAACAGAATCGGTGACAAAGCACAGCCTGTTGTTACCAATACGAACCAAACTCTGGTTCCGGTGATACAGTGACCAAATGGCCTGTAGCAATGGGTCCGGAATGCTATAGTCCTGGAGCACGCCCCACAAGATTGTTTGAGGTACACGGTTGAAAGCCTTCTCCAAATCCACAAAACGGATGTGGACAGATTGGGCAAACTCCCATCCCTCCTTCAGAATCCTGTGGAGTGTATAGAGTTGGTCAAGAATGCTACGGCCAGGACGAAAACCTGAATCTGAGGTTCGACTATCGGTCGGATCCTCCACTCTAGTACCCCCCACATAAACTTTCCTAGGTAGGCTGAGGAGTGTGATTCCCCTATAATTGGAACACACCCTCCGGTCCCCTTCTTAAAAATCGGGCCCACCACCCCAGTTTGCCAATCCAGAGGTACAGCCCACGATGACCATGCAATGTTGCAGAGACGTGTCAGTTAAGACAGTCCTACAGCACCAGAGCCCTGAAATATTCTGGGCGGATCTCGTCCGACCCCGGAGCTCAAGCACCGAGGAGCTTTTTGACAACCTCAGTGACCTCCACTCCAGTGATGGGTAGACCCCCACCCAAACCCCCAGGGTCTTCCTCCTCCACAGAGGGTGTGTTGGTGGGATTGAGGAGGTCCTCAAAGTATTCCCTCCACCTCTCGACAGCATCCCCAGTTGAGGTAAGCAGCTCCCCACTTCCACTGCAAACAGGAAGAAACACTCGCCAGGCCCTCACCAAACTCCTCCCACGCCCAAGATTTTGCATCTGCGACAGCCTCGGCTGCAGCACATTTGGCCTGCCAGTACCTGTTTGCTGCCTCGGGAGTTCCACAGGCTAATAAAACCCAATAGGCCTCCTTCTTCAGCTGGACAGCCCCCTTCACCACAGGTGTCCACCCCTGGGTTTGGGGGTTACCACCACGACAAGCACCGACGACCTTACAGCCACAGCTATGAGCTGCCACCTCAGCAATGGAGGCACGGAACATGGCCCATTCGGATTCCATGGCCCCCCACCTCCTCTGGGACATGGTTGTAGCTCTGCCGGAGGTGGGAGTTAAGGGCCTCTCAGACAGGGGACTCTGCCAAACGTTCCCAGCAGACCCTGATTACACGCTTGGGCCTGCCAGGTCTGGAAAGCAGCTTCCCCCACCACCGATGCCAACTCACCACCAGGTGGTGATCAGTAGACAGCTCAGCTCCTCTGTTCACCCGAGTGTCCAGAACATACGACCGCAAGTCCGATGACACGACTACAAAGTCAATCATCAAATTGCGACCTAGAGTGTCCTGGTGCGAAGTGCACTTATGGGCACACTTATGTTTGAACATGGTGTTCATGATAAACAAACTGTGATGAGCACAGAAGTGCAACAATAAAGCACCATTCAGGTTCAGCCTGGAGAGGCTTTACCTACCGATCACACCCTACAAGGTCACACTATCGTTGCCCACATGGGCATTGAAGTCTCCCAAGACAATGAGTGAGTCTCCCGAGGGAGCGTTCTTCAACACACACCCCAAAAACTCCAAGAAGGGAGGGTAACTCTGAACTGTCATTTGTTGCATAAGCACAAATAACAGTCAGGACCCATCCCACCATCCGAAGATGGAGTGAAGCTACCCTTTCATCAACCGGGGAGAACCCCAACATTTGGGCCCCAAGACAGAGGGCAACAAGAATGCCCACACTGGCTCGCCGCTTCTCTCCGTGAGCAACTCCAGAATGGAATAAGGTCCAGCCTCTCTCGAGATGGATGGTTCCAGAGCCCAAGCTATGCATTGAGGTCAGCCCGACTATATCGGTATCTCCACCTCACGCACCAGATCAGGCTCCTTCCCCACCAGAGAGGTGACATTCCATGTCCCGAGGGCCAGAGTGAATAGCTGAGGATCGATCCAACAGAACCCATGCCTTCAGCTACCATCCAACTCACATTGCACCCAACCCCTAAAACTCCTCCCACGGGTGGTGGGTCCATGGGAGGGTAAACATAAATATAGACTGCATCAAAGGTCAGCTCTGAGCCCCTTTTTGTTCGCTATGGTGATGCACAGGCTGACAGATGAGGTGAGACAAGAGTCTCCATGGACGATGATGTTTGCAGATTACATTGTGTTCTGTAGTGAGAACAGAGAACAAGTGGAGGAAAATCTAGAGAGGTGGAGGTTGCTCTGGAATGAAGAGGAATGAAGGTTAGCCTCAGTAAGAAACAATACATGTGTGTGAACAACAAGGACCCAAGAGGAATAACGAGGTTACAGGGATCAGAGATAGGTGGAGGATTTTAAATACTTAGGCACAACAGTCCAGAGCAATGGAGAGTGTGGAAAAGAAGTGAAGAAATGTGTGCAGACAGGTTGGAATGATTGGAGAAAAGTGTCCAGTGTGATGTGTGATAGGAGGGTATTGGCAAGAATGAAAGGAATAATGTACAAGACTCATGTCTCCTCTTCAGGGGCAGTGGTGGTCTAGTGGTATAGGGTGCTGGATCGCTGATCCAAAGGTTGGGGGTTCGAGTCCCACTCTCCACAAGGTTGTCACTGTCCCCCCCAGTGCAACTAACTGGGTTATCAAAGGTGGGCCATGTCTCTCACTGTCTATGGTGAGAGACATGTAAAAGAACCATTGCTGACTTTCGTAAAGAGTAAGCTGCAAAGTCGTCAGAGTGTTTCTGTCCCTTGATAAAAAAAGGGTTGTGAAGGAAGGGCATCTGATGTAGAAACCTCTGCCAAAATCAAAATGTGTGAATCAGATTATTCACTGTGGCGACTCACGAGTCTTCTTCTTCTTTTTCTTTCGGCTGCTCCCTTCAAGGGTCGCCACAGCAAATCATCTGCCTCCATCTCACCCTGTCCTCCGCATCTTCTTTTCTGACTCCAACGACCTTCATGTCTTCCTTCACCACATCCATAAATTTCTTCTTTGGTCTTCCTCGAAGCCTTCTGCCTGGTAGTTCCAACCTCAGCATCCTACTGTCAATATACTCACTATCCCTCCTCTGTACATGTCCGAACCATCTCAATCTAGCCTCTCTGACTTTGTCTCCAAAACATCTTACATGGGCTGTCCCTTTGATATACTCATTTCTGATCCTATCCATCCTCGTTACTCCCAGAGAGAACCTCAACATTTTCATCTCCGCTACCCCCAGCTCTGCCTCCTGCCTTTTCCTCAGCGCCACTGTTTCTAAGCCATGCAACATCGCTGGCCTCACCACCGTCTTGTACACTTTTCCCTTCATTCTTGCTGACACTCTCCTATCGTACATCACACCGGACACTTTTCTCCAACCATTCTAGCCTGCCTGCACATGCTTCTTCACCTCTTTTCCACAGTCTCCATTGCTCTGGATTGTTGAGCCTAAGTACTTAAAATCCCCCACCTTCGTTATCTCTGCTCCCTGTAACATCACCATTCCTCCTGGGTCCTTCTCATTCACACACATGTATTCTGATTTTCTGAGGCTAACCTTCATTCCTCTCCTTTCCAGGGCATACCTCCACCTCTCTAGATTTTCCTACTTGTTCATTGCTCTCACTACAGATCACAATGTCATCTGCAAACATCATAGTCCATGGAGATTCTTGTCTCACCTCGTCTGTCAGCCTGTCCATCACCATAGCAAACAAGAAGGAGCTCAGAGCTGACCCTTCATGCAGTCCCACCTCCACCTTGAACTCTTCTGTCACACCGACAGCACACCTCACCACTGTCTCACATCTCTCATACATGCCCTGCACTACTCTAACATACTACTCTGCCACTCCAGACCTCCTCATGCAATACCACAGTTCTTCTCTTGGCACCCTGTCATATGGTTTTTCCAGATCCACAAAGGCACAATGTAGCTCCCTCTGACCTTCTCTGTACTTCTCTATTAACATCCTCAAAGCAAACATTGCATCTGTGATGCTCTTTCTTGGCATGAAACCAAACTGTTGTTCACAAATGCTGACCTCTGCCCTTAGTCTAGCTTCCACTATTCTTTCCCATAACTTCATCGTATGGCTCATCAACTTTATCCCTCTGTAGTTGCTGCAAGTCTGCACGTCTCCCTTGTTCTTAAAAATGGGCACCAGCACACTTCTCCTCCACTCCTCCGGCATCTGCTCACTCTCTAGGACCTTGTTGAATGTTCTTGTCAGAAAATCTACTGCTACCCCTCCTTGACACTTCCATACCTCCACAGGTATGTCATCAGGACCAACTGCCTTTCCATTTTTCATCCTCTTCAATGCCCTTCTCACTTCACCCTTACTGATCTTTGCTACATCCTGCTCCTCAATGGTCACCTCTTCTACTCTTTTTTCTCTCATTTTCCTCATTCATCAGCTCTTCAAAGTACTATTTCCATCTTCCCAGCACACTTCTGTCATCAGTCAATACATTTCCCTCTCTGTCCTTTATCAATCTAACTTGCTGCACGTCCTTCCCATCTCTATTTCTCTGCTGTGCCAACCTGTATAGATCATTTTCTCCCTCTTTACTGTCCAACCAATCATACAAGTCATCATACGCCCTCTGTTTGGCCTTAGCCACTGCTACTTTCGCCTTACGCTGTGTCTCCCTATACTCCTGTTTCCTCTCTGTGTCCCACTTCTTCTTAGCTAACCTCTTCCTTTGTACACACTCGTGCACTTCCTCATTCCACCACCAAGTCTCCTTATCTACTTTCCTTCCAAAGGACACACCAAGTACTCTCCTACCTGTGTCCCTGATCACATTTGCTGTGGTTGTCCAGTCATTTGGAAGCACTTCCTGGCCACCCAAAGCCTGTTTCAACTCCTCTTTGAAGACAACATGACACTCTTCCTTTTTCAACTTCCACCACTTTGTCTTCTGCTCTGCCTTTGCCTTCTTCACCTTCCTCACAATCAGCGTCATCCTGCATACCACCATCCTATGCTGTTTGGCAACACTCTCACCTGCTACTACTTTGCAGTCACTGACTTCCTTCAAATTACATCACCTACACAAGATGTAGTCTACCTGTGTGCTCCTACCTCCGCTTTTATAAGTCACCCTATGCTCCTGTTTCTTCTGGAAGAAAGTATTCACCACAGCCATTTCCATCCTTTTTGCAAAATCTATCAACAGCTGTCCTTCTGCGTTCCTGTCCTGGATACCAAACCTGCCCATCACTTCCTCGTCCCCTCTGTTGCCTGCACCAACATGTCCATTGAAGTCTGCACCAATGACCACTCTTTCACCTCTGGGGGTACTCTGCATCACTTCATCTAAGTCACTCCAGAATCTCTCCTTTTCTTCTAGCTCACATCCTGCCTCTGGGGCATAAGCACTAACAACATTGAGCATTACACCTTCGATTTCTAACTTGAGGCTTATCACTCTGTCTGACACCCTTTCACTTCTAGAACATTCATGACAAACCCCTCCTTCAAGATGACTCCTACTCCATTTCTCTTCCCATCCACACCATGATAAAATAGCTGAAACCCTGCTCCTAAGCTTTTAGCTTTGCTACTTTCCACCTGGTCTCCTGAACACACAGTATGTCCACCTTCCTCCTCTGCATCATGTCAGGCAGCTCTCTACCTTTTCTTTGCATAGTTCCAACATTTGAGTAAAAGGGAAAAAGCCGAAAGGAAGACAGAGAGACTCATGTCTCCCCTTTGGGCTGGGTCCGGCCGGGCTTTATGGCAGAAGCCCAACTACCAGGTTCTCGCCTCCGAGCCCTTCTCCCAAGCCTGGCTCCAGGGGCCATCCCGGTGACCCACGAACGAGCAAGGGAAACTGTCTCTTTGTTTTCTGTTTGCTCATCACTCGGGTCTTCTGAACTGCACTTTGTCTGGACCTTCACCTGGAACCTGTTTGCCTTCGGTGACCCTACCAGGGGCATAATGCCTCTGACAACACCACTCCTAGGATCAGTAGGACACACAAACCACTCCACCAAGATAAGGTGACAATTCAAGGAGGGGAATTTTTATTTTTAATTTTATTTCTTCGCAATTTTTCAATGCAGTAATTTGAACTATTTTGTGTAGGTCCACAACATTCATTCATTCATCCATTAATTTTCTGAACCGCTTAAATCTAATTAGGGTCTTGTGGAGGCTGGGACACATCTCAGCCGACTCTGGGCGAGGGCAGAGCACACCCTGGACAGCTTGCCATGCCATTGCAGGGCAGAAACATGCTGACAGCTACGCAGCATCTCTTGTCAAAATTTACCAATGATTCTTTTATATGAATCTCTCACCATAGACAGTGTCAGTTGTACCCCAACCTTAGTGTAAGTAATCCAGCACCTTACCACCAGGTGTCTACTGCCCTGGTCCAAAAAAATAAATAAATAAATAACACGTCCATAACTTAATACAAGCAATTTTGGAGTCATTAGGGAGGCCAACATGATCTTAAAAAGGTGGTGTTTAGAGCTGATTGCTATCCATAATATAAATTTACATTTACATTTTTTTTATATTTATGGCACTTGGCAGATGCTTTTCTCCAGTGTCTTTATATTTTTTATCCCATTTATACAAATGAGAAATTCAGGATTAAGGCCCTTGTTCAAGGGCTCAAAGACCAAACAGTGGTAGCTTGATAATATATTTATTATACATATGTAATGCATACATAATTAGATCTCTACTTTAATTTTCTCTATATATTTTTAAAACTATAGTTTATTGTGTGCTGAATTGTAACTCACAGATGTCTATCTATCCCAAGGTAATTTTCCAAGAAATCATCAGCCTTCCCACCTACCACACTTAACTAACCAGACCTCTCATAGCTAACAATCAGTTAAAGAAAGAAAGAAAGAAAGAAAGAAAGAAAGAAAGAAAGAAAGAAAGAAAGAAAGAAAGAAAGAAAGAAACAAACAAACAAACAAACAAACAAACAAAGAGCTACTGGAGAAAAGGTTAGGCTTACTGTCTTTATAAAGTTGGACTTTCAGGAAAGGTTACATAAAGCGTATCTAGGCATTTGAGAGGTGCAGATACAGCAGGATTCTATCGATAATTTGGATGGAGTGTGGGTCACATGAGTACATCACACAGGAACTGAACACCCATAGAAAACCTCTGACAACACAATGAAAATTATCTTACTTTGACCACAAACCATGAGGCAGTTCCCCACTAAACAGAATTTTAAAACAGCTCGTGGAGATGATGAGGTATAAAGGATTCTAATGGACATGGCAAGAGACAGTCAGGAATGGAGATGAGCATCTGGTGACCTCGACCTGAGAGATTTACCTCCAGACACAGCGAGAGCTAGTTGAGGACTTAATCAGAACATTAAATGAACCGTAGACCACTCTGCTGCAAAATGACAGCTCCTCTGCATTAGAAATAGCAAATTTGTGATCACCTGGTGGAGAACTCCACTTGGGTCTCTTTACACTGGCTCTATAGCCATGAAAGCACAGTAGTGCCTCTACTTCCTGAGAAGGTTGAGAAAAGCCTGTCACCCATTACCCATCCTCACATCCTTCTACAGAGGGACGACTGAGAATATTCTGAGCAGCTGCATCATGGTCTGGTAATTGCACCCTGCTTGCGTATAAATGGTTGTGTGTATGTGTTGGCTCTGCAATGACCTGTCGGGCTGTTCAGGGTGTACCCTGCCTTTGCCCACTGTCAACTGAGATGGGCCCCAGTCTCCCCATGACAATAATCTAATCAGCAAATGGATGAACGTCCAATGTTCATACTTATTTATTAATATATTTCTACCTCAGTGCTCACTCAAGCCTTCATATCTCTCAGTAATGGGAACAGTCTGTACTGTCTCTGTTTTTCCAGTTGTCCTGTTTTTCCATTTGCATGTAATATTTAAACATCCCGAACACATGCACTGTATGTTGTTATTGCTCGTCTTGTTGTCTTGCATTGGTTTATGAAGCTTAAACAAAAAGCCACTTCAATTGAGTTCGTCATCTATCTATTCATTTGCCAAACTGTTTAATCTTACTTGATTCACATGGAGGCTGGAGCCTATCTTACCTGACTCTGGGTAAAGGTGGGATACAGCTCACTAATCCATTACAGCGCCAACACATGCACACTCAACCATTCAGACTCACACCTTTGGCAATCTGGAATAGTTAGCCTAATACGGAACTGTGGTAGAAGATCAGAGAACGCCTATACAAGGACAGGATGAACATGAAAACTCCATATAAAAACAACTTCATTGAGCCTTGGACTCAAACCCAGGACCTTCTTGTTGTGAGATATGTTAACCACTCAGGCATCATGCCACCTTAACCGCTGAAGCTCCACATTATAGTTTGTTCACTGCTTAACCTACAGGCTCAGACTCCACTACGCTCCCTGACTGCGGCTGACTTTTAAACCTTTCATGAAATAAAGAATAAAAATATCTGCTAGGACTGCATTCCAAAACTGTTGACAACACAGCTCCTTTTATGATTTCTTTTCATTTTTGCTTACAAATTATTCTCATTTATCAGAAGAAAAAATCCTGCTAGTCATTTAATCCTTCATCCTGCAATCTGACCATATGCTTTCTGATCCAATCACTTTCACAATGATCTAGACCATGTGACAGAACTTTCACTAACTGCAGTCAAAACAGCAAGTGTACTGCCATACTAAAGAAACCTGTTCTAGATCCTTTAGAGTACTGATTAGTATCACTTGTCTGTAAAACTTTTGAGCACATTGTGTGACAATCTACCAACAAATCATCCTGTACAATATATCTACCATACAATCTATTATGATCAGACAATCGAACAACATCCTATAGAATATATACCTACCCACATCACTGTCACAAATCATTTCAGCTTCTGCCACTGCACACAAACTTCAGGTCAGCGGGAACAAATATTTTAATTGTCTTTCAATAACTCTTTGCTGCACATCCATGAATCTTCTCTTTGGTCTTCCTCTGGGCCTTCTGCCTGGTAGTTCCAACCTCAGCATCCTACTACCAATATACTCACCATCCTTCCTCTGTACATGTCCATATCATCTCCATCTAGTCTCCTGACTTTGTTTTCAAAACATCCCACATGTGCTGTCCCTCTGATGTGTTCCTTCCTGATCCTATCCATCCTCATTACTCCCAAAGAGAACCTCAACATTTTCATCTCTGCTACCTCCAACTCTGACTCCTGTCTTTTCCCGAGGGCCACTGTCTCTAAACCATACAACATCGCTGGCCTCATCACCGTCTTCTATAATTTTCCCTTCATTCTTGCCGATACTCTCCTATCACACATCACACCGGACACTTTTCTCCATCCATTCCAACCTGCCTGCACGCGCTTCTTCAACTCTTTTCCACACTCTCCATTGCTCTGGGAGGTTGAGCCTAAGTACTTAAAATCCTCCACCTTCTTTATCTCTGCTCCCTGTAACCTCACCATTCCTCTTGGGTCCTTGTCGTTCACACACATGTATTCTGTCTTACTGAGCCTAACCTCCATTCCCCTCCTTTCCAGGGCACACCTCCACCTCTCTAGATTTTCCTGCACTTGTTCTCTGCTCTCACTACAGATCACAGTGTCATCTGCAAACATCATAGTCCATGGAGATTCTTGTCTAACCTTGTCTTTCAGCCTGTCCATCACCATAGCAAACAAGAAGGGGCTGAGAGCTGACCCTTGATGCAGTCTCACCTCCACCTTGAACTCTTCTGTCATACCGACAGCACACCTCACCACTGTTTTACATCTCTTGTACATGCCCTGCATCACTCTAACATACTTCTCTGCCACTCCAGACTTCCTCATACAATACCACAGTTCTTCTCTTGGCACCCTGTCATATACTTTCCCCAGATCCACAAAGGCACAATGCAGCTCCTTCTGACCTTCTCTGTACTTCTCTATGACCATCTTCAAAGCAAACACTGCATCTGTGGTGCTCTTTCTTGGCATGAAACCAAACTGTTGTTCACAAATGCTGACCTCTGCCCTTAGTCTAGCTTCCACTATTCTTTCCCATAACTTCATTGCATGGCTCCTCAACTTTATCCCTCTGTAGTTGCCACAACTCTGTACATTTCCCTTGTTCCCTTGTGTGCACAAGCACACTTCTCCTCCATTTCTCCGGCATCTGCTCACTTTCCAAGACCTTGTTGAATATTCTTGACAAAAAATCTACTGCTACCTCTCCTAGACACTTCCATACCTCAACTGGTATGTCATCAGGGCCAACTGCCTTTCCACTCTTCATCCTCTTCAATGCCCTCCTCACTTCTCCCTTACTAATCTTTGCTACTTCCTGCTCCTCAACGGTCACCCCTTCTACTCTTTTTTTCTCTCTCATTTTCCTCATTCATCAGCTCTTCAAAGTAACATAACATAACATAACATAACATGAGTGGTGAGAACAGGCCATTCAGCCCAACTAAGCTCACCATTGTCCTATTCTAAAGTGACTCTAACCTTAAAGACGCACCATGACTAGATGGTATCCAGCACTAGATCAAGTCTGCTTTTGAAGACTTGTAAGGTTTCTGCTTCGACAACGTGGTTAGGCAATCTATTCCACACTGAAATTACCCTCTGCGAGAAAAAATATTTCCTAATATTTGTGCTAAATTTACCCTTGAATAACTTCCATTTATGACCCCTAGTTCTACTTACAGAACTTGGCCTAAGTAATCGGGCATAGTTGACTTTATTAATCCCCTTAAGATACTTAAAGACCTCAATCAGATCACCTCTAATTCTCCTTTTGAAGACTGAAAAGGTTTAGGATCCTCAGCCTCTCCTCATAGGATTCCTTTTTTATACCCGGAATTAGCTTTGTTGCTCTTCTCTGAACTTTTTCGAGAGTCTCGATGTCTTTTTCAAGTATGGTCCCCAGAACTGTACACAATACTCTAAATGTGGTCTAACCAATGTGTTATACAAGAGAAGGACAACATCTTTAGATCTATACTCAATACTCCTGGCTATGTAACCCACCATCCTATTTGCCTTTTTACTGCTAACGCACAGTGGCTAGTACCAGTGAGGGACTGGTCAACCATCACACCCAGATCCTTTTCCTGAGAGGAACATTCTAGTTTTAAACCTCCCATGAAATACTCCTGTCTAATGTTTTTATTCCCTACATGTAGAACTTTACATTTAGCGACATTGAATTTCATTTGCCATGTATCTGCCCAAATTCAAGTCTATCCAAATCGTCCTGAATAACCTTAGTAGACTCCAGACTATTTGCCAAACCGCCCAGTTTAGTATCGTCAGCAAATTTCACCAATGTGCTCTCAATGTCCCTATCAAGGTCATTAATGTAGATGAGGAAGAGCAAGGGTCCCAACACAGATCCCTGAGGGACTCCACTTCCCACAATTCCTTGCTCAGATGAAATCCCTCCAACCACAACTCTCTGTGTTCTGTCCTGTAACCAGTTCTTAATCCACTCCAGAATACCTCCTACAATTCCAACAGACCTCGTTTTAAAAATTAGTCTCTCATGTGGTACTGTATCAAATGCTTTTTGAAAGTCCAAATAAATAATGTCATAGGCCCTGCTCTGATCATAAGTATTTGTGGCCTCCTCAAAGAATTCCAAAAGGTTTGTCAGGCATGACCTACCCTTGCGAAAACCATGTTGGCTATCCTTCAAGATGTTATTATGATCAAGAAATGACTCAAGCTTGTCTTTTATGATAGATTCCAGTATTTTGCATGCTATGCAAGTAAGACTGACAGGCCTGTAATTGCCTGGCTCTGTACGATCCCCTTTCTTATATATTGGTATAATGATACCCTGTTTCCAATCATTTGGAATTTCTCCAGTCACTAATGACTGCCTAAAAATAACCAACAGTGGTTTAGAGATGATCTCACAAACCTCCTGAGCACCCTAGGGTATAACCCATCTGGGCCTGCTGCCTTATTTGTCTTAAGTTTACGCAGCTTGTCCAATACTTCATTTTCTCCAAATTCAATTTCTGCCAAATGAGCTTGAGAATTGACAATTTCCTCGGCCAAATAAAAGTCCCCTCTGTAGTGAAATTGTCAACAAAGTAACCATTAAGAGTATCAACTATGTCCTTGTTCTCATACAGCAGTGATCCATCTTCATTCTTTATGCACTGGATTTCAACTTTACCTTCTCTTTTCCTGTTACAGTACTGAAAAAAGCGCTTAGGATTACATTTCGCTCCTTCTGCAATTTGTCTTTCGTACTGCCTCCTAGCATTCCTCAGTTCTTTTTTGACCTTAGCTCGCATATTACAGTATTCAGCCTTAGTGTTTTCATTTCTGTCCCTCATGTATGCCTTATAAAGATTCTTTTTTTCCCTTAAGCTCCTCCGAATATCAGAGGTCATCCACTGGAGATTACGCTTTTTAAACTTACTCTTGCACACTTTTGGAATGAATTTGCTCTGAGCATCTAGTAAAACTCCCTTGAATCTACCCCACATTTCATTTACAGTTGTACAATCTAGGAGCAATGTCCAGTTTATTTTGCTTAAATACGAACGCATCCTGTCAAACTTGGCTCGCCTGAAATTGAAAATTTTGCTTTTCAAAGATAAGTTTGTAACTTGCCATAACACATCAAAACTAATAGTATAATGATCACTAGTCCCAAGTGGCTCCTTTACCTCTACATTGCGAATTCTATCAGGGTCATTACAGAGAACCAAATCTAAAACTGCATTCCCTCTTGTAGGATTATTGACATACTGCAGCAGAAAACTATCATTTATAGCATCTAAAAATGCTTCCTCCTCCTTACCCTGCGCTTTCACCAAATCCCAATCTATAGCAGGATAATTGAAGTCTCCCATAACTAAAGTTTTACCTCCACTACAAGACTGCCTAATCCTCGTGAAAAGTAGTTCATTCAAAGTGTTGTCTGAAGCTGGCGGTCGATAACACACTCCTATGTTTAAACCAGTCTCTTGTTTGCCAATGAGTCTAACCCAAATATCCTCACAGGGCAAGACATGCCCCATCTCAGTAATTTCATGCACATCCAGGTTTTCCTTTACATAGAGTGCCACGCCCCCTCCCCTCCTATTGAGTCTATCTCTCCTAAAAAGCTTATAACCTTCTATATTATATTCATCTCCGTCCTCTTCACTAAGCCAGGTCTCTGTAATTCCAACTAAGTCATAGCCCCACCAATAACAACAGTTTCTAGTTCCTGAAATTTATTTTTTATGCTTCTAGCATTTAAATAAAAACATTTCAGCCTATTTAGACTACACTTACCAATTTGGATTACATCTGCCTGCTGCTCCGAGCCTTCCACTATTCTTTTATTCTCTAAAAAAGTTACATCACCATTACATGTGGCCTTGTCAGCTTCCATCAGGGCAGTTTGCATATCCCTATCCACAACACCTTCTGACCTCCCTGCCCCCCGAGAAACTAGTTTAAATACGGCTGAGCTACCCTCAACATACGCTGACCCAATGCAAAGGTGCCCCTTCGGTTCAGGTGTAAGCCGTCAAACTTGAACAGGTCACGCCTGCCCCAGAAGAAGTTCCAGTGCCCCATAAACCTGTACCCCTCTTTCCTACACCAGGTTCGTAGCCACGTGTTAAACCTCCAGATAAGATTCTGCTTCCCTGTGCTCGCACGTGGTACTGGTAGAATTTCAGAAAAAACTACCGTGGAGGATCTGCCCCTAAGTTTTTCAGCTAATTCAACGAATTTGTCTTGCAGAACCTCAAACCTACCCTTACCTATGTCATTGGTCCCTCCGTGGACCCCGCCCACTGGATCCCCCCCCGCTCTGGCCAGGAGCTTGTCCGCACGCTCCAGGAGGTCTCCTACCTGGGCACCAGGCAGGCAAGACGCCATACGAGACTCCTTGTCGTCCGAACAGACTACACTATCTATTCCTCTAATAATTGAGTCCCCCACTATCACCAACTCCCTCTTTTGGGGGGAAGAGGTGGCCAGGGTGCCCTGGGCCTCAATCCCCTCACTCTCAGGGTCGGGGGCCAAGTCGAGTTCCTGAAGAGACTGGAATCGATTGGACACCTCAACCTCTGGAGAAGCTGTCGCTGTACGGTGTGCACGCCCTTTCCTGCGCTGCCTTCCTACTGTTACCCAACTTTCTCTCCCTGCCTGCTCTGGGCTCTCCCCCCTACCCGGATGTGGCGTACACACCATCTCCTAAGCAGCGTACACAGTTCCCCTGGGACCTCTACCAATTGCGGACTATGTTGTGCCGCCAACTGGCCCTGAAGACCAAGGATCTTGCTCTCCAGATGCGCAATCAGCTGGCACCGGTGGCAGATGAACGCACCCTGAAAATCCGTCTCCAGAAGAGCAATCATTCCATAACCGTCACATAGTTTTGGCCACATTTTTGAACCCCTAACTATGACCTATCACACCCTAAAAGCAATTAAAAAGTATTTAACTGCCGAGTGAAGCTCAAAACCAAAAATTACAAACCTGGGAACCCGAGCAGCAGCCTTAATAAAAACAGGGGAGAGCAAATAAATGGCCTTTTGCAGGGGCCGGCTTACTACTAACAATTAAATTTTAACGGGTAGAAACAAGTCAAATCAGACAACAAGCTTGAATTTATACTATCTCTGAGGCTACAAATACACCAATTCAATAGTGAAAGAGGTTTAGCCCAGTACTCAGATATTCCTGGCTTTTCTAAATACTAACTGCTAACATTTGAAATTAAATTTCAAAAGGGTAGAAACTAGTCAAATCAGCTTGAGTTTATACCCCCTCAGACTACAAATACACCAATTTAATATTAAGAGATTAGCCCAGTGTTCAGATATTCACTGACTGCCCGTTCAAGAACTTGTATATAGAAAGGGCAAACTAAACTAAGCAGAAATCGAGGGTGCGGAGTTCGCCTGCACTCAACGCAACGCCAACCAGGCCAGAACACAGCAGCCAGAAGGCAACGCCAAAATATCCCGTATACCAAAAGGCTTACCAATAAGCCCACGGAGAGAAACAAAAGCAGGTTTTGGATTAGCTATGAGACGCTAGCGAAGTGAACTTCCCGGAAATCTGTCGAGTACCAAACAAAGCCTGAGGGAAAAAAGTAGCCGCTTTTTAATGAATATTATTCTAATATTACAATTCACTTACCTAGCTAACTATTTAACGTGTTGGTTAATTTCAATTTGCTCACGGGAGACCGAAAAAACCCTCCCAAATACCTGACGTCGCTTTTGTTTGACCAGATTAGCGACTTAGCGAACTTAGGCTAAATACCAATCAATCGGTAATGGGAGGGGAAAAAATGTTCGGCGGCAAAGTAAATATCTCGAGAGCAAATACTAATACCTTTTTAATAATTGACCTTTTGCAACAGGTATTCAAAAAAAAAGAGGAGTGTCTCCTCCACACAAAGCACCTTCCCAAACACACGTTCAGCCCAAACACACGTTCAGGAACCACAGATCAGAGACCGCGGCCACGCCCAAAATTACTTCCTCTATAAAGTACTATTTCCATCTTCCCAGCACACTTCTGTCATCAGTCAATACATTTCCCTCTCTGTCCTTTATCAATCTAACTTGCTGTACGTCCTTCCCATCTCTATTTCTTTGCGATGCCAACCTGTATAAATCATTTTCTCCCTCTTTACTGTCCAACCTCGCATACAAGTCATCATACGCCCTCTGTTTGGCCTTTGACACCGCTACCTTCGCCTTACGCTGTGTCTCGCTGTACTGCTGTTTACTCTGTTCGGTCCTCTGAGTGTCCCATTTCTTCTTTGCTAATCTCTTCTTTTGTACACACTCCTGCACTTCCTCATTCCACTACCAAGTCTCCTTATCTCCTGTTCTTCCAGAGGACACGCAAAGTACTTTCCTAGCTTTCTTCCTGATCACATTATCTGCAGTTGTCCAGTCATCTGGAAGCACTTCCTGACCACCAAAAACCTGTTTCAACTCCTCCTTGAAGACAACATGACACTCTTCCTTTTTCAGCTTCCACCACTTTTTCTTCTGCTCTGCCTTTGCCTTCTTCACCTTTCTTGCCATCAGCGTCATCTTGCACACCACCATCCTATGCTGTTTGGCAACACTCTCACCCGCTACTACTTTGCAGTCACTGACTTCCTTCAAATTACATCGCCTACACAAGATGTAGTCTACCTGTGTGCTCCTGCCTCCACTTTTATAGGTCACCCTATGCTCCTCGCTCTTCTGGAAGAAAGTAATCACCACAGCCATTTCCATCCTTTTTGCAAAATCTACCAACATCTGTCCTTCTGTGTTCCTGTCCTGGATACCAAACCTGCCCATCACTTCCTCGTCCCCTCTGTTGCTTGCACCAACATGTCCATTAAAGTCTGCTCCAATGACCACTCTTTCACCTCTGGGGGTACTCTGCATCACTTCATCTAACTCACTCCAGAATCTCTCCTTCTCTTCTAGCTCACATGCTGCCTGTGGGGCATAAGCACTAATAACATTGAACATCACACCTTCAATTTCTAACTTGAGACTCATCACTCTGTCTGACACTCTTTTCACTTCTAGAACATTCCTGACCATATCCTCCTTCAAGATGACTCCTACTCCATTCCTCCTCCCATCCACACCATGAAAAAACAGCCTAAACCCTGCTCCTAAGCTTCTAGCCTTGCTACCTTTCCACCTCGTCTCCTGAACACACAGCATGTCCACCTTCCTCCTCTGCATCATGTCCGCCAGCTCTCTATCTTTTCCTGTCATAGTTCCAACATTCAAAGTCCCTACTCTCAGTCCTAAACTCATGCTTTTCCTCTTCTCTCTCTGCCTAAGGACACGCCTCCCGCCTCTCCTTCTTCGACGTCTTCGACCAACAGTAGTCCAATTTCCACGAGCACTGTGTTGGTTAACAGCACTGATGGCGGTCGTTGTTAACCGAATTTTGTATTCTGGCAAAAGTTTTACGCGGGATGCCCTTTCTGTCGCAACCTTCTGCATTTATCCGGGTTTGGGATTGGCGTGAGGGCGGGCACTTGTTTGTGCCCCCCCCTCACGGCTGCATTATATATATATAAATATATATATAAATAATTCGGCTTTTCCCTTCAGGGGTTGTCACAGCGAATCATCTGCCTCCATCTCACCCTGTCCTCTGCATCTTCTCTTACACCAACTACCTTCATGTCCTCCTTCACCACATCCATGAATCTTCTCTTTGGTCTTCATCTGGGCCTTCTGCCTGGTAGTTCCAACCTCAGCATCCTACTCCCAATATACTCACTATCCCTCCTCTGTACACGTCCAAACCATCTCAATCTAGCCTCTCTAACTTTGTCTCCAAAACCTATTACATGTGCTGCCCCTCTGATGTACTCATTCCTGATCCTATCTATCCTCGTTACTCCCAAAGAGAACCTCAATATATATATATATATATATATATATATAGAGAGAGAGAGAGAGAGAGAGAGAGAGAGAGAGGATTTTCAGAGTAGATCCTTCCATAGGAGAGTGCTTTTTGGTAGAGCAAATAACAATAAAAATAAAAGGACAGGACAAAGACTTTCTATTGAAACTCCATTTATCACTACAGATCTGTTTCGAGGGGTGGTGAAACCATCCTCTCTCTTCAGGTGATTATAGAAGAATTCTCTACCAAAAAGTATTGAGCACTCTCCTACGGAAGGATCTACTAAAAAACTCTCTCTCTCTCTCTCTCTTTCTCTCTCTCTCTCTCTCTCTATATATATATA
>CM045728.1:932500-1042500 GCA_024760905.1 Plotosus lineatus | reverse complement strand
AACTACTGAACCTGTTACTGCTGGATCTGACAGGAAGGAATCAAAAGTACAGTGTATTACAGCTCACTGTGTACAAAACCATCTACATACACCCTACTCAAGGGGTGCTAATGTTATAGATGATCAGTGGATATGTTCCTATTTTTGCAGTTATATTAGTGCAAGGATCTATCAAAGGTGTTGCAGATTTGACGCTAAACCAGTTCTGTATTTTTTTAATGGTTGTCACAAAGCTTTAGATATCTACAAAAGTCCCACCCCAACCCCTGACACAATTGGTTCCTCATTGTTAACCACCAGAGTTTGTTCTATTCCTAATGGAAAGCCAGATTTTGGTTCTCAAACACAAAGAATTGGTCTGAGATTGGGCAGCAGCACAGAACTGGCCCTGGAACTACTCTGATAACAAAAAAAGGTGTACATTCTGTCCTTTGAAACCTAGTATTAGTCCTGAATGGCTTCCTTAAGTACCAAAGGAATTTTGTTCATTCCTACTAGGGTGATTGGGATGGCAGTGCCTAACTCAGCATACCTTGGCCGAAGATGGGTCACCCTCTGAACGGCAAAACAGTCAATAGCAGGGCAACACACACAAAAACCATTCACACTCACACCTAGAGACAATTTAGTCTCACAGGCCATCTAACCGAGCATGGAGCATCTCTGGACTGTGGGAGGAAACCGGCGTACCCAGAGCAAACCCATACAAGAACAGGGAGAAAATGCAGACTCCACACAGAATACACCCTCTCCAAGCCTGGGACGTCAACCCAGGACCTTCTTGCTATAAGGTGGACGTCTTAACCATTACACCACTACTGTGGCAAAAATGTTGGTAATTATGTCCAAATCTGTGCTTTAGTGGCGCCCCATAAACACACCAGAACACCGACACATTCCTCGTTATGCCTGAGTGTGATCAGCGCTGGAGGAAAGACTCAGTCAGAGTGAAGTGATTGTAGATGATGTTTAGAAGTTTAGTACAGTTCATGTTTCACAGTTTCATATTCAGAGTTGAGATTAGAACGCATTGCGGATGTAGATGTGAGTAAACATCGGAAAGTTACACGTGGGGAGAAGTGCATTTCAAACACAAACATGATTCAGTTACAGTGCAGTCCTTAACCATTTCTCTTGCCTGATATCAGCTCATGTGAGGAGCAATTCTAGATCCAGTACAGCCATCTGAAATAATGTGATGTAAAAGATCAATATTAAATACCCATGATACCATTAATTAATTCATTTTTAAATGTCGTAACTTTCAAGTACATTAAAAATAATTTATTTATCAAAGAGATTGAGAGGTAATATTTTAGTGGATCAAATATCAAATAAAGTGAATATTTCTATGTAAGCGTAGCAAATAAACGCTTGTTCTACTTATCTGCTGTTGTTTATTTTAGAACTTTTAACGTAACACTCAAGTTATTCGTTTTTATTCAACAAATTCACAAAATTAAAAGTAATAAAATCTCAGATAAACACATTTCAATCTCATCACCTTCATTTAGTATCTTTCCTACATCCTTTCATTGAAGCACTTAATCCTACCAGGGTCACAGGTAGGCTGGAGCCTATCTCGTCCGGCTCTGAGTGAAGCCAGCATACACCCTGAACAGTTGTTCACGTGTTTGTACTGTGGGAGGAAACCGGAGTATACAGAGAAAGACATATCAAGTGAACGTACTAATCACAGCAAGAAGGTCCTGTGTGCTGATTTTCAACCATCCGTCTCTATTAATCACACACTCGGTCCTGTCTTCGGTCCTCATTTTATGTCCATTTTTTCCCCAGGTTATTGTTAGAATGTTAAAATTAGTGTAAAAGCCTGTTTTGAACTCGACGTCTTGGTGATTTTATTGATCTGAATGTGGAGCTCAGCTTATAGGTGAAAACTTTCCCACCCTTATAATTGACTGAACTTAATTTACCAACTCTGAATATGTTTGTTGTTTCTTTGTTTGTTTTTTGTTTGTTGTGTGTTTATTTTTAATGTGTTGTTTGTTTGTTGTGTTTATTGTTTGTTTCTTATTTTTAATTTGCTGTTTGTATTTTGTTTGTTTTGTATTTATTGTTTGTTGCGTGTTTGCAGTTTGTGTGTTGTGTTTTCCTGTGTTTATTCTTTGCTGTGTGTTTTATTGGTTTGTAGTTTGTGTGTTTTGTGTTTGAATGTGTTTGCTTTGTGTTTGTTTGTTTGTTGTGAAAAAATATGAATAAAGCTGATATGAATGTTAAATCTGACAGATGATGAGACACAGAAAGATACTGAAAACAGCAAGAAACTCAATTTGTTCACAAAATGTTTACACACACACACACACACACACACACACACACACTTGCGCGTGCACACACACACACACACACACACACACACACACCTTTTTTCACAAGTCCTCATGTACTATTGAGTATGCTTGAAGTTGCGGTTAATAAACCGAGGCTCATTTTGTGCATTAAAATCCTACAGCTCAGCAGTGAGAGAACAAGTGTGTGTGTGTGTGTGTGTGTGTGTGTGTGTGTGTGTGTGTGTGTGTGTGTGTGCGTGTTCTGACGACTGTAGTCTGTTTAAGTATCAGCATAAACTCATTCTAAACACACACTGATACGTGAGGTTCTCCTCCGTGTGTGTGTGTGTGTGTGTGTGTGTGTGTGTGTGTGTGTTTTCATATGAGTTCTTCGGTGTTCTTCACCTATGGCAAAACAACACGGAGGGAATTAACGCTACTTGGATTATAGACTATATTTTATACACAGATACAACTTTGTAGAAACTGCGAAAAAACAAAAGGCGTTTTCTTTGGCACGTGTTGCATTGGTGCCAATTCTGTCACATTTCTTTGTACAAACGACGTTTGATTTTATAATCTTCCAAGTCCTTAAAAGGAAATTTCCACAAAGGTCTGAATGTTGATATCCACTGGCTCCTTTACACTTTGTTGGTGTGTGTGTGTGTGTGTGTGTGTGTGTGTGTGTATGTTTAGATCTGTGTCTCCTGAACACTCTCCTTGGACCCATTGGACAACAGCAGCGGCTCATTCTGCGAGCTGGGGGTGTGGCTTAAACTCTTCAGTGTTCCATGGAAAGTCATGGCCATTGGAATTGGAATCGGTAACGGCGGCGAAACAGATCCAGGATTAGTGGAGTCAGCAAGTGTGGCCGTCTGATTGGTGGATGAAGACTTTTTTTTGGAGGGGGGACTTGTCTTGTTGCCAGTTTGCCCCACCCCCATGTTGAGTCCCAGGACATTATTGTTAAAATGGTGAGATTTGAAGTAGTGGTTGACATGATCCGAGCGCCCTATGTTGGGCAAAGTAACAATTTCAGGATCATGGAGTCGAACATTTTGTCCAGGTCCACCCCCTGTCCCTGGTCCTGCCCCAGAGTGAAGAGTAGAACCACCAGCAATGCCACTTGCACCCCCTGCTGGCCCCATTTCATCCTCAACATTGATGATCTCAATAGCACGGGCAGGACCATGATGTTTGTGCAGCTGGTGCTGCTTCCTCAGTTTGTAGAAAACCACAAGCATGACAGCAGCCATGAAAGTGATAGCCACAAAACAACCAATTATGATCTTTGTTGTCTTCATTACATCCTCAAGACCTGAAAGATTAGCAACATCAGTTATAGAAACTGTGAAAGGGCGCTCTGGAGCACGAGTAACGTAAGGTGACAGGGATGATGGCACTGATCCAGAAGGTCCTGCTGATGCTGTTGATCCTGGAAAATGGATTAATGTTTCATTGACAAATTGCCGAGCTTCCTGCCCCGTCTCCACTGTTTCCACAGTGACGGTTGTAAAGTAGCTGTATCCGTTGCCAGGATCAGAAGCAGACACATTGAGGACAGCTGTTGCAGTGGTGTTTCCAGCTGAGTTGGTCACCATGCAAGTGTATGGGCCAGTATCCTGCATTGTGACATTCGTGAAGTTCAGGGTGCCATCATGTAACACTGAGATCCGTACTTTGTATGCACCGTGCGTCATCAGGGTTCCATTAGGGGTCAACCAGTTCACAGAGGTCATGGATGTACCCGCTTTGCATTTCAGCTCTGCTGCCATTCCCTCAGTCACATTCAGATCAGTTGGAGGCTCCACAATCACAGGGGCATAGCAAGTAAAGTCTCTCTGATCCAAGTCACCAATGTAGCGTCCTTTAGTGCCAGGAGGAGCATGGCAGCGAGCGCAGCAGGTGGAGTTATCCGGCACAGTCTCTTTCAACCACCAGCTGAGCCAGAGAACATCACAGTTACAAACCCAGGCATTGTGGTTCAGGTGAACCCTTTCAAGCTGTTGAAGTGGTGTAAACAGGTCATGGGGCAGTGAATGCAAAGAATTGTGTGACAGGTTAAGTTCCTCTAGGTTCTTCAGGTCATCAAAGGCATTGCGTTCAATGAGTGAGATACGTGAGTGCATAAGCCACAGCTTGCGTAGTGACACGAGACCTTGGAATGATCCTGGACGAACTACACCTAGCTGATTCCCAGAGAGTTCAAGTTCCTCTAGTTTCACAAGGGGCGTCAGGTTTGGAACATCTTTTAAACCACACATGCCTAAATTCAAGAAGCGGAGATTTACTAGTCCTTCAAAGGCTGCCTCTGAGATGAAACTGAGCTTTCGTAGTTCACCAAGATCCAGACGACGGAGGGAAGGGACACGGTGGAAAGCATAGGCTGGGAGTGTTTCAATTGGATTATTTCTTAGCCAGAGTTCACGCAGTTTACTGAGATATTCAAATGCTTGCGATGGGACCAGCGGCAGACGATTATCAAAAAGCTCAAGTGTAATGAGGTTTGGAAGTCCATTAAATGCTCCAACTTCTATCTGACGAATATGATTCTTTGACAGTTGAAGGATCTCCAAGTGACTTAGGTGTTTAAAGGTGTCCGATTTGATCACCTGCAGAGAGACAGATAGAGAGAAAGAGGAAGAAACATCAGCAAGAGTAGAATAAATCTGTTTTCAGTTTATCATAAAAGACAATAAAAATAATAATCTGGCTCTGTGCTTCTCAGATTCTATGTGGTACTGATTTAGCAAACTCATTCAATATTTATATAGGCTTGCTACCTGAAATGGTTTGAAATCACATTATTTCAGTTTACAGAATTACAAGATGCTTTTCCCTTATTGCTATTAATAATACCTAACAACCTCTCTCTCTCTCTCTCTCTCTCACTCTCTCTCTGCGTTTTTCTTGAGGTACACATTCTCCTTCTGGGATGCTGGTGATCCTGATCCTTCTGCTTTCTGAATCTTGTGGTCTGTCCTGATGTGCTGATGCTGGCTGGAGTTCTCATCAAACTCCTCCTTACTGCTCATGAAGATTTCAATGGACCCAGATGTGCTCTAACACACTGTGAACATGACATTTCACTGCTGGTGATATTAACTCTCTTCCCCACAAGTATTTAGGACTTACAGTTGTATAACCAACCAGATGGCATTTTGTACTGTAATGAATTTCTCGTATATTTTGTATCCTTATGGTTCCACTGAAATGAGGATAGGTTTCCCTTTTGGAACTGGTTCCGCTCAGGCATTCTTCCTCACATCTACTGAAGGAATTTTTCCTTGCCACTGTCATCGTGGGCAACGCTTAGTAGGGATGTTTAGGGTTTGTAGGAAATAATGCAGCAATGAGGTTGGGGGCTGTACCCAGTGTCTCTCCCCCTAACGCCGGTCTCAAGCCCGGAAAAATGCAGAGGGTTGTGTCAGGAAGGGCATCCGACGTAAAACCAATGCCAAACTTTATCATGCAATTCACAAATATGACCTCCATACCAGATTGGTTGAGGCCCGGGTGAACAACGACCACAATGGAAGTTGAAAAAGGAAGAGGGTGATCAGGGACACAGGTAGGAGAATACTTGGTGGGTCCTCTGGAAGATAAGGAGACTTGGTGGTGGACTGAGGAAGTGCAGGAGTGTGTACAAAGGAAGAGGATAGCTAAGAAGAAGTGGGACATTGAGAGAACCGAAGAGAGTAAATAGGAGTACAGGGAAACACAGCGTAAGGCGAAACTAGCAGTGGCTAAGGCCAAAAAGTGGGCGTATGATAACTTGTATGATAGGTTGGACAGTAAGGAGGGAGAAAATGATTTATACAGGTTGGCACAGCAGAGAGATAGAAATGGGAAGGATGACTGATAGTCAGCCAGACTGATGGCAAGTTAGACTGATAAAGGACAGACAGGGAACTGTATTGACTGATGACAGAAGTGTGCTGGGAAGATGGAAAGAGTAATTTGAAGAGCTGATGAATGAAGAAAATGTGAGAGAGAAAAAAGAGTAGAAGAGGTGACCGTTGAGGACCAGGAAGTAGCAAAGATTAGGAAGGGTGAAGTGAGGAGGGCACTGAAGAGGATGAAGAATGGAAAGGCAGTTGGTCTTGATGATATACCTGTGGAGGTATGGAAGTGTCTAGGAGAGGTAGCAATAGATTTTCTGACAAGAACATTCAACATGGTCTTAGAGAGTGAGCAGATGCCGGAGGAATGGAGGAGAAGTGTGCTGGTGCCCATTTTTAAGAACAAGGGAGACGTGCAGAGTTGTGGCAACTATAGACAAATAAAGTTGATGAGCCATAAGATGAAGTTGTGGGAAAGAATAGTGGAAACTAGACTAAGGTCAGCATTTGTGAACAACAGTTTGGTTTCATGCCAAGAAAGAGCACCACAGATGCAGTGTTTGCTTTGAAGATGTTAATAGAGAAGTACAGAAAAGATCAGCGGGAGCTGCATTGTGCCTTTGTGGATCTGGAGAAAGCATATGACAGGGTGCCGAGAGAAGAACTGTGGTATTGCATGAGGAAGTCTGAAGTGGCAGATAAATATGTTAGAGTGGTGCAGGGCATGTATGAGAGATGTAAGACAGTGATGAGGTGTGCTGTTGGCGTGTCCGACAAATTCAAGGTTGAGGTGGGCCTGCATCAAGGATCAGCTCTGAGCCCCTTGTTGTTTGCGATGGTGACGGACAGGCTAACAGACGAGGCTATGCAAGAATCTCCATGGACTATGATGTTTGCAGATGACACTGTGATCTGTAGTGAGAGCAGAGAACAAGTGCAGGAAAATCTAGAGAGGTGGAGGTATGTACTGGAAAGGGGAGGAATGAAGGTTAGCCTCAGTAAATCAGAATACATGTGTGTGAATGAGGAGGACCCAGGAGAAACGGTGATGTTACAGGGAGCAGAGATAAGGAAGGTGGAGGATTTTAAGTACTTAGGTTCAGTAAGTTAGGTTCAATCCAGAGTAATGGAGAGTGAGGAAAAGAGGTGAAGAAGTGTGTGCAGGGGCAGGTTGGAATGGTTGGAGAAAAGTTTCCGGTGTGATGTGCGATAGGGGAGTATCAGCAAGAATGAAAGGAAAAGTGTACAAGACGGTGATAAGGCCAGCAATGTTGTATGGCTTAGAAACAATGACGCTGAGGAAAAGACAGGAGGCAGAGCTGGAGGTAGCAGAAATGAAAATGTTGAGGTTCTCTTTGGGAGTAACGAGGATGGATAGGATCAGGAATGAGTACATCAGAGGGACAGCCCATGTAAGATTTTTTGGAGACAAAGTCAGAGAGGCTAGATTGAGATGGTTTGGACATGTACAGAGGAGGGATAGTGAGTATATTGGTAGTAGGATGTTGAGGTTGGAACTACCAGGCAGAAGGCCTAGAAGACCAAAGAAGAGATTTATAGATGTGGTGAAGAAAGACATGAAGGTCATTGGAGTAAGAGAAGAAGATGCAGAGGACAGGGTGAGATGGAGGCGGATGATTTGCTGTGGCGACCCCTGAAGGGAACAGCCGAAAGGAAAAGAAGAAGAGGGGTTGTAGGAAATGTTTAAATTATTTTATACTTTGTAAGCCACTACTTTCACTGTTTTATTGTCCAAAGCTGCTTTGCAACAATACCAATTGTAAAACGTGCAAAGCAAATAAAGCTGAATTGAATTGAATAAAAACACACACAAGCTGTTTATTATAGACACTGAGTGGTCTTTAAACAAGCAGTGATTCAAATGAATGATGAAATTAGCTGAAGCTCTGCCCACGACTAAATCATTTAAAGATAACATATACCCATCTTCCACTGATATTCAATTCATTGGAGCCTCAGCACTGAGCAGCAAAACATTTAAAAGTTCAAAGAGAAGCCAGAGTAAACAGAGAAGAATAAAAACGAAACTCTGCTGTAGTGGTGTTACCACTGTTTGTGTATGATATAAATGATATCTTTTTATAATTTTATAATACCACCAAAGTGGTAGAGAGGGCCTCAAAATGGCTGTGGCTCAAGAGAGGAGAACCATGGAGTCATAGTTACCAGTGTGCCAACTGGACACAAGCTGGGGTCTGATCAGTCCCAGCTGGGTCACCTGGATGAGTGTGTATGATGTTGAAAGACCCGAAACACCCAATGATTCCAGGAACATCACTGATAATGTGTCCAGTCGCATTAGTAGATGTATTTACACAGTGTGTGATGTAAATTGTATCTTTTTATAATGCTAAGAATATAAGAAATAAAATCGCTGATAAAGTTATCAATTGTTCCAGTTTTTTCTTAAGGTTCGATAAAAATGTAAAATTTTACCTATTTATTTTTATTAAAATGAATGATAAAGAAAATGTAGCCTAATTTTAAGATTTTATAAAGATTATTAGTATATGTAATACTTACATGTTTGAAACATATTTTCACCAATAAGTAGTTTTTACCCTGTATTCACTCTTTGTATGTGTAATATAAATATTAACAGAAGACATAAATCACTTCCTGTTATCCCGCTTCTGCAGTACAGTGAAATGGTCTGTTTCCATAGAGACACAGAACCAAAACATGACACATGAAAGTGGACAGGTTTAAATGCTAATGATGCTGCTGTGTTGTTTTCCAGCAACATAAAATACTTATGAATAAGGTGTATGCTCATATTAAGACAATTAGTGTTGTTGCTATATCAACTGTAGGCTGAATTATGTTAATTCAGCATTCCAACAAACAGGAAAAAAAAGGCCCTTGAAAGTATGTTGTTTTTGCCCCGATTCGGTCCTCTCGGGGAGTTCTTAGAATTGTTTGCTACAAAAGCACCCTTTTTCTAGGCTTTGTCTGGCTCCTCCATTAGTCAGTGTGTTGGCATGGCAACAAGCAATACTCTGTCCAGTTCTTTTCTTTCACGTATCAAAACTATACAGAATGTTCATCCATAATGTGTTCAAAGTATCAGTAAATCTTCTCTCCCAGGCAGTGGTGGCCTAGTGGTATAGGTGCTGGATCACTGATCCTAAAGTTGGGGGTTCAAGCCCCACTCACCACAGGTTGTCACTGCCCTCCCGGAGGGGGCAGCTAACTGGATTATCAAAGGCCGGCAATGTCTTTCACTGTCACACTATGGTGTGAGGCAGGTAAAAGAACCATTGTTGACTTTCCACAAGAGTAGGCTGCAACGCCGTCAGCATGTCTCCGCCCTGGCCTAGCGTGCTGTCCAGGGTGTACTCCCTTGCCCGGAGTCGGCTGGGATGGGCGCCAGCTTCCCCGCTACCCTAATTAGGTTTAAGCTGTTACAGGAAATTAACTAATATTCTCTCCATAATTCAGTTGTAGCCATTTGACACCCATCAAGTTTTTGTTTTTGACTAGCAGGTGAACCACTTGAAATATCAGTGAATATAACAGATCTAAAGTTTGCGTTCCTCACTCTAAAGTCAGTGGAACGGCTCTGAAATGCATGTTTTCTCCGTCTGTTGTGTAAAGCAGCTTGAGCAGTAAGTACACTTCATCAAAACAAACAAAGTGATCAGATATATTTTTATAATATAACATATGTGCGAGATGGTGGGAGGCATGTTGCATGTTAGAAATATTCAATTTGATTCAATTCAGTTTTATTAGTATTGAGCTTTTTACAGTTCCAAAAATGTTATGCAAATGATCAAAAACGAATTTCATACTAGATCGGTCGAGGCCCGGGTTAACAACAACAACCATCAATGCTTTTAACCAACAGGGTGTTGGTGGAAATTGGACTACTGTTGGTCGAATAAGGAGAGGTGGGAGGCGTGTCCGTAGGCTGAGAGAGAAGAGGAAAGGCATGAGTCTAGGACTGAGAGTAGGGACTTTGAACGTTGGAGCTATGACAAGAAAAGGTAGAGAGCTGGCTGACATGATGTAGAGGAGGAACGTGGACATACTGTGTGTCCAGGTGACCAGGTCATGGTGTGGATGGGAAGAGAAATGGTGTAAGAGTCATCTTGAAGGAGGGGTTGGTCAGGAATGTTCTAGAAGTGAAAAGAGTGTCAGACAGAGTGATGAGTCTCAAGTTAGAAAATAAAGGTGTGATGTTCAATGTTGTTAGTGCTTATGCCCCACGGGCAGGATTTGAGCGAGAAGAGAAGGAGAGATTCTGGAGTGAGTTAGATGAAGTGATGCAGAGTACCCCCAGAGATGAACGAGTGGTCATTGGTGCCGACTTCAATGGACATGTTGGTGCAGGCAACAGAGGGGACAAGGAAGTGATAGGCAGGTTTGGTATCCAGGACAGGAACACAGAAGGACAGATGTTGATCGATTTTGCAAAAAGGATGGAAATGGCTGTGGTGAATACTTTCTTCCAGAAGAGACAAGAACATAGGGTGATTAATGAAAGCAGAGGTAGGAGCACACAGGTAGCATGCAATTTGAAGGAAGTCAATGACTGCAAAGTAGTAGTGGGTGAGAGTGTTGCCAAACAGCATAAGATGATGGGGTGCAGAATGATGCTGATAGTGAGGAAGGTGAAAAAGGCAAAGGCAGAGCAGAAGACCAAGTGGTGGTAGTTGAAAAAGGAAGAGTGTCGTGTTGTCTTAAAAGAGGAGTTGAAACAGGTTTTGGGTGGTCAGGAAGTGCTTCCAGATGACTGGAGAACCACAGCCAATGTGATCAGGGAGACTGGTAGGAGAGTACTTGGTGTGTCCTCTGGAAGGAAAGTAGAGAAGGAGACTTGGTGGTGGAATGAGGAAGTGCAGGAGTGTGTACAAAGAAAGAGGTGAGCTAGGAAGAAGTGGGACATAGAGAGGACTGAAGAGAGTAAAGGCGTCAAAGGCCAAACAGAGGGTGTATGATGACTTGTATGATAGGTTGGACAGTAAGGAGGGAGAAAATGATTTATACAGGTTGGCACAGCAGAGAAATAGAGATGGGAAAGACATGCAGCAGGTTAGAGTGATAAAGGATAAAGAGGGAGATATATTGACTGATGACAGAAGTGTGCTGGGAAGCTGGAAAGAGTACTTTGAAGAGCTGATGAATGAGGAAAATGACAGAGAAAAAAAGAGTAGAAGGGGTGACTATTGAGGACCAGGAAGTAGCAAAGATTAGTGCCCATTTTTAAGAACAAGGGAGACGTGCAGAGTTGTGACAACTACAGAGGGACAAAGTTGATGAGCCAAACGATGAAGTTATGGGAAAGAATAGTGGAAGCAAGACAAAGGGCAGAGGTCAGCATTTGTGAAAAACAGTTTTGTTTAATGCAAAGAAAGAGCGTCACAGATGCAGTGTTTGCTTTGAGGATGTTAATAGAGAAGTACAGAGAAGATCAGAGGGAGCTGCATTGTGCCTTTGTGGATCTGGAGAAAGCATATGACAGGGTTCTGAGAGAAGAACTGTGGTATTGCATGAGGAAGTCTGGAGTGGCAGAGAAGGATGTTTGAGTGGTGCAGGACATGTATGGGAGATGTAAGACAGTGGTGAGGTGTGCTTGTCGGAGTGACAGAAGAGTTCAAGGTGTAGGTGAGACTGCATCAAGGGTCAGCTCTCAGCCCCTTCTTGTTTGCTATGGTGATGGACAGGCTGAAAGACAAGGTTAGACAAGAATCTCCATGGACTATGATGTTTGCAGATGACACTGTGATCTGTAGTGAGAGCAGAGAACAAGTGCAGGAAAATCTAGAGAGGTGGAGGTGTGCCCTGGAAATGAAGGGAATGAAGGTTAGCCTCAGTAATACAGAATACAGGTGTATGAATGCCAAGGACCCAAGAGCAACAGTGAGGTTACAGGGAGCAGAGATAACGAAGGTGGAGGATTTTAAGTACTAAGGCTCAACAATTCAGAGTAATGGAGAGTGTGGAAAAGAGGTGAAGAAGCGTGTGCAGGCTGGTTGGAATGGTTGGAGAAACGTGTCCGGTGTGATGTGTGATAGGAAGGTATCGGCAAGAATGAAGGGAAAAGTGTAGTAAGGTAGTTGTAGTAAGAGTAGAAGATGCAGCGGATAGGGTGAGATGGAGGAAGATCATTTGCTGTGGCGACCCCTGAAGGGACAGCCGAAAGGAAAAGAAGAAGATGCTCACCTACCATCCCGGCTCACGAAATATCAAACCAGACGCTCTGTCCCAGCAGTACTCCCGAAGAGAGGAATAAACAGAAAGCATCTTGCTCTCCAGTGTGGTCAGAGCTTCTGGATGGGAGGTGGAGCAACTGGTCAGCAGGGAGAACCAAAGCCCAAAAGATGCCCACAAGGGCAATTATATGTACCACCTGCAAGAACTCCAGTGCTCCACTGGGGGCACTCTTCCAAGATGGCCTGCTGGTGTTCACCGGACCCTTTTTCTCCTTCAACAGTGTTTCTGGTGTCCAACCATAGCAGCAGACACCTGGGAATTCATTGCAGCCTGTGTCACCAGTGCCCGAAACAAATCCTCACAATATGCACCAGCGGGCCTCCCTCAACTCTTGCTCATTGCTCATCTCCCTAGGTCACACATTTCTGTAGACTTAATCGCAGGTCTCTCTTATCCAAAGTCAACATCACCATCCTGACCATCATAGACCGGTTCTCAAAGGCAGTCCATTTCATCCCCTACCCATGCTCCCATCAATGGAGAGAGCTGACCTGCTGCTTCAGCATGTTTTCCACCTCCATGGTATCCCATGAATGTTTGCCATCTGTCCCTCTTGTGAGAGCTGTTTTTTTAATCAAAAATCCTCACATTGATTGAAATTGTCCCCACTTTCTTTTGGTTTCAGTGGTAATGAATATAAATCTCAGCAGACCATCCTATGTAATAGTTCCACTCCTTCATATTGTACAACTGTTGGTAAACGTGTCTTTAGCTCCCATCTCTGTCAGTAATATATTGTATGATTGGTGCATCAGGTATTTATTATGGGCCTGATACTAAACTCATCTTTACATATTAACTATGCCTCTGGTACATTAATTCTTCTTCTTCAACTTTATCCCTCTGTAGTTGCCACAACTCTGTACATCTCCCTTGTTCTTAAACATGGGCACCATTACACTTCTCCTCCATTCATCTGGTATCCTCTTACTTAGACCTTGTTGAATGTTCTTGTCAAGAAATTTACTGCTACCTCTCCTAGACACTTCCATACCTCTACCTCAAGACGGAAGATGGAAAGAGTACTTTGAAGAGCTAATGAATGAGGAAAATGAGAGAGAAAAAAAGAGTAGAAGGAGTGACCGTTGAGGACCAGGAAGTAGCAAAGATTAGTAAGGGAGAAGTGAGGAGGGCATTGAAGAGGATGAAGAGTGGAAAGGCAGTTGGCCCTGATGACATACCAGTTGAGGTATGGAAGTGTCTAGGGGTGGTAGCAGTAGATTTTCTGACAAGAATATTCAACAAGGTCTTAGAAAGTGAGCAGATGCCAGAGGAATGGAGGAGAAGTGTGCTTGTGCCCATTTTTAAGAACAAGGGAGATGTACAGAATTGTGACAACTACAGAGGGATAAAGTTGATGAGCCATACAATGAAGCTCTGGGAAAGAATAGTGGAAGCAAGACTAAGGGCAGAGGTCAGCATTTGTGAACAACAGTTTGGTTTCATGCCAAGAAAGAGCACCACAGATGCAGTGTTTGCTTTGAGGATGTTAATAGAGAAGTACAGAGAAGGTTGTTAGAGTATGTTAGAGTGGTGCAGGACATGTATGAGAGATGTAAGACAGTGGTGAGGTGTGCTTGTCAGTGTGACAGAAGAGTTCAAGGTGGAAGTGGGACTGCATCAAGGGTCAGCTCTCAGCCCCTTCTTGTTTGCTATGGTGATGGACAGGCTGACAGATGAGGTTAGACAAGAATCTCCATGGACTATGATGTTTGCAGATGACATTGTGATCTGTAGTGAGAGCAGAGAGGAAAATCTAGAGAGGTGGAGGTATGCCCTGGAAAGGAGGGGTTTGAAGGTTAGGCTCAATAAGACAGAATACATGTGTGTGAACGACAAGGACCCAAGAGGAACTTTGACGTTACAGGGGGCAGAGATAAAGAAGGTGGAGGATTTTAAGTACTTATGCTCAACAATCCAGAGCAATGGAGAGTGTGGAAAAGAGGTGAAGAAGTGCGTGCAGACAGGTTGGAATGGATGGAGAAAAGTGTCCAGTGTGATGTGTGATAGGAGAGTATCGGCAAGAATGAAGGGAAAAGTGTACAAGACGGTGATGAGGCCAGCAATGTTGTATGGTTTAGAGACAGTGGCCCTGGGGAAAAGACAGGAGTCAGAGTTGGAGGTAGCAGAGATGAAAATGTTGAGGTTCTCTTTGGGAGTAACGAGGATGGATAGGATCAGAAATGAGTACATCAGAGGAACAGCACATGTTAGATGTTTTGGAGACAAAGTCAGAGAGGCTAGATTGAGATGGTTTGGACATGTACAGAGGAGGGATAGTGAGTATATTGGTAGTAGGATGCTGAGGTTGGAACTACCAGGCAAAAGGCCCAGAGGAAGACCAAAGAGAAGATTTATGGATGTGGTGAAGGATAGGGAGAGATGGAGGCAGATCATTTGCTGCGGCGACCCCTGAAGGGAACAGCCGAAAGGAAAAGAAGAAGATTAACATATTTATTAATTAAACCATTAGTAAACATTTTTTTATGAACACACACACACACACACACACACACACACACACACACACACACACACACACACACACACTTCTTTCTCTTTCTCTCTCTCTCTCTCTCTCTCTCAAGACGCACAAGTGGCCACGCCCACAAGACGTGAATTCAAAGCGCATTCCCTGCTTGACCATTTACAGGCATGTGATTTGGCCATCACCAAAATATCTGAAAATCAGCCAGGGTCTGGGGGGGCCAAGCCCCCACCCCCGAAGCTCCTCCCCCGAAGCTCCTAGGTTTTCTGCATTTCAGAAGGGGAAAAAGGCAATTTCATGACACTGAAAGAGCTCTAGAAAGTTTAATTTCAAATCTCAATATACATACTGTACCTCAACTTGTGGGTTTATCATGTGGGATTCCAACACTAAGTGTCACAGTCACAAATCAAATAGTCCCTCTTATAGATATGTCCTGCCACACAACACTATTATCAACAGTCATTGTCTTTAAACACAATCTGGAAACAAACTATACACATGACTTGCTATATACGACATAAGTTTTTTGAATGAATGTTTCTTTATCTTTAGTGCTTTAGCGTGGCACTTTCTTGCTTCCTTTTGTGCAGCCTGAACTGTCCTTCTGGAGGCTGCCTGAGAAAGTTTGTTGTCCTTCTGGATGCTGAGGCGTTTCGGTTGAGATTGATTCATAGTTTTCCATTTCCAATATTAATGAGTTAATTACACGAGCACACACTCCCGCTGCTGTAAATGCCTATTTCCATCAGTTAATTACGAAAAACTGGTGAATTATTGCGGCAATAATTTATTTATTCTAACAGCAGAAAAATGGTTCGGTGACCATAGAGTCGGCTCATTTGATTAAGTTCATGGAATAAACACACCCCTAAAACATGCATGCATTCACAATAATTTGAAAAATATAATCAGAAACTAGACAACAAAACTCTCAAACATACCTCAAAATTAACTCCTCGATCGGTGACAGGTACTGGTTATTTCACTGGGTCTTTTCTTTGCACGGAAGTTTCTGGTCGAACGGCAAACAAAGGGTTAAGTCCGTAGGGTTCTGAAATCTTCGCTTGAACACCAAATGAATTAAATTGAATGCTACGGTTCCCTTTTCCATCCATTCCCACCGAAACTTGTTTGTCATGACTTTGTCGATTTCTTTGATTCGAGCAGAATCTTTTCTCTGGATCACCGACATGCTTTCGATAGCTCAACAGATCGGCAGTGGTGCGAATGTCTATGTACATGTTTCAACATCAGCGATTGGCTATTAAAAAGCCATCTGCCAATCAGCAGTAACGTTTCAAGAGAGGTCATTTTATGCAAAACTCGGAACTGAATAAAAGTGGGAATGGTTATTTTGACATATTCGGCATGAAAAAAATCTATTTTGTTTTTTTAAACGAGGCCAATGAAAAAATCGGAATTCCGTGAATTCGCCGAAAAATCACATGCCTGCATTTACCGAATTTTTACAACTTAAAAAACTAAACTAAAAACTAAAGCGTTATTCTCTCTCTCTCTCTCTCTCTCTCTCTCTCTCTCTCTCTCACTGCGGTCCACGCCCACAGGACATGAATTCAAAGCACATTCCCTGCTTGACAAACTCAACTTTAATTTGATTCCTTGAGGGATCGGAATTCCAGATGAGCTTAAATGCACCCACATTTATTAAACATTTACTGAATTAAAACAACTTAAAAACTAAACTAAAAACTAAAAAGTGAAGCTTCCTTCTGTCTCTATCTGGAAGGCCAGCGGGGCGGGATGTTGAGATACAGCCAATGAGAGAGCAACTCAAGTGTCAATTGGCACGTTTGAATTTCTTTTCGTAAGAGGGGGTCGTTTCATATCTCGGGGACGGAAACTCAAGAAAATGTTTTTCGTAACCCGGGGATTTCGAACACAGGGGTCTTTGTAAGTTGGGGCCGACTGTACATGTACGTATACGTCAGTCGGGGGTAGAGGGTTGGGAGGGGTGTTCTGACTTTGCGAAATTCGATGGTCACGAGGGGATCTCGGTCCCAATTAATCGTGGAAAGTGAGGGATCTCTATATTTTTTATTTTGATAAGTGAAGAGTGTTGAGAGTTATTGTGAAGTGTGTTATTTTATATTTTATATTGTTGGAAGTGAAAATTTTGAGAGTTATTCCAAAGTGTCTTACATCTCTCATACACTGTCTTACATCTCTCATACATGTCCTGCACCACTCTAACATACTTCTCTGTCACTCCAGACTTCCTCATACAATACCACAGTTCTTCTCTCGGCACCCTGTCATATGCTTTCTCCAGCTCCACAAAGGCACAATGCAGCTCCTTCTGACCTTCTCTGTACTTCTCTATTAACATCCTCAAAGCAAACACTGCATCTGTGGTGCTCTTTGTTGGCATGAAACCAAACTGTTGTTCACAAATGCTGACCTCTGCCCTTAGTCTTGCTTCCACTATTCTTTCCCATAACTTCATTGTATGGCTCATCAACTTGATCCCTCTGCAGTTGCCACAACTCTGTACATCTCCTTTGTTCTTAAAAATGGGCACAAGCAAACTGCTCCCCCATTCCTCTGGCATCTGCTCACTTTCTAAGACCTTGTTGAATATTCTTGTCAGAAAATCTACTGCTACCACCCCTAGACACTTCCATACCTCAACTGGTATGTCATCAGGGCAGACTGCCTTTCCACTCTTCATCCTCTTCAATGCCCTCCTCACTTCTCCCTTACTAATCTTTGCTACTTCCTGGTCCTCAAAGGTCACCCCTTCTACTTTTTTTTCTCTCTCATTTTCCTCATTCATCAGCTCTTCAAAGTACTCTTTCCATCTTCCCAGCACACTTCTGTCATCAGTCAATACATTTCCCTCTCTGTCCTTTATCACTCTAACTTGCTGCACGTCTTTCCCATCTCTATTTCTCTGCTGTGCTAACCTGGATAAATCATTTTCTCCCTCCTTACTGTTCAACCTATCATACAATTCATCATACGCCCTCTGTTTGGCCTTTGACATCGCTACCTTCGCCTTCCGCTGTGTCTCCCTGAACTCCTGTTTACTCTCTTCGGTCCTCTCAATGTCCCACTTCTTCTTGGCTAACCTCTTCTTTTGTACACACTCCTGCACTTCCTCATTCCAACACCAAGTTTCCTTACCTACTTTCCTTCCAGAGGCCACACCAAGTACTCTCCTACCAGTCTCCCTGATCACATTGGTTATGGTTGTCCAGTCATCTGGAAGCACTTCCTGACTACCCAAAGCCTGTTTCAACTCCTCCTTGAAGACAACCCGACACTCTTCCTTTTTCAACTTCCACCACTTTGTCTTCTGCTCTGCCTTTGCCTTCTTCACCTTCCTCACCATCAGCATCATCCTGCACACCACCATCCTATGCTGTTTGTTTATCTGTACCGGTCGGTCATCGTTGACTTCGTGGACTGTTATGAGCGCAACCACTTGTGCTTGAACACCAGGAAGACGAAGGAGATGGTGGTCGACTTCAGAAGAGGCACACTAACACACACACACACACACACACACACACACAATCACTAGTGAACGTCCAGGGACAGAACATTGAGATAGTGAACAGTTTCAAATACCTGGGCGTTCACCTTAACAATAAACTGGACTGGTCCCACAACACCAACGCCCTGTACAAGAAGGGCCAGAGTCGCCTCCACCTTCTGAGGAGACTCAGGTCCTTTGGAGTATGCAGACCTCTGCTCAGGACATTTTATGACTCTGTGGTAGCCTCTGCAATCCTCTACGCTGCCATCTGCTGGGCCCCGGGCAGCACAGAGCGGGACAGAAAAAGACTGAACAAGCTGGTCAGGAGGGCCAGCTCTGTCCTCGGCTGCCCACTGGACTCTGTGGAGGAGGTGAGTGAGAGGAGGATGGTAGCAAAGCTCACATCCATCATGAACAACAGCTCTCACCCACTTCACCAGACTGCAGAGAAGCTGAGTAGCTCCTTCAGTGGACGACTGAGACATCCTCAGTGCAGGAAGGAGCGCTACCGCAGGTCGTTCATTCCCACCGCTGTCAGACTGTACAACGCCACTTTGTAACTGTCTGTGAAAATACCTGTTATGTGCAATAAAAACCCCACGCACTTTAATCAGCCACATCTACCCCACTGACTGTGAACATCAACCCATCTACTCTGCACTCAGATACATTACACTTTAATATAGGCCAGTCTATAAAGTCGTTCCCTTCTTTTCTTTTATTGTTTATTAATTTATACTATTTATGTATCTATTTATTTATTTACTTATATAATATATATGTATGTGTTTATGTTTGTATATGTATCTATTTTTGCACCCCCTACTGATGGTACCTCAAGAGCCTGTAACAGTGAATTTCTCCATTGTGAGATTAATAAAGCTGTATCTTATCTTATCTTATCTTAACACTCTCACCCGCTACTACTTTGCAGTCACTGACTTCCTTCAAATTACATCGCCTACACAAGATGTAGTCTACCTGTGTGCTCTTACCTCCGCTTTCATAAGTCACCCTATGCTCCTGTTTCTTCTTGAAGAAAGTATTCACCACAGCCATTTCCATCCTTTTTTCAAAATCGATCAACATCTGTCCTTCTGTGTTCCTGTCCTGGATACCAAATCTGCCCATCACTTCCTCGTCCCCTCTGTTGCCTGCACCAACATGTCCATTGAAGTCTGCTCCAATGACCACTCTTTCATCTCTGGGGTTACTCTGCATCACTTCATCTAACTCACTCCAGAATCTCTCCTTCTCTTCTAGCTTACATCCTGCCTGTGGGGCATAAGCACTAACAACATTGACCATCACGCCTTCAATTTCTAACTTGAGACTCATCACTCTGTCTGACACTCTTTTCACTTCTAGAACATTCCTGACAAACCCCTCCTTCAAGATGACTCCTACTCCATTTCTCTTCCCATCCACACCATTATAAAACAGCTTAAACCCTGCTCCTAAGCTTCTAGCCTTGCTACCTTTCCACCTGGTCTCCTGAACACACAGTATGTCCACCTTCCTCCTCTGAATCATGTCAGCCAGCTCCCTATCTTTTCCTTGCATAGTTCCAACATTCATAGTCCCTACTCTCAGTCCTACGCTCACGTGTTTCCTCCTCTCTCTCTGCCTACGGACACGCCTCCTGCCTCTCCTTCTTCGACCATCAGTAGTCCAATTTCCATCAGCACCCTGTTGGTTGACAGCACTGATGGCGGTCATTGTTAACCCGGGCCTCGACCGATCCGGTATGAATTTTGTTTTGACCATTTGCATTTTTAATGTGGCAGAAGTTTTACGCCGGATGCCCTTCCTGTTGCAACCCTCTGCATTTTTCCGGGCTTGGGACCGGCATAAGGGGGAGAGACACTGGTTAGTGCCCCCCCCCCCCCACCTCATGGCTGCATTTTATATATATATATATATATATATATATATATAAAAGGACAAGACAAAGACTTTTTATTGAAACTCCATTTATCACTACAGATCTGTTTCGAGGGGTGGTGAAACCATCCTCTCTCTTCAGGTGATTATAGAAGGTATATAATCACCTGAAGAGAGAGGATGGTTTCACCACCCCTCGAAACAGATCTGTAGTGATAAATGGAGTTTCAATAGAAAGTCTTTGTCCTGTCCTTTTATTTTAATTGTTATTGTTATTTGCTCTACCTACTATATACATATATATAGTCATAATCAGCCCACGTCTTACGAAAACTTCTGAATACGAAAAATCTAGTGTACGAAAAACATTTTCCTAAATTTTTGTCCTCTGTACTAGTATACGAAACTCCTTCTTACGAAAAGCACCAAATGAACCATTCAAACATTTCAACGCACCATTCAAACATTCAAACAATGCGTGAGTTGCTCTCTCATTGGCTGTCTCCCAACATCCTGCCCCGCTGGCCTCCCATTGGCTAGGAGGGATGACGCAGCTCCCTCCCATTGGCTATCTCTCAACATCCCGCCCCGCTGGCCTCCCATTGGCTAGGAGGGATGACACTGTCGTTCCAACTTCGTTCATGTTTGTGTGTCATTCCAGCTGTATTTTTTGGTTCAGGCTTTTAAACTTGCATTAACATTTGTAAGATTATAACTTTATAAGACTTCAGGTTTGCGTGATTAAATTTCTTAACACAATTATAACACTCTCTGGCTGTGCTGCTAGCGGTTTGTTTATGGAGTGTGGTAGTAGCTCTATGGCTAGCTTAGCGTTAGCTTGAGGCGGCACATAAACTGCGGTTATAACTACAACTGTGAGCTCTCTTGGCAGATAAAAAGGTCTACACTGTACCATCAGACACTATATTTGGACAGCAGTGAATATCTTTAAATATGGAGTTGGGACACCAGCTGTTTATGTTAACACACTGGCTTCCTCTGTGTTTCTTACTGGACACGCAGGTTCTGTCCCCTCTGAAGGTAGCATGGTCCGCAAGCTGAAACATAGTGTATGGGGTGAAAGTGTCCAACCAAGTGTCAGAAATTACCGTTAAACAGTAATCCATGTGGCAAGAATTAAAGCGCAATCATAACTCATCCATCTTATGGTTGAGTGACCAGGAGTTGGTGAGAAATAAAATTAGAATGGCATTTGGCTTAGCCCTTAGCCCCACTCTTGTTCCCCTCTTTTGTTTTCTGTGTCACTGCTGCCTGTATTATTTCAGCAGGAGGATGAAGAAAGAGAGAGAGAGAGAGAGAGAGGGAGAGAGAGTGATCCACAGGCTTGTGGATCTCTGGCGGTATAAAATCCCAGTTGTTACTGTTTCTGAATGTAGATCAGTAATTATCACAAACTATAAACAGCTCAGCCCTACTATACTGCACATGTGCAGCTGTCAGGGACTGAGCCTGGAAATAAAAAGGAGTATGCACAGTAAACAAAACAACAACAAAAAAACAGCAGCTAAAATGGTAAGCATTCTGGGCTACTGCGTCTACCTGTGCTCCCATCTTGTCTTGTTCCGCTGATTTCAAAAAGGACAACAAGGACAAGGCCCTCAAAGACCAAGTAAAAACCAAGTCCTCGAATTACCACCAGACCCGTACACACACACACACACACACACACACACACACACACACACACACACACACACACACACACCCCATGGATGTCTATAATACACTGAGCTGAACTAAAACACATAAGGCTGCTGGCCTTGACAACATTCCTGGATGTATGCTCAGAGCATGTGCTGAGCAGCTCGCAGGAGTCTTCACAGACATCTTCAACCTGTCTCTCACCCAAGCATCAGTACCAGCGTATTTCATGACCGCTTCTGTAGTGCCAGTGCCGAAACACTCCTCTCTTATGTGCCTCAATGACTATTGCCCTATTGAATTCTCTCACTTTATTGTGATGAAGTGCCTTGGGCAATTGGTCCTGGCACACCTCAAGAAATGTCTCCGTCCACATTCGACTCACACCAACTTGCATATCAAAGCAACAGGTGTACAGAGGATGCTGTATTCACAGCACTGCACTGTATACTTGCAACTGCACAACAAGAAAACATGTAAGAATGCTGTTTGTTGACTTCAGCTCAACACAGTCATTAATTCTAAGTTAACCACAACACAAGGGAACCAATACCTCCCTCTGCAAAGTGGATCATGAACTTCCTGACCAACAGACTCCACTGTGTTAGGTGAGGCCACAACTGCTCCGTGACCATCACACTCAACAGTGGCACACCTCAGGGCTATATGTTGAGCCCCTTCCTCTACTCACTCTTCACCCATGACTGTAGGCCTCTGTATTGATCCAACTCCATCACTCCATCATAAAGTTTTCAGACAACACCACGGTGCTCAGACTCAGTGGTTATGAGGAGTCGGACTACAGGACAGAGGAAAATGCACCTCACTATATGCTCCACTGAAAAATAACCTGCTCATGAACACTAGAAAAGCCAAGGACCTCATTGTCGACTTCAGGAAGGAAAAAGGAAAAGGAAAAGAAAACTCATGACCCTATCCAAATCAGTAGCGTGGCTGTTGAATGTGTCTCCAGCATCAAATTTCTGGGGACCCACATCTAAGAGAACCTGTCCCGGTCAACCAACACCATGAGACTGATCAAGAAGGCCCATCAGAGCCTGTTCTTCTTGAGGACAGTGAAGAACCACTTGACTGCTGACATCCTGGATGACTTCAACCAGTGTGCCATACAAACAGTTACAGTCTGGTATAAGAATTGGTCTGTCGCTGATTGCAAGGCACAGCAGCGGGTATTGAAGACTGCCAAACACATCACAGGTACTCCATTTCCGGATATTTTGGTTGTCCAAAAAAAGAGACGTCTTTGCCGGGGATGCAACATTCTCAGGGACTCCTCTCATCCTGCCAACAGACTCCTTCAGCTTCACCCCTCCATAAGGTGCTTCAGGAGCCTTTTGAACAAAAACCAGCAGGTTTAGGAACATCTACTTCCCAAAAGATGTCTCTCTATTGAACTCAGTCCCCTGCTGAACCTTTCATTCCCGTCCACACTACACTATGACAGCACCAATTCCATTCATACCATTTGTTCCATTCATATCATTCATGCACACGTACATGCTTGTTGTAATCATTGTTATAGTCTGTTCACAGTGTTTTTCTTTCATTACTGTCTATGCATTCATAGCACACTGTTTATCTGTTCACTGCATGTATGTATATCTGTTTATACATATACTGTGTCTATAGACATAGAACGTCTGTATTGTAAAATAGAACGTCTGTATATTGCTCCTACGTTATGAATGCTAATTTAGCATTTATATACATTCATGCCTCGGGTTAATGGACTAATAGGGGGAACACTGGTCCGAAGTACCCGATTGTCCGAAGTTTCCGATTCCATATATTTCAACGATTACGTTATGAAAAACTATTACTTAAGCACACTATGTATGCTGCAAATGTAAGTACTGTACCTATAATCTGTAAATGTGCACCATAAGATCAGGGGTCGGGAACCTTTTTGACTAAGAGTCAAAAAAAAAGACATATTTTAAAATCCAATCCTCTGGGAGCTATATATATATATATATATATATATATATATATGGCGGCACGGTGGCGTAGTGGTTAGCACGTCCGCCTCACAGCAAGAAGGCCCGGGTTCGATTCCCGGCCTGGGCGTTTCTGTGTGGAGTTTGCATCTTCTCCCCGTGCTTGTGCGGGTTTCCTCCGGTGCTCGGTTTCCCCATAATCCAAAGACGTGCACTGTAGGTTAATTGGCTGTTCTAAATTGACCGCAGTTTCTCTCCTGCAGCGGCACTGGAACCCAGTCGTATCGGCACTTGCCTTTCCATTGGATTCTTCCGGTGGCGCCGAGACAGGGGGGGACTTGCTGCTTGGGTAACAGCCTGTCCCTCATTACTCCCTACCCAGGCGCTGTGCACTGGGGAGTATCACCAGTCGGGATACTGGCCAGAGCGCAGCCATAGTCCTTCGGGACTGACGGAGGCCTATGCTATATATATATATATATATATATATATATATCAGGGGTCTGGCTTTCAGATAAATCATATGGCCTTTCTTAACAGAATAACGAATACACAATTTCACTGTCATTTAAATAAATATACAAAAAAAGCCATCAAGTAAAACAAAAACATGAATAAATCTCGCGCATTTAAATCTATGCATCTATTTTCAATTCCACGTCACTGTGGAGCACAGCGGCGAGCCAATCCTTTCTGTACTCCAATGTGTGGGCGGGTCTGATACCTTCAAACTCTAATGTTATTGGATTGTAACAACAGCCACAGACTGTGCGTGTTGTTTTTGAGTAAAAACATAAATTTCCCTCGTTTTGAAGCCAAGCACAGCTGGCAAGCAAACACAAATGGACAGACATGCAAAAAACTTCAACCCACAGAGCAGCTGATTTGTGATTTCCTGTCACATAAACACTGCAGCGTGTGAGCCCAATAAAATTAAAGTTTGAAGGTATTGGACCCGCCCACACACAGAAAGGATTGGCTCTCTGCTTCGCGCCAAAGTGATGTGGCATTGAAAATAGGTGAATAGATTTAAATGCGCAATATTTCATCAAGCCAATCTGGTAATCTGGCGAACACTTTCGGAAACAACAGCCCACGTCCGGATGATCCGGACTAGTCGGAAGCTACAGATTTTGTCCATTGCATCTGAAATCCGTTAAAGTGAACGCCGTAAAAAACGAGGCATGAGTGCATATGTCTTCTTCATCTCCTTCTTTTCCTTTCGGCTGTTCCTTTCAGGGGTCGCCACAGCGAATCCTTTGACGCAACCTTCATGTCCTCTTTCACCACATCCATAAATCTTCTCTTTGGTCTTCCTCTGGGCCTTCTGCCTGGTAGTTCAAACCTCAGCATTCGACTACCAATATACTAATTACCCCTCCTTTGTACATGTCCAAACAATCTCAATCTAGCCTCTCTGACTTTGTCTCCAAAACCTCTTGCATGTGCTGTCCCTCTGGTGTACTCATTCATGATCCTATCCATCCGCGTTACTCCCAAAAAGAACCACAACCTTTTCATCTCTGCTACCTCCAGCTCTGCCTCATGTCTTTTCCTCAGTTGCACTGTTTCTAAACCATACAACATCGCTAGCCTCAACACCGTCTTGTACACTTTTCCTTTCATGCCTGCCGACACCCTCCTATGACACATCACACCGGACACTTTTTTCCAACCATTCGAACCTGCCTGCACACGGTTCTTCACCTCTTTTCCACACTCTCCATTGCTCTGGATTGTTGAGCCTAAGAACTTAAAATCCTCCACCTTCTTTATCTCTACTCACTATAACCTCACCGTTCCCCTTGGGTCCTTGTCGTTCACACACATGTATTCTGTCTTACTGAGGCTAACCTTCATTCCCCTCCTTTCCAGGGCATACCTCCACCTTTTTAGATTTTCCTCCACTTGTGTTCTGCTTTCACTGCAGATCACAATGTTATCTGCAAACATCATAGTCCATGGAGATTCTTGTCTAACCTCGTCTGTAACCCTGTCCATCACCATAGCAAAGAAGAAAGGGCCCAGAGCTGACCATTGATGCAGTCCCACCGTCAGCCTGACCTCTTCTGTCACGCCAACAGCACACCTCACCACTGTCTAACATCTCTCATATCTCAATATCTCTCATCCTGCACCACTCTAACATACTTCTCGGCCATTCCAGACTTCCGAATGCAATACCACAGTTCCTCTCTTGACACCCTGTCTTATGCTTTCTCCAGATCCACAAAGGCACAATGCTGACCTCTGCCCTTAGTCTAGCTTCCTCTATTCTTTTCCATAACTTCATCACATGGCTCATCAACTTTATCCCTCTGTAGTTGCCACAACTCTGCACGTCTCCCTTGTTCTTAAAAATGGGCACCAGCACACTTCTTCTCCATTCCTCTGGCATCCTCTCACTCTCCAAGATCTTGTTGAATGTTCTTGTCAGGAAATCTACTGCTTCCTCTCCTAGACACTTCCATACCTCCACCGGTATGTCATCAGGGCCAACTGCCTTTCCATTCTTCATCCTCTTCAATGCCCACCTCACTTCACCCTTACTAATCTTTGCTACTTCCTGGTCCTCAACAGTCACCTCTTCTACTCTTTTTTTCTCTCTCATTTTCCTCATTCATCAGCTCTTCAAAGTACTCTTTCCATCTTCCCAGCACACTTCTGTCATCAGTCAATACATTTCCCTCTCTGTCCTTAATCACTCTAACTTGCTGCACATCCTTCCCATCTCTATTTCTCTGCTGTGCCAACCTGTATAAATCATTTTCTCCCTCTTTACTTTCCAACCGAGCATACAAGTCATCATACGCCCTGTTTGGCCTTTGACATCGCTACCTTTGCCTTCCGCTGTGTCTTCCTGTACTCCTGTTTACTCTCTTCGGTCCTCTCTATGTCCCACTTCTTCTTAGCTAACCTCTTCTTTTGTACACACTCCGGCACTTCCTCATTATACCACTAAGTCTCCTTATCTCCTCTCCTTCCAGATGACACACCAAGTATTCTCCTCCCTATCTCCCTGATCACATTAGCTGTAGTTGTCCAGTCACCTGGAAGCACTTCCTGACCACCCAAAGTCTGTTTCAACTCCTCCTTGAAGACAACACAACACTCCTCCTTTTTCAGCTTCAACCACTTTGGCTTCTGCTCTGCCTTTGCCTTCTTCACCTTCCTCACCATCGGCGTCATCCTGCACACCACAACCCTATGCTGTTTGGCAACACTCTCACCCGCTACTACTTTGCAGTCACTGACTTCCTTCAAATTACATCGCCTGCACAAGATGTAGTCTACCTGTGTGCTCCTACCTCCACTTTTATAAGTCACTCTATGCTCCTCTCTCTTCTGGAAGAAAATATTTACCACAGCCATTTCCATCCTTTTTGCAAAATCTACCAACATCTGTCCTTCTGCGTTCCTGTCCTGGATACCAAACCTGCCCATCACTTCCTTGTCCCCTCTGTTTCCTGCACCAACATGTCCGTTGAAGTCTGCCCCAATGACTACTCTTTCATCTTTGGGGGTATTCTGCATCACTTCATCTAGCTCACTCCAGAATCTCTCCTCCTCTTCTAGCTTACATCCTGCCTGTAGGGCATAAGCACTAACAACATTGAACATCATGCCTTCAATTTCTAACTTGAGACTCATCACTCTGTCTGACACTCTTTTCACTTATATATATATATATATATATATATATATATATATATATATATATATATATATATATATATATATATATATATATACTTACTATACAGTAGGAACTTGTTGCACAGACCACTAATGAGATAAAGGCCAGAAAAGTAAAAATGGTCCATTTTTATTGAAATTCGGATTTTTGCATAAACTATTAAAACAAGTTTTCAACTATCACTTGCTCACGTAAAATCGACTAAGACTCACTCACAATTTCGCTTTTTTTCCATTTTTTCTGGCGAGAACCCTCATAAAACTAGATAAAAACAATATCAAAACTTACTGGTTTTCATTAGAATTAGTCACCGAGTTCGGTATAATACACATTATAACCTATACACCAGAAAAACGGCCGTGAAGTGGTCTTTCCATTTTGTATACTGATTTGATATTAAATAAAATAAAGGTTATGAAGACGATATGCATGTAAAAAATGCAGGCTAGTTGCTAAGGAAAATCTGAAACAAGCACACTGATTGGTCAGCTCGGGCTTGCACATGCGCAGTGCCCGTTACATGTTAACTTCCGGTTTACTGCATCCTGAATTTATCTCCGACTTTCTCTTGAATAACAGTCATTAAGTTTATGTATATGATTGTGACTACACATAATTTCTGCAAAATGAGAGTGAAATGGCATCCGTGATGTCTAGCAGCATTAGGATAGATGCTAAATTCGACGTGAGAATTGGACTTTGAATATGCCGGAATGCTTGGCATTCTTGAAGATTATTTCGCCGGTGAGTATTTTTTTCTGCATACAAAATTTGATTCTGGAATTTATTTGATTATTTGATTTGTGTGGAATCTTGTCTGAACTGGACATGCTGGATCGTGGGTTGTTTAGTTGTGTTTTAGTTTCTGGAGGAGCTTGGTCCGCATTGGTAACAAGAGGTCAAATTCGTTTCTGGTGAGGGTTGGAGTCCACCATGGTTGTTCCTTTTCAGTGATTCTGTTCAGAATTTTTATGGAAAGAATTTCTCTACACCGCCGAGGCATTGAGAGGTTCTGGTTTGGTGGCCATAGGATCTCATCTCTGCTGTTTGCAGATGATGTTGTCATTTTGGCTTCATCAATCCAGTACCTCCAGCTCGCACCGGAGTAATTTGCAGTCAAGTGCAAAGCAGTTGGGATGAGAATCAGCATCTCCGTAGGAGTTCAAGTTTCTCAGGGTCTCATGGCCATGGTTCTCAGCAGGAAAAGGGTGCAATGCATCCTCCAGGTCTGTAATGAGGTCCTGCCCCAAGTGGGGGAGTCTTGTTCACAATTGAGGGCTGTATGGAGTGGAAGATCGACAGGCGCATCAGTGCAGCCTCTGCTATAAAGGAGACCTGTGATTATGTTTCTCTGCTGGTCTGGGTATACCTTTTTGTTTGCTGAAAGCGCTATAGGAAGTGGCTAGAGAGAGGGATGTCTGACCTTCATTGCTTTGGCTGCTACCCCTCCGACATGACCCGGATTAAGCAGAAGAAGAAGAAGATGATGATCATGATGATGATGATAAAAAAAAGATGGCCCCTTGCCTGTGTTATTTACATAAAATACATTGACTTCACAGAAGAGAAAGCTTTAAACATGTAAATGTAGACATCAACACCAATGCCAACACATACCGTAAGATTGATCAATATTAAACTATTTAAATGAACATAAAGTAGAATTCTATAAAAAAGGGCTACCCAATTATTTCCAGTGGTTATAATTCACATACCCCAGAGCCATATACTAAATTTCTTTCTGAATTTGTGGCTTTTATCTCAGACCTGTCTGTCTCACTTGGCAAAGTAGTAATTGCTAGAGTGCAGTGGTGGCTTAGTGGTGATAGCAATGGGTTACTGATCTGAAAGTCAACAGTTCAATCCCCACTATCACCCTCTTGAGCAAGCCCCTTAACCCTCAATTGCTCATATGTATGAAATTTATAATTGTAAGTCACTCTGAATAAGAGTGTCCGTCATGTATTCAATAAGAGCTACTTAGAACATCATGATTTTTTTCCTTAAACATGCCAACATTTAGATGAAATGTAGAAAAATATCATCTCACTCGTGTTACGGATTCATCTCACCACTATAACAAATCCACATTCATTTCAGATCCTGAACACAGTTTAATCAGTAATCACCAAAAGAGTTGAACACTGTCTAATCTCGTGGAATCTGATCTGTCCCCATTTCCCTTCAAGATAATGTGGTTTAACTTAAAAGTCCAGATGAAGACAAAGAACAGTTCTATGAACACTTTGACGAAGTCATTAGGTCAGCTTCACAGAGTGACAAACTTGCTGTGCTAGGCGATTTCAACGCTAGAGTAGGAAGAGACCACAGCAGCTTGAAAGGCGTTCTGGGCAGACACGGTGTAGGCAAAATCAATGAAAACGGCCTGCTCCTCCTTAGCAAGTGTGCAGAACACAGCCTTTGTATCAGCAACACCTTGTTCAGGATGGCAGACAAGTATAAAACCATCTGGATGCACCCACGGTCTGAACACTGGTACATTGTCGACTTTGTTATTGTACGCCAACGTGACATCAGGGATGTCAAAGTGACCCGTGCCATGAGAGGCGTTGAATGCTGGACTGATCACAGGCTGGTCAAGGTTGTAATGTCACTGTTCATCACTCTGCCTTACAGAAACCGACCCAAGACTGTCAGGGCCTCCTACAACGTTACCAGGCTGAACAACCCAATCCATCTAGCACAGTTCCAAGAAGCACTTGACGGAAAACTCAAAGATCGTCTGAGCTCCAAAAGCAGCTTCTAAAATTGGTCCTCTTTCAAGGATACCATTTCTGGGACTGCAAAATAAGTGCTTGGAGTTAAAACTAGACTGCATGAAGACTGGTTTGACGAAAACAATGACAAGATCAGAGAAGCCTTTCACGCTAAAAAATAAGGCCTACATCAAGTGGCAGAATGATCCATCCCCTGTCTCTAAGCGTGAAAGATTTTAAAGCTCTGCAGGCAAAGGTCCAGTCTGACCTTCGAATGATGCAGGACCAGTGCTGGCAGGATAAAGCCGCCGAAGTCCAGCACTATACAGATACCCACAACTCCAACAAATTCTTCAGCGCTCTGCAGACAGTTTTTGGCCCCTCCACCTCAGGCTTCTAACTGTTGCTGTCCTCGGACGGTTCTGCCCTCATCAAAGACCAAGAGGGCTTGAGCAGACGCTGACAAGAGCACTTCGGTAAACTGCTTAACCGACCTTCATAAGTTGACGCAGACGCACTGAACCAGATACCCCAGCAGCCAGTGCAAGACTCACTCACAGAACCCCTGACAATACATGAAATCAAAAGGGCGATCCGTCAGGCAAATTCGGGCAGAGCGTCAGGAAAAGATGGCATTCCTGCCGAGATCTACAAAGTGGCAGGCCCCAATGCCCTCGAAGCCTTTCATGATGTCCTGCTGAGTATCTGGGAAGAGGAGGTGATGCCTGATGACTTCCGTGATGCCCTGATTGTCTCCCTCTACAAGAACAAGGGAAGCAAATACGACTGTGGGAACAACAGGGGCATCTTCCTCCTCTCTGTTGCAGGGAAGATCTTTGCCAGAGTCATGCTCAAAAGACTTATCACAGTATCAGAGCAAAACCTGCCAGAAGCACAGTGCAGTTCAGGCCTGGCAGAAGTACTGTTGATATGATCTTTGCCATGAGACAACTCCAGGAAAAGTGCATTGAACAAAACATACTCCTATTCTCTGTCTTCATAGATCTGACCAAGGCATTTGATACAGTCAATAGACAGGCCCTCTGGACAGTCCTAGAACGTATCCGCAAAAAGATGTCCGCCAGTTTGTATCAATGATCAGGCTTTTCCACGATGGCATGACTGGCCAGGTCCTCTCCAGCGGGAATGTCTCAGAAGCCTTCACAATCAGCAACGGTGTGAAGCAGGGCTGTGTCCTAGCTCCAGTCCTCTTTAACGTGTTCCTCACCTGAATGTTGTCCCATGCCGTGTGAGACCTGGAGAAAGGGATCTATATTCGCTACCGTTTGGATGGCTCCCTATTCGACCTGCGTCGTCTCACTGCCAAGACCAAGAGCCTGCAAACTCTCCTTCAATTTGCTGATGACTGCGCCCTTGTGGCCCACACAGAGGTCAACCTACAGATGACGCTGGACCGCTTCTCTGAGTTCCAACCTCAGCATGCTACTGCCAATATACTCACTATTTTTTTTATTTTTTTTTCCCCAAGATGGCGCCGGGTGACCTGCAGCCAGTTACAGGAGCTCTTCAGCTTATTTTCCTTTTTTTTCTCTTTTGTATCGTATATAGGTGTTTTTCTTTATCTTTTTTCAAATTTTCTTTTTCTTTCTTCAATCCTGCATTTGGGAAACCTACTTTTATGATGCTTTTGTTTATCTGTGCACTTTTACTTTCACTTTTTGGATCGGCGTCAGGAAATTCATTCACTGACGGCTCTGAACAACGCAGGTCTTACACACGTGAGACCCTCATCGGCCCCCGCCCTCCTTCAACCGGAAAAGCTTGTTGTTCCTGTGGAAATACGGAGGAAAAGGAAAGGCTGCAGAGGGGGACGAAAGACACGGAGGACATGTGTCACCCTCTGTCATCATGAAAAATGTCCGCGCGATCGCCAACAAGACCGAGGAGCTGGCGGCGCTGACCCGGCAGCAGAGGGAGTACTGGGAATGCAGCCTCATGTGTTTTTCAGAGACGTGCCTGAATGAACTCACACCGGACTCTGTGGTTTCTCTTAACGGATTTACACTCGCTCGTGCAGATCGGAGCGTGGCGGAGAGCGGAAAGAAGAAAGGAGGGGGCGTGGTGGTCTATGTGAAGGAATGATGGTGCCACCCGGCCAACGTGCACGTGAAGGACCAGCTGTGCACGCGGGACCTGGAGTTGCTCGCGGTGAGCACGCGGCCATATTATCTCCCGAGGGAGTTTTCACACATGATTGTGTCTTGCGTGTACATTCCGCCCTCGGCTGATGCGGCGGCCGCGTGAGCGTCTCCACAGCGCTGTCAGTCAGACACAGACTCGTCACCCCCGCGCCATGATTCTGATCAGCGGGGACTTTAACCACGCCCCTCTCTCCGCCTCACTCCCGACTTTCACACAATACGTGAAGTGCACCACAAGAGACAATAAAACTCTGGACTTGCTGTATGCTAATGTGAAGGACGCTAACAGCCCCCCCCCCCCACTGGGACGTTCAGACCACAACCTGGTCTACCTGCTCCCCCAATACACACCCAGGGTGTGAAAGGAAGCTGCACAGAAGAGGTCTGTGAAAGTGTGGACCGAGGAGACCAATGAGAGGCTTAGGGACTGTTTCCAGACCACAGACTGGAGTATGCTCTGTGACTCCTTTGGTGATGACATCGATGGCCTCACACACTGCATCACCGACTACATGAACTTCTATGTGGACAGCACTGTGCCAACACGGAGGGTACGGTGCTTCTCCAACAACCACCTGTGGATCACCCCTGAACTTAAAGTCCTCCTGAACCAGAAAAAGAGGGCTTTCATCTCGGGGGATAGAGAGGAGCAGAAGCAGGTCCAGTGTGAGCTCCAGTGGAGGATCAGGAGGGCCAAGAAGGACTATGGGAAGAAGATGGAGGAGAAGCTGGCTCAGAACAACGTGCGGGACGTCTGGAGAGGACTAAAGACCATGTCATTTGGGCAGAGTGTCAGAGGGACAACTGATGGTGACCAGCGCTGGGCAGATGAATTAAACTGTTACTTCAACAGGTTTGATTCCCCCCACCCCCTCTGCCCCCCCCCCCCCCTTTTTACACGTCTCCAGACCAGCACACACCTCCCCCCTCCCCAGGCCAACTTCACTTGACTGCTACAGCCCAACAAACACATCCCCCTCCCTCTGCAGCCCACCCCAGCCGCCCCTCTCCCTCACGTCAGACCAGGTGAGGAAACAGCTGAGGCGACGAAATCAGAGGAAATCTGAAGGACCAGATGGCATCAGCTGCTGAGGACCTGCGCGGACCAGCTCTGTGAGGTACTATGCTACCTGTACAACCTGAGCCTCAGCCTGGAGAAAGTTCCCGTCCTGTGGAAGACCTCCTGTGTGGTTCCGGTTCCCAAAACAGCTCAAGTGAAGGAGCCGGCCCACTTCAAACCTGTCGCCTGACCTCCCACCTCATGAAGACCATGGAAAGGCTCCTCCTCGAACACCTCCGCTCTATGGTGAGCCCCACCCTAGACCCGCTGCAGTTTGCCTACAGGCCCAACATCGGGGTAGAAGACGCCGTCATCTACCTTCTGCAGCGGGCGCTCACCCACCAGGAGATCGCTGGCAGTGCTGTGAGGGTCATGTTCTTTGACTTCTCCAGCGCCTTCAAAACCATCAGGCCAGCGCTTCTGCGTAGCTGGAGGACGTGGGAGTGGACGGCCATCTTGCTGCCAGGATTATCGACTACCTCACAAACCGTCCACAGTACGTGTGGCTGCGCAGCTGTAAGTCAAAAGTGGCAGTCTGCAGCACGGGGGCACCGCAGGGCACCGTCCTCTCACCCTTCCTTTTCAACATTTATACCTCGGACTTCATCTATAGCACAGACAGCTGCCACCTCCAGAAGTTCTCGGACGACTCCGCCATCATGGATCGTGTGTCAGAGGGGAACGAGCTGGAGTACCGGTCGGTCATCGTTGACTTCGTGGACTGGTGTGAGCGCAACCACCAGTGCTTGAACACTAGGAAGACGAAGGAGATGGTGGTCGACTTCAGGAGAAGCACTCTAACACACACACACACACACACACACACACACACACACACACACACACACACACACACACACACACACACACACACTCACTAGTGAACATCCAGGGACAGGACATTGAGACAGTGGACAGTTTCAAGTACCTGGGCGTTCACCTTAACAATAAACTGGACTGGTCCCACAACGCCAACGCCCTGTACAAGAAGGGCCAGAGTCGCCTCCACCTTCTGAGGAGACTTTGGTCCTTCGGAGTATGCAGACCTCTGTTCAGGACTTTTTATGACTCTGTGGTAGCCTCTGCAATCCTCTACGCTGCCATCTGCTGGGCCCCGGGCAGCACAGAGCGGGACAGAAAGAGACTGAACAAGCTGGTCAGGAGGGCCAGCTCTGTCCTAGGCTGCCCACTGGACTCTGTGGAGGAGGTGAGTGAGAGGAGGATGGTAGCAAAGCTCACATCCATCATGGTCAACAGCTCTCACCCACTGCACCAGACTGAAGAGAAGCTGAGTAGCTCCTTCAGTGGACGACTGAGGCATCCTCAGTGCAGGAAGGAGCGCTACCACAGGTCGTTCATTCCCACCGCTGTCAGACTGTATAACGCCACTTTGTAACTGTCTGTGAAAATACCGGTTATGTGCAATAAAAGTGCACTTTAATCAACCACATCTACCCCACTGACTGTGAACCATATCAACCCATCTACTCTGCCCTCAGATACACTTGAATATAGGCCAGTCTACAAAGTTGCTCCCTTCTTTTCTTTTTTATTGTATATTACTTTATACTATTTATGTATCTATTTATTTATTACTTATATAATATATATATGCATGTGTGTATGTTTGTATATGTATCTATTTTTGCACCCCCTACTGATGGTATCTCAAGAGCCTGTAACAGTGAATTTCTCCATTGTGAGATTAATAACGCTGTATCTTATCTCTTATCTTATCTTACTATCCTTCCTCTGTACATGTCCAAACCATCTCAATCAAGACTCAAAGACTTTGTCTCCAAAACATCTTACATGTGCTGTCCTTCTGATGTATTCATTCCTAATCCTATACATCCTCATTACTTCCAAAGAGAACCTCAACATTTTCATCTCTGTTACCTCCAGCTCTGCCTCCTGTCTTTTCCCCAGGGCCACTGTTTCTAAACCATACAACATCGATGGCCTCATCACCATCTTGTACACTTTTCCTTTCATTCTTGCTGATACTCTCCTATCACACATCACAACGGACACTTTTCTCCATCCATTCCAACCTGCCTGCATACGCTTCTTCACTTTTCCACACTCTCCATTGCTCTGGATTGTTGAGCCAAAGTACTTAAAATCCTCCACCTTCTTTATCTCTGCCCCCTGTAACTCCACCATTCCTCTTGGGTCCTTGTCGTTCACACACATGTACACTGTTTTACTGAGGCTACCCTTCATTCCTCTCCTTTCCAGGGCATAACTCCACCTCTCTAGATTTTTCTGCACTTCTTCATTGCTCTCAATACAGATCACTATGTCATCTGCAAACATCATAGTCCATGGACATTCTTGTCTAGCCTCGTCTGTCAGCCTGTCCATCACCATAGCAAACAAGAAGGGGCTGAGAGCTGACCCTTGATGCAGTCCCACCTCCACCTTGAACTCTTCTGTCACACCGACAGCACACCTTACCACTGTCTAAGATCTCTCATACATGTCCTGCACCACTCTAACATACTTCTCTGCCACTCCAGACTTCCTCATACAATACCACAGTTCTTCTCTCGGCACCCTGTCATATGCTTTCTCCAGATCCACAAAGGCACAATGCAGCTCTGACCTTTGCTGTACTTCTCTATGAACATCCTCAAAGCAAATACTGCATCTGTGGTGCTCTTTCTTGGCATGAAGCCAAACTGTTGTTCACAAATGCTGACCTCTGCCCTTCACTTGTTCTTACAAAATGGGCACCAGCACATTTCTCCTCCATTCCTCTGGCATCTGCTCACTTCCTAAGACCTTGTTGAATATTCTTTTCAGAAAATCTACTGCTATCTCCCCTAGACACTTCCATACCTCCACCGGTATGTCATCAGGACAAACTCCATTTCCACTCTTCATCCTCTTCAATGCCCTCTTCACTTCGCCCTTACTAATCTTAGCTAATTCCTGGTCCTCAATGGTCACCCCTTCTACTCTTTTTTTCTCTCTTATTTTCCTCATTCATCAGCTCTTCAAAGTACTCTTTCCATCTTCCCAGCACACATCTGTCATCAGTCAATACATTTCCCTCTCTGTCCTTGATCACTCTCCCTTGCTGCACGTCCTTCCCATCTTTATTTCTCTGCTGTGCCAACCTGTGTAAATCATTTTCTCCCTCCTTCCTGTCCAACCTATCATACACGTCGTCAAACGCCCTCTGTTTGGCCTTTAACACCGCTACCTTCGCCTTACACTGTGTGTCCCTGTACTCCTGTTTACTCTCTTCGGTTCTTTCAGTGTCCCATTTCTTCTTAGCTCGCTTCTTCTTTTGTACACACTCCTGCACTTCCTCATTCCAACACCAAGTCTCCTTATCTACTCTCCTTCCAGCGGACACACCAAGTACTCTCCAACCTGTCTCCCTGATCACATTGGTTGTGGTTGTCCAGCAATCTGGAAGCACTTCCTGACCACCCAAAGCCTGTTTCAACTCCTCCTTGAAGACAACATGATTCTCTTCCTTTTTCAGCTTCCACCACTTTGTCTTCTGCTCTGCCTTTGCCTTTTTCACCTTTCTCACCATCAGCGTCATCTTGCACACCACCATCCTATGCTGTTTGGCAACACTCTCACCCACTACTACTTTGCAGTCACTGACTTCCTTCAAATTACATCGCCTACACAAGATGTAGTCTACCTGTGTGCTCCGACCTCCGCTTTCATAAGTCACCCTATGCTCCTGTTTCTTCTGGAAGAAAGTATTCACCACAGCCATTTCCATCCTTCTTGCAAAATTCATCAACATCTGTCCTTCTGTGTTCCAGTCTGGATACCAAACCTGCCCATCACTCCCGCATCCCCTCTGTTTTCTGCACCAACATGTCCATTGAAGTCTGCCCCAATGACAACTCTTTCACCTCTGTGGGTACTCTGCATCACTTCATCTAACTCCAGAATCTCTCCTCTTCTAGCTCACATCCTGCCTGTGGGGCATAAGCACTAACAACATTGAACACCATGCCTTCAATTTCTAATTTGAGACTCATCACTCTGTCCGACACACACATATAAATATATATATATATAGAGGATTTTCTGAGTAGATCCTTCCGTAGGAGAGTGCTCAATACTTTTTGGTAGAGCAAATAACAAAAATAAAAGGACAGGACAAAGACTTTCTATTGAAACTCCATTTATCACTACAGATCTGTTTCGAGGGGTGGTGAAACCATCCTCTCTCTTCAGGTGATTATAGAAGAATGATTACAAAGTGCTGGGGGAGGTACTATGTCGGTGAACATGGCTTCCTCTAGATGGGGAGGTGTTCATTATGTATTCGGGGGCGGGTTCTTTTAAATATCGATACATGCATATATGTGCATACATTAGTTTTTCTCATTGATCACCAGATCTCATGGAGAATTTTATCATCACACCCGACATACAACAGCTCAAACATAAGATGCAATTTATGCCTCAGGGAGAAGTTCCTCATTATATACAGACCCGAACTCTCTTCATTAAATAAAAGAAACGAACTCGTAACTTCATGCCGACACAGGAAAAAATCATTATTATGCAACACACCCCCTTAAGTACACTAAGTATTTGATTGTATCAATCTGTATCTAAACATTATATATACTTGTGTATGTGTGTGTATGTGCTTACGCACGTGAACGTACGTGTACATATATATATAGATATGTGTATGTATGTGTACTGTATATATATGTATATGCATATGTATGTATATATATATATAACAAAAATAAAAGGACAGGACAAAGACTTTCTATTAAAACTCCATTTATCACTACAGATCTGTTTCGAGGGGTGGTGAAACCATCCTCTCTCTTCAGGTGATTATAGAATCTTCTATAATCACCTGAAGAGAGAGGATGGTTTCACCACCCCTCGAAACAGATCTGTAGTGATAAATGGAGTTTCAATAGAAAGTCTTTGTCCTGTCCTTTTATTTTTTGTTATTTGCTCTACCAAAAAGTATTGAGCACTCTCCTCCGGAAGGATCTACTCAGAAAATCCTCTCTCTCTCTCTCTCTCTCTCTCTCTCTCTCTCTCTATGTATATATATATATATATATATCTATAGATGTATGTGTATGTGTATGTATATACATGTATACGCGTGTATGTAAGTGTGTATGTGTGGATACATATATATATATATATATATATATATATATATATATATATATATATATATATATATAAGTGTGTACATATATGAGTCCACGGGCATGAGAAAAACTAATGTATGCACATATATGCATGTATCGATATTTAAAAGAACCCGCCCCCGAATACATAATGAAAACCATCCCATCTAGAGGACGCCATGTTCACCGACATAGTACCTCCCCCAGCACTTTGTAATCATTCTTCTATAATCACCTGAAGAGAGAGGATGGTTTCACCACCCCTCGAAACAGATCTGTAGTGATAAATGGAGTTTCAATAGAAAGTCTTTGTCCTGTCCTTTTATTTTTGTATATATATATATATATATATATATATATATATATATATATATATATATATATATATATATATATATATATATATATATATATATATATATATAGCGGCAAATTATCTGCCTCTACCTCACCCTATCCTCTGCATCTTCTCTTATACAAACACACAAACAATGAGTGAAATGTTTATACAAATAATCATCAATGTGCTCATAAAACTGCTGGAATGCTTTTGATATAAGAACATGCAAAGTTTCATAAAGCAGCATGAATGTCAAACAAAAGTAGCACCAACTTGACTCTTTAGCTGGTTGAACTGGAAAGTTAACTAATTGCTAACATTAATACATGCAACTCCATTTTGTCGTTATAACATTATTTTGATAATTCACAAGGTATTAATGAATATATGTAGAATAGCTTCTTTCCCAATTTACAAGCTATACTTGTAGCAAATCTTGCATCTTATATAGAGACGCGATCCGATGGACACCAAATCAGAACCCTTCAATGCCTAGAAATTGTGTCCATAAAAATTATGAACAAAATCGATCACAAAGGGCAGCCTTGACAGACTCCAACCCTGACTGGAAGCAAATTGGACCTGTTGTTCCCAATACAGATCAAGCTCTGGCTTCGATAATACAGCGAACGAATGACCTGTAGCAACACGTCCAGAACGCCGTACTCCAGAGCACACCTCACAAAATAGCCTGAGGGACACAATCAAAAGCCTTCTCCAAATCCACAAAACACATGTGGATAGATTGGGCAAACTCCCATGCCCCCTCCAAGATCCTGTGGAGCATAGAGAGTTGGTCAAGAATGCCACAGCCAGGACAAAAACCACACTGTTCCTCCTAAATCCGAGGTTCAATTCTCCTCTCCAGTATCCCTGCATAGACTTTCATGGGTAGGCTGAGGAGTGTGATTCCACGATAATTGGAACACACCTCCCGGTCCCCCTTTTTAAAAAACGGCCCCCCGATGACCACGCGATGTTGCAGATATGTGTCAACAAAGTCAGTCCTACAACGTCCAGAGCCCTGAGATATTCAGGACGGATCTCATCCACAACCGTAGCCCGACAACCGGGGAGCTTTTAGACTACCTCAGTGATCTTAGCTCCAGTGATGGGCGGACCCCCACCCAAACCCCCAGAGTCCTCCTCCATGGAGTGTGTTGGTGGGATTGAGGAGGTCCTCGAAGTATTCCTTTCACCTCCTGACAAAATCCCCAGTCGAGGTGAGCAGCTCCCCACTTCCACTGCTTGCCACTCCTGAGGTGGTCCAGAACCTTTTTGAGGCCAACTGATAATCGCTCTCCAGGCCCTCACCAAACTTCTCTCAAGCCCGAGATTTTGCATCGGTGACAGCTTCAGCGGCAGCAGGTTTGGCTTGTATCTGTTGCCTCAGGAGTCCCACATGCCATTAAGATCAGATAGGCCTCCTTTTTAAACTGGATGGCCCCCTTCACCATAAGTGTCCACCATTGTTTCTGCCCATAGCTATGGGCTGCTGTCTCAGCAATGAAAGCACGAAACATGGCTCATTCGGATTCCATGTTACCCACCTCCTTCAGGACGTGGTTGTAGCTCTGCCAGAGGTGGGAGTTAAAGGCCTTTCTGACAGTAGACTCTGCAAAACGTTCCCATGAGATCCGAACTACTCACTTGGGCCTTCCAGGTCTGAGGGGTAGCCTCCCATGCCATCAGAGCCAGCTCACCAACAGGTTGTGATTGGTTGACAGCTCAGCTTCCCTCTTCACCTGAGTGTACAGAAAATGCGGCCACAAGTCCGGTGACACGACTACAAAGTTGATCATCGAACTGTGACCTAGGGTGTCCTTGTGCCAAGTGCACTTATGGACACCCTTATGATCAAACCTGGTGTTTGTGATAGACAAACTGTGATGAGCACAGAAGTCCAAACAACGAAACACCGTTTGGGTTCAGACAGGAGAGGCCATACCTACTGATCACACCCTTACAGGTCATACTATCATTGTCCACATGGGCGTTGAAGTCTCCCAGGACAACGTATGAGTCTCCTGGAGGAGCATTGTCCAAAACACCCCAAAAGACTCCAAGAAGAGTGGGCACTCTGAAATGTCATTTGGTGCATCAGCACAAATAATAGTCAGGACCCGTCCCCTACCCAAAGGCAGAATGAAGCTACCCTTTCATTGACTGAGGAGAACCCCAACTTGTGGGCACCGAGACGGGGGCAACAAGGATGCCCTCACCAGCTCGACACCTCTCCTCATTCCAAGTCCCAAGAGTCAGAGTCAGTAGCCGAGGATTGGTCTGACAGAACCCATGCCTTTGGCTGCCATACAACTCCCATTCACACCCGACCATTATAGCCCCTCTCACAAGTGGTGGGTTCATGGGAGGGCAAACCGTGTCTCCTTTTTGGGCTGGGCCAGGCCGGACTCCATGGAAAGAAGCCCAATCACCAGGCGCTCACCTTCGAGCCCCACCACCAAGTCTAGCTCTGGGGGACCCCATTCACCCGTGTCAGGGCAAGGGAAACTGTGTTTTTGTTTTCCGTTGATTCATCATAGAGGTCTTTTGAACCGCACTTCGTCTGGACCTTCACCTAAGATCTGTTTGCTTTACCAGGGGCATAATGCCCCCGACAACATAGCGCCTAGGATCATTAGGACACACAAACCCCTCCACCACGATAAGGTGGCAATTCAAGAAGGGGGAATACAAAGGGGCAGTGGTGGCCTGGTGCCTAATTCGGGTTAAGCGGTTCAGAAGTAATGAATTAGAATACAAATAATCATTGATGCTTATTAACGGCGGCATGGCAGCATACTGGTTAGCATGTGTCAGGTACTGCGGCTTCTTCCAACTGTCCAAAAATATATACAGTAGGCTATTTGGCTGTTCCAAATTGCCCCAAGATGTGAGTGTCAGTTTCGGCCCTGTAATGGCCTGGCGAGCTGTCCAGGGTGTACTCCACACTCCCAAAGTCAGCTGAGATGGGTGAGAGCCTAATTAGCATTAAAAGTGGTTCAGAATCTGAAAAAATGAATGTTTTCATAAAACATTGAATTTCTCATATATATGTTTTGTATCTTTTGTACCAAACAAACAACAGCATAAACATGTCCAACTAGAGATGTAAATATTTTATTCCCTGGGTCGATCCGTATGAAATCATGTAATTGGTTTCAGATTATAATCTTGATTCATTTTTATTTCAGAGGGATTTGAAAAGGGGTTGTGTCTGCATTAACCCCCTGTGTGCCATTTGTAACCATATTTAGATGGCTCGCAATCAAAAATGAAGATACAGTCATCCCTTGAATTTTGCGGATAATATAGACTAGACCTGGCCGCGATAAGCGAAAAACTGCGATCACCCCTCTCATTTCTACCATACATATATGTTTTCGCATCTATACAATATCAAGAAGTGTACATTAAACGTTACACAGTTATATGCATATGTAAATACTGTGATGTATTAATACTTAAGTAGAATTTATATATAAATACTTTAAGTACTGTACTAACCTCTGACAATAGCTCTTCTCCACTTGATCTTAATTTTAGTCTTTTTGATGTAACGCACGATAGATTAATTTATGTCGTAATGGCGTGCTACACGGGCATACGTATTGCCCGCTGTCAGCATATCTAGCAACTTCACTTTTTGGGTCACTGTCATTATATTTCGCTTTTTCTTGGGCTCATTGGATGCCTTAGATGGTGCAGGACGTTCACAAATACTACAAGATCACAAAATCACAAAAATTCCCACGGGAATGTGCGAGGCTACAGCATCCTGTGTCTAAGCCAATCAGCTTGCGAGACTGAGTTGAGTGGGCAGTCCCTGCCTGAACTGGGACTGAAGGAAGGGCAGGTTCAGTCTGCCATCTGTAAACAATGGACGCAGCCTGCCTTGGGTCCCTGCTTTCCGCTTGCGTACATGCAAGTTTCAGTGCGAATTTTGAATTTTTTATGAATATTTTTTGATTTTGGATACTTATGGAAAATACCGCAATGCACCAAGGCTGCTAACTTCAAGTCGCGAAGTGGGAAGGGATGACTGTATACTGACTGATATTTTATTTTCATAATTTGTTTATTCTGTGTTAAAGTGGTGGTCTAGTGGTATTGGGCGCTGGATCGCTGATCCAAAGGTTGGGGGTTCGAGTCCCACTCTCCACAAGGTTGTCACTGTCCTCCCCCAGTGCAGCTAACTGGGTGATCAAAGGCCGGCCATGTTTCTCACTGTTTATGGTGAGAGGCATGTAACAGAACCATTGCTGACTTTCAACAAGAGTAGGCTGCAAAGCCATTGTGTGTTTCCACCCTGTGATGGCCTGGCGAGCTGTCCTGGGTGTACTCTGCCCTCGCCCGAAGTTGGCTGGGATGGGCGCCAGCCTCCCCACGACCCTAATTAGGATTAAGCGGTTACAGAAAATGAACTGAACTGTGTTAAAGTTCATGAAAAATATATAAGCAGATTAACCCCGTGATGCCCATACAATAATTGACCAAAATCCATAAATATGATCCTGAGCAGAACTGTTCCTAAATTAAGCCAATCAGAAGGTATAAGTTAATACAAATGCGACACCAGACTTGGGAAAAATTCAGAATTAAATTGAGAATAACCCCCAAATTCCAATTCAATTCTTGAATTTCAATATGAATTTGAATTAAAATTCAAAACAGGAAATAGAATTACAATTCAAATTCGAATTGCAGGAAGTAGAATTGAAATTCCATGAAATTCCGAGAAATTCATGATAATGAAAGTACAATTAACAATGATTCTGTACAGACTCATATGATTGCAAAATGTATTTAATTCATACAGTGTATTAATATAGGGCCTTACCTTATGTCCATAACACAACTTTTATATTTGTTAACAGAAAATAAGACCATTTGTACCACAATTTGTCACTACAAATATATATATATATATATATATATATATATATATATATATATATATATATATATATATTTTCATAAAACTAATCCTTAAAATGGGAAACATTGAAATGGTGTAAAATTAGAAAAAAAAACAAGACTTCATTTCCCAGAATGCTTTACTTTATCCTAGTCTTCAAAGTGTTTGTCCAAACATTTAGGGCATTTTGTTTAGGGTCGACTGTTACAGTAGCTGGCTTGTATTTTTGAGTTTTCTTATTACAGCAATATGCAAAATGATGACACTAAAAGGACATCGTGCTCATTCATTTTGGTGAGCCAATTCCCACAACAAATGGAAACCACAAAGCAATCTGCAATCACTGTCATACTCCGGTCTGGGGTTCCATAAAGGTAACCTCAAATTTCAAACGACACCTCCAGGTAAAGTAACAGATTTGTAATTTTTAATGTATCTATGTATGTATGTCTTCTTTTTCTTCTTTTCCTTTCGGCTTTTCCCTTCAGGGTTCGCCACAGAAAACCATCCGCCTCCATCTCACCCGATCCTCTGTATCTTCGACTCTTACTCCAACTACCTTCATGTCCTCCTTCACCACATCCATAAATCTTTTCTTTGGTCTTCCTCTAGACCTTCTGCCCGGTAATTCCAACCTCAGCATCCTACTACCAATATACTCACTATCCTTCCTCTGTACATGTCCAAACCATCTCAATCTAGCCTCTCTGACTTTATCTCCGAAACCTCTAACATGTGCAGTCCCTCTGATGTACTCATTCCTGATCCTATCCATCCTTGTTACTCCCAAAGAGAACCCAGGGCCACTGTTTCGAAACCATACAACATCACTGGCCTCATCACCATCTTGTACACTTTTCCTTTCATTCCTGCCAATACCTTCCTGTCGCACATCACACCAGATACTTTTCTCCAACCATTCCAATGTGCCTGCACACGCTTCTTCACTTCTTTTCTACACTCTCCATTGCTCTGGATTGTTCAGCATAAGTACTTAAAATCCTCCACCTTCTTTATCTCTGCCCCCTGTAACCTCAAAGTTCCTCTTGGGTCCTTGTCGTTCACACACATGAATTCTGTTTTACTGAGGCTAACCTTCATTCCTCTCCTTTCCAAGGCATACCTCCACCTCTGTAGATTTGCCTGCACTTGCTCTCTGCTCTCACAACAGATCACAATGTCATCTGCAAACATCATAGTCCATGGAGATTCTTGTCTAACCTCGTCTGTCAGCCTGTCCATCACAATAGCAAACAAGAAGGAGTTCAGAGCTAACCCCTGATGCAGTCCCACCTCCACCTTAAACTCTTCTGTCACACTGACAGCACACCTCACCACTGTCTTACATCTCTCATACATGTCCTGCACCACTCTAACATACTTCTCTGCCACTCCAGACTTCCTCATACAATACCACAGTTCCTCTCTCGGCACTCTGTCATATGCTTTCTCCGGATCCACAAAGGCACAATGCAGCTCCCTCTGACATTCTCTGTACTTCTCCATCAACATCCTCAAAGCACACACTGCATCTGTGGTGCTCTTTCTTGGAATGAAACCAAACTGTTGTTCACAAATGCTGACCTCAGCCCTTAGTCTAGCTTCCACCATTTTTTCCCCATAGCTTCATCTTATGGCTCATCAACTTTGTCCCTCTGTAGTTGCCACACTCTGCACATCTCCCTTGTTCTTAAAAATGGGCACAAGCACACTTCTCCGCCATTCCTCTGGCATCCTCTCACTCTCTAAGACCTTGTTGAATGTTCTTGTCAGTAAATCTACTGCTACCCCCCCTAGACACTTTCATACCTCCACCGGTATGTCATCAGGACCAACTGCCTTTCCACTCTTCCTCCTCTTCAATGCCCTCCTCACTTCACCCTCACAAATCTTTGCTACTTCCTGGTCCTCAACAGTCACCTCTTCTACTCTGTTTTCTCTCTCATTTTCCTCATTCATCAGCTCTTCAATATACTTTCCATCTTCCCAGCACACTTCTGTCAGCAGTCAACACGTTTCCCACTCTGTCCTTAATCACTCTAACTTGATTAACTAACTCTAACATACAAGTCATCATACGCCCTCTGGTTGGCCTTTTACACCGCTACCTTTCCCTTACGGTGTGTCTCCCTGTACTCCTGTTTACTCACTTCGGTCCACTCTATGTCCCATTTCTTCTTAGCTTACCTCTTCTTTTGCACACACTCCTGCACTTCCTCATTCCACCACCAAGTCTCCTTATCAACTGTCCTTCCAGATGACACACCAAGTACTCTCCTACCTGTCTCCCTGATCACATTAGCTGTAGTTCCCCAGTTCCCAAAAGGAAGCACTTCCTGACCACCAAAAACCTGTACCAACTCCTCCTTGAAGACAACACGATTCTCCTCCTTTTGCAGCTTCAACTACTTTGTCTTCTGCTCTGCCTTTGCCTTCTTCACCTTTCTTACCATCAGCATCATCCTGCATACCACCACCCTATGCTGTTTGGCAACACTCTCACCCGCTACTACTTTGCAGTCACTGACTTCATTCAAATTACATCGCCCACACAAGATGTAGTCTACCTGTGTGCTCCTACCTCAACTTTTGTAAGTCACCCTATGCTCCTCTCTCTTCTGGAAGAAAGTATTCACCACAGCCATTTCCATCCCTTTTGAAAAATCACTCAACATCTCTCCTTCTGAGTTCCTGTCCTGGATACCAAACTTGCCCATCACTTCCTCGTCCCCTCTGTTGCCTGCACCAACATGTCTGTTGAAGTCTGCATCAATGACCACTCTTTCACCTCTGGGGATACTCTGCATCACTTCATCTGACTCACTCCAGAATCTTTCCTTCTCTTCTCGCTCACATCCTGCCTGTGGGGCATAAGCACTAACAACATTGAACATCACGCCTTCAATTTCCAACTTGAGACTCATCACTCTGCCTGACACTCTTTTCACTTCTAGAACATTCCTGACCATCTCCTCCTTCAAGATGACTCCCAATCCATTTTTCTTCCTATCCAACACAATGAAAAAACAGCTTAATCCCTGCTCCTAAGCTTCTAGCTTTGCTCCCTTTCCACCTGGTCTCCTTAACACAGTATGTCCACCTTCCTCCTCTGCATCATGTCAGCCAGCTCTCTACCTTTTTCTGTCATAGTTCCAACATTCAAAGTCAAAGTGAGGAAGGTGAAGAAGGCAAAAGCAGTGCAGAAGACAATGTGGTGGAAGCTGAAAAAGGAAGAGTGTCGTGTCAGGTTTTTGGTGATCAGGAAGTGCTTCGAGATGACTGGACAACGACAGCTAATGTGATCAGTGAGACAAGTAGGAGAGTACTTGGTGTGTCATCTGGAAGAAGAGTAGATAAGGAGAATTGGTGGTGGAATGAGGAAGTGCAGGAGTGTATACAAAGGAAGAGGTTTAGCTAAGAAGAAGTGGGACATAGCGAGGACTGAAGAGAGTAAACAGGAGTACAGGGAGATACAGCGTAAGGTGAAGGTAACAGTGCCAAAGGCCAAACAGAGGGCGTATGATGACTGGTATGCTCAGTTGTAAAGTAAAGAGAGAGAAAATGATTTATACAGGTTGGCAAAGCAGAGAAATAGAGATGGGAAGAACGTGCAGCAAGTTAGAGTGATTAAGGACAGAGAGGGAAATGTATTGACTGATGACAAAGAGTAGAAGAGGTGACTGTTGAGGACCAGGAAGTAGCAAACATTAGTCAGGGTGAAGCGAGGAGGGCATTGAAGATTGAAGAGTGGAAAGGCAGTTGGTCTTGATGACATACCAGTGGAGGTATGGAAGTTTCTTGGAGGGGTAGCAGTAGATTTACTGACAAGAACATTCAACAAGGTCTTAGAGAGTGAGAGGATGCCAGAGAAATGGAGGAGAAGTTTGATGGTGCCCATTTTTAAGAACAAGGGAGATGTGCAGAGTTGTGGCAACTACAGAGGGATAAAGTTGATGAGCTATAAGATGAAGTTATGGGAAAGAATAGTGGAAGCTAGACGAAAGGCAGAGGTCAGCATTTGTGAACAACAGTTTGGCTTCATGCCAAGAAAGAGCACCACAAATGCAGTGTTTGCCTTTAGAATGTTAATAAAGAAGTGCAGAGAAGGTCAGAAGGAGCTGCATTGTGCCTTTGTGGATCTGGAGAATGCATATGACAGGGTGCCGAGAGAGGAACAATGGTATTGCATGAGGAAGTCTGGAGTGGCAGAGAAGTATGTTAGAGTGGTGTCGGACATGTATAAGAGATGTAAGACAGTGGTGAGGTGTGCTGTCGGTGTGACAGAAGAGTTTAAGGTGGAGGTGGGACTGCATCAAGGGTCAGCTCTGAGCCCCTTCTTGTTTGGTGCTGGACAGGCTGACAGACGAGGTTAGACAAGATTCCCCATGGACTATGATGTTTGCAGATTACACTGTGATCTGTAGTGAGAGCAGAGAACAAGTGCAGGAAAATCTAGAGAGGTGCAGGTATGCCCTGGAAAGGGGAGGAATGAGGTTGAGCCTCTGTAAGACAGAATACATGCATATGAATGACAAGGACCCAATAAGAACGGTTAGGTTACAGGGAGCAGAGATAATGAAGGTGGAAGATTTTAAGTACTTAGGCTCAACAATCCAGAGCAATGGAGAGTGTGGAAAAGAGGTGAAGAAGCGTGTGCAGGCAGGTTGGAATGGTTGGAGAAAAGTGTCCGGTGTGATGTGTGATAGAAAGGTATCGGCAAGAATGAAAGGAAAAATGTACAAGGCGGTGTTGAGGCCAATGATGTTGAAGATGTGTTGAGATAGTGTTCCTGTCATTAGAGCTGATGAAGGCTGGTAAAATGTGCGGGAAGAAGAGGGGAGGACCTGGTTCTCGCACAGAGCCGAGCAAACTTCCTAAACAGGGCTGTCATCGTCCTTCAGTTGCAGTTAAAAAAAAATGGCGTTGGGCATCTTCCACGAATTACAGAAAAAGGAAAAGATGCAAAAATGTTCAATGCAAAAAATGCAACGTGACCTCGTGCCTGAACAGCAAACCCAACTGCTTCGAAGCTTACCATGAGTAGTTGCAGAATAAAGTACCGCAGAACCGTGAACACCCTTATTTTCATACCAAAGGATTTTTATGAGTTTTTCATTTCATCGTGATCCATTTTATTTTACATACATTTATGAGTACCATTTGTGCCAGTATTTCTATGCCAACATATTCTTCTCAGGCTCGTTTTATACTGTTATTTTTGTAAAAGAAAATCAGGTTTGTGATATATCGTGATACATTATTGATAATGCAATAAAGAATATGTGATAAAAAAAAATCTTTGACTTTTCACTTTACAAAAATTGCACGTTTCCTACGGATGTGAGTTCGTCACCCATTATTATTAATATTTATTTAAGCTTTCTTACCGGATGTGACTAATTGGTCACATATTATTTTTTATAATTAATGCAAAATTCATATTTTCAGTACATATTATCTTTAACCAGCTAAGTCCCAAAAAAAAGCATGATATATACTCGTCCTTCTCAAAAAATTAGCATATTGTGATAAAGTTCATTATTTTCTGTAATGTACTGATAAACATTAGACTTTCATATATTTTAGATTCATTACACACAACTGAAGTAGTTCAAGCCTTTAATTGTTTTAATATTGACAATTTTGGAAAAAAAGTAAAGAAAAACAAAAAATCCCTATCTCAAAAAATTAGCATATTTCATCCAACCAATAAAAAAAGTGTTTTTAATCCAAAAAAAAGTCAACCTTCAAATAATTATGTTCAGTTGTGCAATACTTGGTCGGGAATCCTTTTGCAGAAATGACTGCTTCACTGCGGCGTGGCATGGAGGCAATCAACCTGTGGCACTGCTGAGGTGTTATGGAGGCCCAGGATGCTTCGATAGCAGCCATAAGCTCACCATAAGCTCACCATCATAAGCTCACAAACTGGTCCAAAAATAAGTTCACATCACAATTATCTAACTTGCTACACTAATAATAAAGAAGCCAAATTGATAATCTCAAAGAAAGTAGAGTGGAAGAACTGGAGAGGAACCGTCCTACCAGAGTGGACCTCTATGTTCCTGCACATTGGCAATGTAACAAATGAACCAACAGCTGCAGCTTCTGTGAAAGGCACTGTGAGCAGGTGTCAGGTCGTTCTGAAAAGTGAAATCTTCATCTCCATAAAGCTTTTCAGCAGATGTCCCTGCCCTTGATAAAACACAGTGGACCAACACCAGCAGCCGACATGGCACCCCAGACCATCACTGACTGTGGGTACTTGACACTTCAGGCATTTTGGCATTTCCTTCTCCCCAGTCTTCCTCCAGACTCTGGCACCTTGATTTCCGAATGACATGCAAAATTTGCTTTCATCCGAAAAAAGTACTTTGGACCACTGAGCAACAGTCCAGTGCTGCTTCTCTGTAGCCCAGGTTAGGCACTTCTGCCGCTGTTTCTGGTTCAAAAGTGGATTGACTTGGGGAATGCGGCACCTATAGCCCAGTCCACTGCTTCCACAGGTCCCCCAAGGTCTGGAATCAGCCCTTCTTCACAATCTTCCTCAGGGTCCGGTCACCTCTTCTGGTTGTGCAGCGTTTTCTGCCACACTTTTTCCTTCCCACAGACGTCCCACTGAGGTGCCTTGATACAGCACTCTGGGAACAGCCTATTCGCTCAGAGATTTCTTTACGTGTCTTACCCTCTTGCTTGAAGGTGTCAATGATGGCCTTCTGGACAGCAGTCAGGTCGGCAGTCTTACCCATGATTGTGGTTTTGAGTAATGAACCAGGCTGGGAGGTTTTAAAAGCCTCAGGAATCTTCTGCAGATGTTTAGAGTTAATTGGTTGATTCAGATGATTCGGTTAATTGCTCGTTTAGAGTACCTTTTCAGTTCATCATCAGTTCATCATCAGTTCATTTTCTGTAACCGCTTCATCCTAATTAGGGTCGCGGGGAGGCTGGTGCCCATCCCAGCCAACTCAGGGCGAGGGCAGAGTACACCCTGGACAGCTCGCCAGGCCATCGCAGGGCGGAAACACGCTGACGGCTTTGCAGCCTACTCTTGTCGAAAGTCAGCAATGATTCTTTTACATGCCTCACACCATAGACAGTGAGAGACATGGCCGGCATTTGATAACCCAGTTAGCTGCACTGGGAGGACAGTGACAACCTTGTGGAGAGTGGGACTCGAACCCCCAACCTTTGGATCAGCGATCCAGCGCCTTATACCACTAGACCACCACTGCCAGTACCTTTTCATGATATGGTAATTTTTTGAGATAGGAATTTTGGGTTTTCATGAGCTGTATGCCAAAATCATCAGTATTAAAACAATAAAAGACCTGAAATATTTCAGTTGGGGTGCAATGAATCTAAAATATATGAAAGTTTAATTTTTTCAGTACATTACAGAAAATTATGAACTTTATCACAATATGCTAATTTTTTTAGATGGACTAGTATATATATATATATATATATATATATATATATATATATATATATATATATATATATATATATATATTTTATATTTATATATATATATATATATATTTTTTTATATTTATATATATATATATATATATATATATATATTTTTTTTTTTTTACAGCTAAAAAATTCAGAGTGTAAATGGTGAAAAAAAAAAAAGAAAAAAAAAAGATCAAACATGTGGTTGGCTAGCAAAGGAAGCATTGCCTTGCTGGAAGTCAGAGGGTTAAAGGGATTAAGTGCAGCTCTCATCAGCATGAACGAAGGATATGTGATGAGCGGATGAGTGATTATTTCTCTTATGGAATGCCCCTAAATTTCAACCCCTAAATTTCTCTGTATGCTTTTGTTGTCGTTGTTGTTGTTGTTGTTCTACAAGGTTCTATTCTGACCTGCTGCTTTTTTCTCCATAGATGTAAAATATTTGGATAATATTATTCATAAACATGATATTAGCTTCCACTGTTCTGCTGATGATATGTCTGTCTTCCTTTCGGTTTTTTCCCTTTTACTCGGGAGTCGCAACAGCGAATCATCTGATTCACACGTGTGATTTTGCAGAGGTTTTTACGTCGGATGCGCTTCCTGTCACAACCCTTTTAGCAAGGGACAGAAATACGCTGACGACTTTGCAGCCTACTCTTTACGAAAGTCAGCAATGGTTCTTTTGCTTGCCTCTCACCATAGACAGTGAGAGACATGGCCCGCCTTTGATAACCCAGTTACCTGCACTGGGGGGGGAGTGACAACCTTGTGGAGAGTGGGACTTGAACCCCCAACCTTTGGATCAACGATCCAGCGCTGTATACCACTCGACCATCACTGCCCCCGTTCTGCTGATGATATATAGTTGTATATCTGATCTGGTGTATCTCATTTGGCTTTGCTGAAAATATACAACTATATATCATCGTTCTGCTGATGATATATAGTTGTATATTTTCAGCAAAGCCAAATGAGATACACCAGATTAGCTGAGTCAATAAAATGGGTAAAGGATATTCGACAATGGATGTTTACTAATCTTCTTCCTTTCCTTTTAGGTATTTCCTTCAGGGGTCACTAGGGCAAATCATCTGCCTCCATCTCACCCTATCCTCTGCATCTTCTTCTCTTACACCAAATACCTTCATGTCTGCTTTGGTCTTCCTCAAGGCTTTCTGTCTGGTAGTTCGAACCTCAGCATCCTACAACCAATATATTCACTATCCCTCCTCTGTACATGTCCAAACCATCTCAATATAGCCTCTCTGACTTTGTCTCCAAAACATCTTAAAATGGATGTTTACTAAATTTCCGTTTATAAATTCCGCATTTGGACCTCAGGCAGTTAAAAATAAGATTTTTTTAAATTACATTGTCACAGTATATGGTGTTTAGTTTCATCATGTGCAACATTAAATGACTTTGGTGTGATTATTGCCCTGGTTTTTCATTTAAAGCTTGTGTAGTTACTATTACCGGATTGCCTTCTTTCATCACAAAATACAGCTGTATGCTCTTGTACACAAATGTCCACTGTGGCTGTATCCGATTATTCCATCCAAATAGGAAGCTCTTATTTGTCTGTGATATAGGCTTGCAGCCTCAGTGGCACTTTGTGGACTAGTCCAAAGACCTCCTCAGTTAGAAAATTTACCTGAATGGAGTTTTCCTGCAGGTTGAGGTATCGTGTGTTGACTGAGATGCTTTGTGGGACTTCATCCAGTCCTTTTCTGGTACAAATCACCCGACTTGCCTGATTGGAGCAGCTACATGGAGCAGGGCAAGGTGGAGAGGCTTGAACCAGTAGGGGTCCACTGAGATGTAGCCATAGTAAGATTTGGACTAACCAGAGAAGTGGTAAGGGGCAACAGAGGCCTGTTAACCTGACAGCCCACATGACCAATGAGTCATGTCCCACCCCCTTATTCCAAAAAATCTGATTTCCCAGCACTGGAATGGTAGGCGGAATGGCCAGTTTTCTTTTATTTTAAACATTCATTATAATGTCTAATTGGAAATGGGTGTGTATGTAGTTTCAGTCTTCTAAGGAAAGATGTCACTCCACTGCAGTGTAGGGCAGGGTAGGGTTGGGAGGGTGAGAAAAGAAAGATACAGAGAGAGGTTAGTAGACTCATTATACTTGCATCGGTATTAGATTTCACTTAGCAAAGCATGTTAGCTCCCAGAACACACACACACACACACACACACACAAACACAATCACACACACACACACAATCACACACACACACACACACACACACACACACACACACACAAGCACACTACTGGGGACTGAATTTATTTCATGCTTATTAACATTTTCTTCAGTCTCATTATTCATAACTAATCTGAATAAACACAAACTCAGCATTTACAGAAGCTTAACAACACCAGCGGGGAACAGAGAGACTATGGACGAGGATATAATATAAAAAATAAGAATAAAAATAATAACAATAATAATAGTAATAATAATAATAATAATAATAATAATAATAATAAATTATTATTATTATTATTATTGTTATTGTTATTGTTATTATAAAAGCATTAAAGGGTCATTCGAAAACAGCTGGAAAACACCTGGAATGCAGCTGTGAAATTTGAAAGACCTGGAAACAACAGGAAACAATCCCAGGAACTGATGAAACTGCAAAAAGAAGAAAACCATAAAACTGAGAGACTGCGAGAATCTAAAAAACACAGAAACTCTGTGAAAATGGTCAAGAAGAAGTGGAGCCAGAGCAACATTAAACCAATCAATCATTTCTCTTAGCTAATGCAGCCGTGATTATGGGCACAAACAAGTGTCCGTCCTCACGCCGGTCCCAAGCCCGGATAAATGCAGAGGGTTGCGACAGGAAGAGTATCAGGCGTAAAACTTTTTCCAAAATACAGAATGCGAACTGTCAATACAAATTTCATTACCGGATCGTTCGAGGCCGGGTTTCAACGACTGCCATCAGTGCTGTCAACCAATAGGGTGCTGGTGGAAATTGGAATACTGTTGGTCGAAGAAGGAGAGCTGGGAGACATGTCCATAGGCAGAGAGAGAAAAGGAAAGGCATGAGTGTAGGACTGAGAGGAACAACTTTGAATGTTGGAACTATGACAGAAAAACGTAGCGAGCTGGGTGAAATGATGCAGAGGAGGAAGGTGGACATAATGTGTGTTCAGGACACCAGGTGGAAAGGGAGCAAGGCTATAAGCTTAGGAGCAGGGTTTAAGCTGTTTTATCATGGTGTGGATGGGAAGAGAAATGGAGGAGGAGTCATCTTGAAGAAGGGGATGGTCAGGAATGTTCTAGAAGTGAAAAGAGTGTCAGACAGAGTGATGAGTCTCAAGTTAGAAATTGAAGGCGTTATGTTCAATGTTGTTAGTGGTTATGCCCCACTGGCAGGATGTGAATGAGAAAAGAAGGAGAGATTCTTGAGTGAGTTAGATGAAGTGAAGCAGAGTACCCCCAGAGGTGAAAGAGTGGTCATTGCTGCAGACCTCAATGGACATGTTGGTGCAGAAAACAGAGGGGACGAGGAAGTGATGGGCAGGTTTGGTATCCAGGACAGGAACGCAGAAGGACAGGTGTTGAGAGATTTTGCAAAAAGGATGGAAATGGCTGTGATGAATACTTTCTTCCAGAAGAGACAGAAGCATAGGGTGACTTACAAAAGTGGAGGCAGGAGCACACAGGTAGACCACATCTTGTGTGGGCAATGTAATTTGAAGGAAGTCAGTGACTGCAAAGCAGTAGTGGGTGAGAGTGTTGCCAAACAGCATAGGATGGTGGTGTGCAGGATGATGTTGATGGTGAGAAAGGTGAAGAAGGCAAAGGCAGAGCAGAAGACAAAGTGGTGGAAGCTGAAAAAGGAAGAGTGTCGTGTTATCTTCAAGGAAGAGTTGAAACAGGCTTTGGGTGGTCAGGAAGTGCTTCCAGATGACTGGACAACTACAGCTAATGTGATCAGGGAGACAGGTAGGAGAATACTTGGTGTGTCATCTGGAAGGACATTAGATAAGGAGACTTGGTGGTGGAATGAGGAAGTGCAGGAGTGTGTAAAAAGAAAGAGGTTAGCTAAGAAGAAGTGGGACACTGAGAGAACCAAAGAGAGTAAACAGGAGTACATGGAGACACAGCGTAAGGCAAAGGTAGCGGTGTCAAAGGCCAAAAAGAGGGCATATGATGACTTGTATGATAGGCTGGACAGTAAAGAGGGAGAAAATGATTTATACAGGTTGGCACAGCAGAGAAATAGAGATGGGAAGGACATGCAGCAAGTTAGAGTGATTAAGGACAGAGAGGGAAATGTATTGACTGATGACAGAAGTGTGCTGGGAAGATGGAAAGAGTACTTTGAAGAGCTGATGAATCAGGAAAATGAGAGAGAAAAAGAGTAGAAGAGGTGACTGTTGAGGCCCAGGAAGTAGCAAAGATTAGTAAGGGTGAAATGTGGAGGGCATTGACGAGGATGAAGAGTGGAAAGGCAGTTGGTCCTGATGACATACCGGTGGAGATATGGAAGATTTTCTGACAAGAACATTCAACAAGGTCTTAGAGAGTGAGAGGATGCCAGAGGAATGGAGGAAAAGTGTGCTTGTGACCATTTTTAAGAACAAGGGAGACGTGCAGAGTTGTGGCAACTACAGAGGGATAAAGTTGATGAGCCATACAATGAAGTTATGGGAAAGAATAGTGGAAGCTAGACTAAGGGCAGAGGTCAGCCCTTAGTGAACAACAGTTTGGTTTCATGCCAAGAAGGAGCACCACAGATGCAGGGTTTGCTTTGAGGATGTTAATAGAGAAGTACAGAGAAGCCCAGAGGGAGCTGCATTGTGCCTTTGGGAATCTGGAGAAAGCATATGACAGGGTGCCAATAGAGGAACTGTGGTATTGCATGAGGATGTCTGGAGTGGCAGAGAAGTATGTTAGAGTGGTGCAGGACATGTGTAAGAGATGTTAAGCCCGGGTCACACAGCGTTTTATGGCTCACGTGCAAAACGTTCTGAAAATCTGGTGGACGTGGTCGTAAGTGATAACTTTTGGTCAATTTTGGCTTGGCCGTGCTTTGTACGTGCTTTTTACGTGGTAAGGCCGTCGGCGGCTGTTCCACTGCTAAAACACTGCCTAAGCACGGCTCACCACGTCCAGCAACGTGTAAGGCAACTTAGGCAAAACACGTGTTCGAACGTAGGAAAAAAAAACTGTTACCACAGATAATCACAGTCTCATCACGTCTGTATCACTGCGGATCGCATCTTGAGAGCGGACGTAAAATGGGCACCCCACTGCCATAGCACTGCCCTAGCACTGCCCTAGCACTGCCATAGCACTGCCATAGCACTGCCATAGCACTGCCTAATCGCAGGAGGCGTCCTCATAAAGTTCTGAAAGGCTCTTGGATCTTCGTTATGCAGCTCATCTGGAATTCCAATCCCTCAAGAAATCAAATCAAAGTTGAGTTTGTCAAGCAGGGAATGCGCTCTGAATTCCACATCTTGTGGGCGTGGCCCGCAGTGCACGCCCGTGACAGACAGAGAGAGAGAGAGAGAGAGAGAGAGAGAGAGAGAGAGAGAGAGAGAGAGAGACAAGGAATAACGCTCATCTGTATCAGTCTGTATCAGTTGGTTCTGTTGTTGTTGGAGCATGAACATGAGGACATCACGTTATTGAGGGTTCATGTTCACCCCTTGACATCTAGAATGCAAGTGCCGAGGTCTCAGAAAATGACGGTATTTTATATGCCGTGATACAGAAGTGATACAGAAGTGATGAGGCAGTGATCAGTCATAATTATAACGTGATGAAGACGTTGTTTAATGGGTTTAGGTAGTGCTATGTACGTGCTATGTACATGGAAAAATCCATTAATCAATGATAAGCCGCTATTTCTCGTGATACCAATGTGTAAAACCCGCTCAATGGCCGTGCTCTGACCATGACAGACCCCCGGACTTTTGTGTCTTATCACGTCTCCCCAAGTTTTTATCACTGCCAGAACACGGATTATTACGTGTGTTTCATGTGTGTTGCACGTCTTGAGCACGTCTTTACCACGTGGTTGTCCGCGGTCTAAAGTTTTGAGCAGTTCAAAACTTTTTTCCACGTCCAGCGCCGTTCAAATTTTTCCCCACGTCTTGCCACGTCTAAAAATCGACTGTAGCACATCTTAAACTCGACATCAACATGAACAACACCGTCTGCTTCACGGGAAAACATTTTTGGACAGATTATGGCCGTGATTAAGCCGTAAAATACTATGTGACCGTGGCTTTAGACAGTGGTGAGGTGTGCTGTCAATATGGCAGAAGAGTTCAAGGTGGAGGTAGGACTGCTCAAGGGTCAGCTCTGAGCCCCTTCTTGTTTGCTATGGTGCTGGACAGGCTGACAGATGAGATTAGACAAGAGTCTCCATGGACTATGATGTTTGCAGATGACATTGTGATCTGTAGTGAGAGCAGAGAACAAATGCAGGAAAATCTAGAGAGGTGGAGGTATGCCCTGGAAAGGAGGGGAATGAAGGTTAGCTGCAGCAAAACAGAATATGTGTGTGAACGACAAGGAACCAAGAGGAACAGTGAGGGTACAGGGGGCACAGATAAAGAAGGTGGAGGATTTTAAGTACTTAGGCTCAACAATCCAGAGCAATGGAGAGTGTAGAAAAGAGGTGAAGAAGCATGAGCAAGCAGGTTGGAATGGTTGGAGAAAAGTGTCCGGTGTGATGTGTGATAGGAAGGTATTGGCAAGAATGAAAGGAAAAGTGTACAAGACAGTGTTGAGGCCAGCAATGTTGTATGGTTTAGAAACAGTGGAACTAAGGAAAAGACAGGAGGCAGAGCTGGAGGTAGCAGAGATGAAAATGTTGAAGTTCTCTTTGGGAGTAACGAGGATGGATAGGATCAGGAATCAGTATACAGGGTATTTATTAAGTTTTAGAGTAGGAGGATATTGATAAGGAGGGGGTGGAAATTGTTTGAGGCAAGCATGGGGAGGGTGCGGGAGAGGCGTCCCCTCCGGCAGGGGGGTCTGGGGGGGCCATCCCCTTAAAAAAATTTTAAATTCATGTGCTCTGTGGTGCATTCTGGCCCATATTTATGAGAAAATCAGACAAGCTGGAAGCAAATAAAACTAAAAGTTGATATTATAAAAAATAGTATTTGTTACAAGAATAGTAGACTTACTTCTTAAAAGAAAGTCCATAAAACATCTTATTTGAAAAATCTAACAGTTACCTTACTAATATATAACATTTGTGAATCAAACTGGTCCCCTAATCTGCCAAAACTGTTTATGTACAGTAATATAATTTTAGGATGAATAAGATTAGGCTATTAGAATAAGATTAGGGTAGTTTAGTTGAGGGATAGTTTTCACTATTATTGCTCAGTGCAATCAAGAAATAATTTGTGTTCGGACATGACATAAAACTTTTTTACCTATTTCGTGAGATACGGATGTTTCCGAAACAGTGGCATCATCGACCTTGAGTCAATTCCACAACGTATTTAATGTTGGTTGTTTAGATCTACTTCGCTTCGGCACTATGCTTGTCGGTACGACTCACATCAGTTTGAACTATATTTTAGCAGGGTTTGTACGACCCGTCACGATCTAAATCTACATGGGAGCACAGGCAAATGGAGGCACTTTTATAAAAAGCGCCGCGCTTTTGAATGAGGTAGCATAGTGCATCATGGGATATCGTAAGTGGACCGATTGAGAAATTATCAAAACAAGTGATCGTGTGGTCAAGTACATAGCTTAAGAAAGCCTTAAAAATGTTTTTATTAAAGACTATTATATTATTAAATATTATTTACTATTCTAAAATATAACTGGCGCTTGGCTAATAGTAGCCAGCACTTCCGCCGGCAGCCGGCACTTAATGAAAAGTACAGATGCTCCCCGACTTACGTTTTTAATTGGGTCCAGACAGCTGAAAGTTGAAAAGTGAACGTAAATTGTTACAGTGACATATGAGTTATGACGTGTGACATATGATGCTCATACTGTACTATACATCCATAAATACATTACTGTATCTCATAAAACACCCCTAGATCAATTATCATAAACATAACATTGTAAAATAATATCAAATATATCAAATAATATCATCATTAATTTCAAATAAATTATATTCAAGCAAAGTAATTTCGAATTGATACATTTTATTCAAATTCACTCATCAAATATCAAATACAGTATCAAATATAACCTTTAACATTCTCTATGATGCAATTTTTCTGCTTGTAAATGGTTCCGATAGTCAACGGATGGTCACTTGACATGCAGCTGAGCTGACTCACTTTACATGAAGCTTAAAACAGTCAATCAACGCTTACAATATGTGAGGCGCTCAATACCAAAAGTAGTGCACTTTCTGAAAGTGGTTTACTGGCCTTTTAATTGAGCAAGGGCGCTGCACTGATGTGAATCACTGATGTGAATCAGCAGAACAGAGAGTTCTCTTCCTTGGGTTTTCATTCATTTTACAACTGATTGTGCCAATCTGAGCAGATAGTTAATTCATCTCTGTGCATATGTATATATATATATATATATATATATATATATATATATATATATATATATATATATATATATATATATATATATAAAACTGAACTGGAAGGACAAGCACGTTCAGTCAGTCTCGTTTGTAAACAATGGATGCAGCGCCATTACATCATTACGTCAGCGTACTACGTCGATACGTCTAATCTCAAAATTTGACTTTTTTAGGGGGGGGGGGGGGGAAACCGTCAAAGTGAAAAAACGTAAAACGGATGAACGTAAGTCAGGGAGCATCTGTATGAGTACATCAGAGGGACAGCGCATGTAATACGTTTTGGAGACAAAGTCAGAGAGGCTAGATTGAGATGGTTTGGACATGTACAGTGGAGGGATAGTGAGTATATTGGTAGTAGGATGCTGAGGTTGGAGCTACCAGGCAGAAGGCCTCGAGGAAGACCAAAGAGACGATTTATGGATGTGATGAAGGAGGACATGAAGGTAGTTGGAGTAAGAGTATAAGATGCAGAGGATAGGGTGAGATGGATGCAGATGATTCGCTGTGGCGACCCCTGAATGGAAAAGCCAAAAGGAAAAGAAGTCTATGTTTCTGTCCCTTGCTAAAGGGTTGTGTCAGGAAGGGCATCCAACGTAAAAACCTATGCCAAATTAAACGTGCGAATCATTCGCTGTGGCGACCCCTGAAAAAGGGAAAAAGCCAAAAGGAAATCTCAGTCTCTGCAACGGTAAAATGAGATGTTCACTGCCTGTAAAAGTAAGTTTACACGGTATTTCAAGACCCCTGCCACTGAGTCTTGATATGCTTCACAAGAAGATCATCAGATAAATAAATATGTACAAAAGTACACAATAAAATATGATCATAAAGTGCCTCCACATTAATCAAACCTCGTCCCCCGGAATTGATTGATAAATATAAACGATTGATAGAGGAACGAGGGTGGTGAGCTTGGTTGTCAGACATGATCCTTCTTGTAAGGCGATCAAGAGCCATGATGTCGTCCTTTGTCCAATCAACAACACCAAAGAGTAAGAAAGGACTGGCACTGCCTAAGTATTTGTGAGTTTGACCTTGTTTCTATCATTTAGCACCAAACTCCAGATCTTTTTAGACGAGATTTGTACTCGGCTCAAAGTTTGTCTTTTATGTGAGCATTCTGGAGCTTGTCTCGAACTTGCATCCCCAAATAGGTGTACGATTGGCCTTCCAAGAGATGCTCAATCACTCATCCTCCATGTAACTCAACTGATCGATTATTGATTGCCTTTCCACATTTTATATGAAGAATGTTACATTTATCAAGTCCGAAAGTCATACCAATATCTTGTGAAAAGGACTCGACAAGGAGAATTTGTTTTTTCAAGCTGGAATCTCCTTTGGTAATCAGCTCGATGTCATCCATGTAAAGGAGTAAGAGGTGTTGGGGATCTGTGCTGTGGAGGTCCTGGATGATAACCTTCCTCCTTATTGAGCAAAAAACTCAAGGGATTAAGTGACAAACAAAAAAGCAGAGGATTAAAAGAAGCCCCTGGAATATTCCTCTCTTAATTCAAATAGGTTCTGAAGTCTTAACCTGACCTTGCGAGTACATCTCAAGCTGAGTTGACCAGCAACTCATTAAAGACTTGAGTAAATGGTGTAATCGCTCAGGTCGGCCAACATATTGCAAAGACTTCAGAATCCATTCATGAGGGACAGAGTAGGATGCTTTTTTGTAGTCAATTCGGCACATTGAGAGGTTGCGGTGGTAAGTTTTAGCCTCTGCAAGTATCATTTTCTGGACCTATAACTGATCCTTGCATCCCCAACATCCCTTTCTGGCTCCCTTTTGCTCCGGGTAAATAATTTCATTGGAGGAGCAACAGGATGACACAAGATTTGTCAAACACCCTGTAAAGATTTTGTACATCGTATTCAGGCAGGTAACAGGGCGGTCATTTTTAGGATCTGTTAAGTCTCCTTTCTTTGGGAGGAGTATTGTGCGACCTTTACAGAACCAAGGAGGGACATCTCCTGTGTCCATCAAAGGATTAAAACAAGTGAGTTGATGTGGTTGGACACAGGGGAACAGTTTCCAATACTGATTTTGAATGCCGTCAGGTCCTGGAACTGTGTTAGATTTGGACATTTTTATTGTTTTCTTCAGACAGTCCGAAGTAATGAGATACAGCAATGGGGAATTAACGTTTTCTGACGTGGCTTTGCTGTATTCTTCCACCCATGGTTCCTCAAGGTTACAGTTGCCGGGTATAGACCACAATTATTATTATTATTATTATTATTATTATTATTATTATTATTATTATTTAATACAGACCCATAATATCATACCTTAAATTATACATTTTAGTCCCTCTTATTTGGAGATTGTACTAATTATCTATGTGTTTTTCTAATTTTCTGTTAATTATTGTTTCTCAAGCACTCTGGTTGACTGTGTCTCTGTCTGTCCGTTGGACTGACTGACTGTCTGTAGATGAACAAAAGTAGAACTGTACAATGTTTACAGTATAAACTCTTTCTTTTTTGTATAAATATGCTTTAGCTATTTTAACACACATACGCCCACACTATGTAGAACTACAGTGTAATAACTGTATTTGTTGAGCTCAGCCTTCATTTTATGTGATGCAATTAATAATAAATCACTGAATAAATGATTACCTGGATGTTTTGTGTGATATATAATTATACAGTTCAGTTCATTTTCTGTAACTGCTTAATCCTAATTAGTCACGGGGAGGCTGGTGCCCATCCCAGCCAACTCCAGGTGAAGGCAGAATACATCCTGGACAGCTTGCCAAGCTATCGCAGGGCCGAAACACGCTGATGGCTTTGCAGCTACTCTTGTCAAAAGTCAGCAATGGTTCATTTACATGCCTCACACCATAGACAGTGGCCATGACATGGCCAGCCTTTGATAACCCAGTTAGTGCACTGGAGTACAATTATACAGTTTCATTCATTTTTTTGATGTAACACCCACTCCTAACACACATGTAAAATATACAATAAATAAAGAATATTTTGTTAACATATCTTAAAAAGGTCTATTTAACATATATTAAAAAGGTTCGTGTTTTTGATGAAAACTTATATTTTTTTTCACTTGCACTCATTTGCACTTAATCCTACTAGGGTCATGGGGAGGCTGGAGCCTATCACAGCCAGTACTGAATGAAAGCGATGCACGCCTTGAAAAGCTTGCAAGCACAACAGCCACACAACCATTCATTCACATTAGTGGTATTTGGTAGAATTGCTTCTCTATGGTGAATTAGAATTATCGTTTTTTATACAACTGAGCAAGTGAAGGTTCAGGGATTTGTTGAAGGGCCAATTACCCCAGTGTGGATTGTTTGGAATTTGATTCGAAAACTAGAGTACCCTGATGACCCCCTTTCAGGGGTCGCTACAGCGAATCATCTGCCTCTATCTTACCCTATCCTCTGCATCCTCTACTCTTACACCAACTATCTTCATGTCCTCCTTCACCACATCCATAAATCTCCTCTTTGGTCTTCCTCTAGGCCTTCTGCCTGGTAGTTCCAGCCTCAGCATCCTACTACCAACATATTCACCATCCCACTGCTGTCAATGTCCAAACCATCTCAATCTAGCCTCTCTGACTTGTGAAATGCACACACTATGCAAAAACACAGCAGCTCCGTTCTGGGAAATATGATTTCGGTGTTTGTGAATGAATTTAATAAATTACTGAAACTGAAATATGGCTAAGTGACGTTATCCTAAGTTCTATAAGGAATATATTCTTCTCATCTATTGTGTACAGAAACAACACCACATGTTTATAATTTTCTGTTTATTATTAAAAAACAAATAAAAATAAATAAAATCCTTTATAATTTGTACTATTATAATGCAATTCATTATTGTTTATTTTTTGTAATTAAATTGTTATTTTATTTCCATTAGAGGTAACTGTGCTATCATTAACGGGCCTATCTACACTGCTCATCACATTTACCATGTATGTGCACGCGCAAGTGCTGCGGGAAGGACAAGCCTCAGGCTCGCTCGTGGGAGATTCTGTGTGGTGTGTGTGTGTGTGTGTGTGTGTGTGTGTGTGTGTGTGTGTGTGTGTAGTAATGCCATCGCTGTGTAGTAAGCATGTGCACGCACATGAAGAGCAAGACTCTCTCTGTCTCTGTATCTCTCTCTCTCTCTCTCTCTCTCTCTCTTTAAATCAGGCACGCGCACACCGTTCCCCGTCACCATGACAACGGCTGAAGATGATGCAGGATGCTGGGGGGCGACGGAGCTGGCGCACGGGCACACACACACACACACACACACAGACACACACACACACACACACACACACACAAAATGATAAGACAAGAAAGAAAACAACGAAAAGGAGAAAAATGTTTTTTAAAAATAAAATATTTTTTAAATGTGGATTTAAATTAAATCAAACCGAAGTGCTTGAGACTGGGGCTTCTGAGGGTTATAACAGTTAAGGAGAAAAGGACTGCGGAGATTTTCAGATTTTCACAAACACTGCCGAACAATTAGGCCTTTCTCTTGCTCTCCCTCTCTCTCTCACACACACACACACACACACACACACTGAGAGAGAGAGAGAGAGAGAGAGAGAGAGAGAGATGCGCGTGCCGTGCGCGACTGTAAACAACGCAGAATGAAAAACAGATCAGATTTAAGACATTAAAAATGTCTTTCAGTAAAAATACTGAAAACGCACACACACACACACACACACACACACACACACACACACACACACACACACACACACTGTCTCTGTCTAACACACACACACACACAGACACACACACACACACAGAGGATTAATGCAGAAGCGCGTGACCACACAATACCACCTTTTATATAGATCGCTTTCATTAACATTCCTGACCATCAGAACACACACACACACACACACACACACACACACATACACTGTCTCTGTCTAACACACGCACACACACACACACACACACACACGCACACACACGCGCGCGTGCGCGCGCACACATACACTGTCTCTGTCTAACACACACACACACACACACACACAAAACACACCCTCACACACACGCGCGCGCGCACACACACACACCTCGGTGTGAATAAAGCGATGATTCCTACCTCATCCGTCAGTCCTGTTGCTCCTCCGCGGTTTTAATCCAAAATAAATCCGTAAAACCGTGCAGAAACCAGAGCGTGCGCGAACCTGTGATTAGCTCGCATAACGCACGCAAGCGCAAGCTGCACATGCTGGAAACTGCGCACAAGCGAGATGCAGGAAAGGAGGAGGGGTACGCGCAGGGCTTACGCAAAGTGCGTAGCTCAGAACACACACACACACACGCACACAGACACACACACACGCACACAGACACACACACACACACGCGCGCGCGCGAAAAACATCCTTCCCGTGGTGTTACAGTGTTTTTGTAGGCTCGGACTGTAGATTAAGTGTGTGTGTGTGTGTGTGTGTGTGTGTGTGTGTGTGTGTGTGTGAGAGAGAGAGAGAGAGATAAAGGTATTAATGGTGATAATTGGTGTAGGGATATGACAGGGTACTAATGGTGATTATGTGACCCGTAATACTTAGACCTGCTGAGCATACCTTTACCTATCAATCAGTCTTACACATACACAGCTTCATAGATAAAGGTAAGTATGCTCAGAATTATGTAATCGGTATAAAGGGTTACTCAATAATCATCATTAATATAATTACTCCGAGTTTAGAGTGTACCACTACTTGAGAATTACTCTCTCTCTCTCTCTCGCTCTCTCTCTCTCTCTTTTTCTGTTTCTCACAATGTGGGGGGGGGGGTGTTTTGCACTCATTAGATCAGAAACATTTTCCCAAGTACATCTACATATGGTACTGGATTACAAACAGGTGTTTTCCCTCATTTTATAGACTTCAGTTTTATGTAATCTCAGAATTACCTAACGGGCAGTGGTGGATCCAAAGGTTGGGGGTTCGAGTCCCACTCTGCACAAGGTTGTCACTGCCCCCAGTGGAGCTAACTGGGTTATCAAAGGCTGGCCATGTCTCTCACTGTCTATGGTGTGAGGCATGTAAAAGAACCATTGCTGACTTTCGACAAGAGTAGGCTGCAAAGCCGTCAGCATGTTTCCACCCTGTGATGGCCTGGCGAGCTGTCCAGGGTGTACTCTGCCCTCGCCCAAAGTTGGCTGGGATGGGCACCAGCCTCCCCGCGACCCAAAATTAGGATTAAGCGGGTACAGAAAATGAAGTGAATGAACTGAGAATTACCTAACCCGGATGTAGAACTTGAAACTGAAATTATCCATTGAAATATGGAATGGTATACACTGATTCTGTATAGGGGCAGTGGTGGTCTAGTGGTATAGGGTGCTGGATCACTGATCCATGTCTATGTCCCACTCTCCACAAGGTTGTCAGTGCCCCCCCAGTGCAGCAAACTGGGTTATCAAAGGCGTGCCATGTCTCTCACTGTCTATGGTGAGAGGCATGTAAAAGAACCATTGCTGACTTTCGTAATGAGTAGGCTGCAAAGTCGTCAGCGTGTTTCTGTTGTGACAGGAAGGGCATCCGACGTAAAAACCTCTGCAAAATCAAACGTGCGAATCAGATGATTCGCTGTGGCGACTCCTGAGTAAAAGGGAAAAAGCCGAAAGGAGGAAAGACATACACTGATTCTGTATAAATGCTACCACTGCACTTAATAAAAAGTGTGTCTCATTTTCTTGTCTATTTTAATAGGATCAACACTATAGCATTCATAAGTGAAAAACCTTTATCAAACAGAAATTTTCAAAGGGTTGACACTTCGTCAGTGTGAAAACATAATTATTTAATTTATTCATACATACAGTTACTTATCACTTTTCTTTATCTGGGTCATAGGGTAGTCTTTGAACAGAACTATCAAATTCTCTCTGTCCTCTGCCAATTTTTCCAAAATCTTCTGGGGAAATACTAAGGAGATATCCCCAAGCTAGCCGAGATATCATCTTTGCAGCCTGTCCTAGGTCTCCAACATGGAACAGCTCCAGCATAGACAGTCCATCACCCAACTTTGAAAAGAGATCATTTGGGATTTGGGCATGGCATTTGCTGGCCCACCCCATAAATAGTAAACCAGGTACAAAAATGTCACCAAGACCCTGAAATACCTTATCTCAGGGAAGAGATGGGTCTTCACCTAGAAGAGTTAGGATGTTATGTGCCCAACCATCATCTGATGCGCATGTTTGCTTTGGCATAGGTTTTTACACCAGTGATGCCCTTCCTGACACAACCCTTTAGCAAGGAACAACAACATACTAATGGTTATGCAGCCTTCTTTTTACGAAAGTCAGCAATTGTTCTTTTACATGCCTCTCACCATATACAGTGAGAGATAAATGGCTGGCCTTTGATAACCCAGTTAGCTGCACTGGGGGTACAGTGACAACCTTGCAGAGAGTGGGACTCGAACCCCCAGCCTTAGGATCAGCAAAAATGGTGCTTTCCAGGTACTTGAAATGTTCAACATTGGCGAGTGGTGTGTCATTGATGACAATGCTGGATGCGGGAGAGTGGATGTTTGGTGCAGGTTGGTGAAGCACCTCCGTCTTTCTGAGACTGATGGTCAGGCCAAAGAGTTTGGAGGCCTCAGAGAAGCGGTCCAGCATCTTTCTGCAGGTCAAATTCTGTGTGGCCACAAGGACGCAGCCATTAGCAAAGAGGACCTCTTGAAGGAGAGTTTAACACATTAAACAGGACAGGAGCTAGGACACAGCCCTGCTTCACACTGTTGCTGATTGTGAAGGCTGCCGACACATTCCCGCTGGAGAGGACCTGGCCAGTCATGCCATCGTGGAAAAGCCTGATCATTGATACAAACTTTGGTGGACATCCGATACATTCTAGGACTGTCCACAGGGCCTGTCTATTGGCTGTATCTAATGCCTTGGTCAGATCTATGAATACAGAGAATAGGGGCATGTTTTGTTCAATGCACTTTTCCTGGAGTTGTCTCATGGCAAAGACCATATCAACAGTACTTCTGCCATGCCTGAAGCCACACTGTGCCTAGGAGGTTTTGCTCTGATGCTGTGATAAGTCTGTTGAGCATGACTCTGGTAAAGATCTTCCCTGCAACAGAGAGGAGGGAGATGCCCCTGTAGTTCCCACAGTCGGATTTGCTTCCCTTGTTCTTGTAGAGAGAGAGACAATCAGGGCATCACGGAAGTTATCAGGCATCACCTCCTCTTCCCAGATATTCAGCAGGAGGTTCTGCTAGCCAGTCTTGCACCTCTTGGTCTTTGATGAGGGCAGAACCGTCTGAGGACAACAACGGTGAGCAGCCTGATGTGGAGGGGCCAAACCCTGTCTTCAGAGCACTGACCTGCTTGCAGACTGGACCTTTGCTTGCAGAGTTTTACATTTTTCACCCTTAGAGACAGGGGATGGATCATTCTGCCACTCGATGTAGGCCTTGTTTTTAGCATGGAGGACTTCTCTGATCTTGTCATTGTTTTTGTTGACCCAGTCTTCATGCAGTCTAGTTTTAACTCCAAGCACTTCTTTTGCAGTCTCAGCAACGGTACCCTTGAAAGACGACCAGTTTTTGGAGCTGCTTTTGGAGGTCAGACCATCTTTGAGTTTTCTCAAGTGCTTCTTGGAACTTTTGCCAGATGGATTGGGTTGTTCAGCCTGGTGACGTTGTAGGAGGCCCTGACAGTCTTGGGTTGGTTTCTGTAAGGCAGAGTGATGAACAGTGACATTACAGCCCTGACCAGCCTGTGATCAGTCCAGCATTCAGCACCTCTCATGGCACAGGTCACTTGGACAGCCCGAATGTCACATTGGCGCACAATAACAAAGTGTTTATGTGGCGCATACAAAGTGTTCATTTGCCAGTGTTTAGACCGTGGGCGCATCCAGGTGGTTTTATATTTGTCTTCCATCCTGAACAAGGTGATGGTGATACAAAGGCTGTGCTCTGCTCACTTGCTAAGGAGGAGCAGGCCGTTTTCATTGATTTTGCCTACACCGTGTCTGCCAGAACACCTTTCCAGCTGCTGTGGTCTCTTCCTACTCTAGCGTTGAAATCGCCTAGCACAGGAATTTTGTCACTCTGTGAAGTTGACCTGATGACCTCGTCAAAGTGTTCATAGAACTGCTCTTTGTCTTCATCTGGATTGGTGAGCGTAGGAGCATATACACTGATGACTGTGAGGTGTCTGGCCTTGCTGAGAGGAATGGGCAATGTCATGAGACGTTCGCTAATTCCTACTGGCAGGGCTGGTATGTCCTTCAGCAGTGCTGTTCTAATGGCAAACCCAACACCATGTATCCTGTCCTCAGCTTGCGACTTTCCTTTCCAGAAGAAGGTGTATCCACCTCCTTCTCTCAGGGATCCTTGATCGGCAAGATGTGTTTTGCTGAGTGCAGCAATGTCTTTCCGGTATCGCTGGAGCACTTTGCAACAAGCACTGTTTTTCCCTCTGGCCTCAGTGTGCCGGCTTGGTCCAGAAGAGTTCGGACATCCCAGGCCCCCAGAATGAGTCTCTGAAGGTTTTTTTTCTGTTGGATATCGACCGCTGTGAGGATGAGTCTGTCAGCTGTGGCAAGCTGACCAGATGCTAGAAGGACAAGCATTTGTCTGGGGCACCTTTTCTAGCCCCCTCCCTCATGTGAGGGTGGGCAGTGCTGTTCTAAAAAGGCTGCCCAATCGTCCACAGGTGCTGCCGAACTGTCCTGTTGCCCTTAGATTCAGGAACAGAGCGACCACTTATCCATTGACCGTCTACGTGCAGGTTTGTGACTACAACCACCAGTGTTCATCTCCACCTGTTGCTCCGCCATGCACCCATCACTGCAGGACTTGAGGGATGTATGCTGACAGGTTGGTAATAAGTTAATGAGATGCAAAACTAACCTGTGCGTGAAAGCTTTATAGTGAGAAGACCATTGCACAGGGGCAATCCCACTCTGTCAGTCTGGGGAGTCTTGATCCAGAGGCACGGGGAACCATTGCAACAGGAGACTGCCAGGCTGCAGTGGATGACCAAGACTTCTATCAGTGTCATGTCCAGTTCTAGGCACTCCACGACACTTGCTGCCATTGCCTTCGAAACTGTTGGATCTCAGGTGATGATCTCTTCCAATTGTTCTGCCGGGAGTCAGTCTTCGCATGCAGTAGGGCTGGCACAGTCCAAACCTAACTCACTGAGGGTTTCAGACCCATCAGCTACATTCACCTGGTTCAGCCGACTCGCCAAAGCCGTTGTCCAGGGGGGGTGGCCGCTGTTGCATGCGACAGCTTCGAGGAGCCACAGGTGAAAGCTGAGTGCCAGGTGAGGACCAGTGACAGGACCAGGGGCTGCCCTGAGAAGGGCATGGCATGCCACCTGCCAAAGGTACAACCTCTCCATGACACCCCAAACCCCCCCAGGTTTGGGAATAAAGGTGATAATACACCACATACCCACAAAGGAACAATGATGTTATCCAAAGCAGCAAGGAGAACACTTATGAGATTGGAAGCTTATGGTTGAGCATCATCACTGGATAATTCCAAACCAATCAGGAAAAACAAAATCGATTGATAATGGTGCAAGGTTATGCAGCTAACAAATACAGGGAAGAGAAAGACAAGGAACAGTTCCTCAGTGGACTGCAGCCCACACTTACGGATAAACCAGAGAGACATGTCAACATGTCAAAGTCCAGACTTGGACCCCATTGAGATGCTGTGGCATGACCTCAAGACAGCGATTCATGCCAGACATCCCAGGAATCTGACTGAACTACAGCATTTTTGTAAAGAAGAATGGGCCAAGATTAGTCCTGATCGATGTGCCAGACTGATCTGCAGCTACAGGAAGCATCTGGTTGAAGTTATTGCTGCCAAAGGGGGGGGGGTTTGCACAAAATATTAAATGTGATGGTTAAGTTACTTATTCCTCCCCCTTCTGTCATTGTTTGCATGGTATCCCCATTAAAATATGAAAACCTATAAATGTTTGGGTGGTTTTAGTTAAAGCAGACACTGTTTTTTCATCTGTGTGATTTTGACAAAGATCAGATCATATTTGATGGTGATTTTATGCAGAAATGTGAGAAATTCCAAAAGGTTCAGATACTTTTTCATACCACTGTATATTTGGAGGACGGTTTGTAATTCCTCTATTGATTCCACAAATATTGCTTGATCGTCAGCATAAAGAAGTTCCGTAATTCTAGCTTCCCCTCTTGCTCTTGCGTTTTTCCGGAGTTCTCTTGGTGATACCTCACTGGGAATACAATACTTTATCTTAAATCCTGTCCACGGGTACACTTTCTCTACTTCGTGTTTAGCAATTCTGACTACGAAGTCCATATATATATTGAATAGAAACGGGGACTCCAAGGCACCCTGTCTGCATCCAACCTTTGTGTCAAACAGCTTGTTAGAACCTTTGACGTACGCACATGTATTGGTGTATAGAGCTTTAAGGATAGCTACAAGATGAGGACACTTTAATCTGATTTCAAGACACATCATTAGAGCTCCTCATGGTATCCAATCGTATGCCGCTCATAGATCAATAATAGCGACATAGAGTGGATTTCCAGATTTTTTGGCTTTCTCAAGCACAGGGCGTATTATGAAGATTGCGTGGTTGGGGCGAAAACCAAATTGTGATGGTAGCAAAATATACTCGTATGCCTCCTGGGTGCTATCTACTATGATTGCCGAAATGATCTTTGACAAAGTTGTGATAATACTAAGCCCCCTGTAATTCTCGGCACAGGATCTGAGGCCACGCTTGTAAAGACAGGTGATTCTGGCAGTGAGCCACCTGGTCGGTACTCACAGGCAAGTCCATATCAAGCCGACTAGAAATACAAATTACTCTAACAGATGGCTTGATGATGAGTACTTTAGGTGTCCAGAGTTTATCTTATCTGTTCCCAGCATTTCCCATTTTTGAGTCACTTCATCCCTGCTGTAATTTCTGGGCCATCTGGGACCATGGTATCAATGTTTGGGATATCAATTGGTGGTAGTACATGTGGATAGTCATCAGGCTTTTCTAACTCTAGTTGAGGCTCATATGATCTTGCGCCGAAATGCTTAGCGAAATTATCTTCTCACTTAGGTAGAGGTATCAGCAATCTGTTAGATTTCTCTAGTGACGTGTGTTTCATTAATCTGAATTCCTCCTCAGCATTTCGATTCTCACTTGCTGTATTTATTGCATCTGCCTTGGTTTTGAAGTAGGTGTTCTTAAGTCAGGTACAAAGTTTCTTACGTCATCTCCAATGGCTCTTCTTGGCATTCATGATGTTTTGATAAGAGCTCTCGGTAGTCCTGATTTACCCAGGGTTTTTGAATTTTGTTCTTTACCAGTGAGGGAATTGTCTCCTTTGCAGCCTGTTTGACCGTGTTGACAATGAACTCTTCAACAAGATGGCGGCCGTGAGGCTCGCCCCGGCACAAGCTCTGCTTCTATGTCTTGCACTTTTGTCAATGTTTTATGTTAAAAAGTTGGAATGTCTTCTCACATACACTCGTTGGGAGTTACTATCCCTTAGAGCTAACTCAGCAGCGACTGTTTCATCCATGATCTCATCGCTACCTGCGGAGATTCTAGAGATGAACAACTCGTCTGGATATCCAACCTCCTGGAGACGCAAGCGAGACAGGAGGAAGCGACGAGCCAGCGGCCTTTCCAGGTTCAGGAAGCGGCCATACCGGCCACCTTTACCGGCTCTGCTGCTGACAAACGTGAGATCTATCAGAAATAAAATTGACGAACTCTTCCTTCTTCTCCAAAATAAGAAGGAGTACAAAGACTGTTCTGCCATCTGCCTGACCGAGACCTGGCTCGACCACACCGTGCCAGACCAGGCGGTAACCCCGCCCGGCTTCTCACTCTACCGTGCCGACAGGTCAGTCAAGCTATCTACAAAAACTAAAGGTGGTGGAATTTGTTTCTTGATTAACCAACGCTGGTGTAGCAACACGACAATGCAGCCATGAGGTGGGGGGGGGCACTAACCAGTGTCTCTCCCCCTCATGCCGGTCCCAAGCCCGGAGAAATGCAGAGGGTTGTGTCAGGAAGGGCATCCGACGTAAAACCAATGCCAAATATTTATGATGCAAATCAGAAGTATTACTCCCATACCGGATCGGTCGAGGCCCAGGTTAACAACGACCGCCATCAGTGCTGTCAATCAACAGGGTGCTGATGGAAATTGGACTACTGTTGGTCGAAGACGTCGAAGAAGGAGAGGTGGGAGGCGTGTCCGTAGGCAGAGAGAGAAGAGGAAAGGCATGAGTCTAGGACTGAGAGTGGGGACTTTGAATGTTGGAACTATGCAAAGAAAAGGTAGAGAGCTGGCTGACATGATGCAGAGGAGGAAAGTGGACATACTGTGTGTTCAGGAGACCAGGTGGAAAGGTAGGAAAGCTAAAAGCTTAGGAGCAGGGTTTAAGCTATTTTATCACGGTGTGCATGGGAAGAGAAATGGAGTAGGAGTCATCTTGAAGGAGGAGTTTGTCAGGAATGTTCTAGAAGTGAAAAGAGTGTCAGACAGAGTGATGAGTCTCAAGTTGGAAATTGAAGGTGTAATGCTCAATGTTGTTAGTGCTTATGCCCCACAGGCAGGATGTGAGCTAGAAGAGAAGGAGAGATTCTGGAGTGACTTAGATGAAGTGATGCAGAGTACCCCCAGAGGTGAAAGAGTGGTCATTGGTGCAGACTTCAATGGACATGTTGGTACAGGCAACAGAGGGGACGAGGAAGTGATGGGCAGGTTTGGTATCCAGGACAGGAACGCAGAAGGACAGATGTTGATAGATTTTGCAAAAAGGATGGAAATGGCTGTGGTGAATACTTTCTTCCAGAAGAAACAGGAGCATAGGGTGACTTATAAAAGTGGAGGTAGGAGCACACAGGTGGACTACATCTTGTGCAGGCGATGTAATTTAAAGGAAGTCAGTGACTGCAAAGTCATAGTGGGTGAGAGTGTTGCCAAACAGCATAGGATGGTGGTGTGCAGGATGACTCTGATGGTGAGAAAGGTGAAAAAGGCAAAGGCAGAGCAAAAGACAAAGTGGTGGAAGCTGAAAAAGGAAGAGTGTCGTGTTGTCTTCAAGGAGGAGTTGAAACAGGCTTTGGGTGGCCAGGAAGTGCTTCCAAATGACTGGACAACCACAGCAAATGTGATCAGGGATACAGGTAGGAGAGTACTTGGTGTGTACTCTGGAAGGAAAGTAGATAAGGAGACTTGGTGGTGGAATGAGGAAGTGCAGGAATGTGTACAAAAGAAGAGGTTAGCTAAGAAGTGGGACATTGAGAGGACCGAAGAGAGTAAACAGGAGTACAGGGAGACACAGCGTAAGGCGAAAGTAGCAGTGGCTAAGGCCAAACAGAGGGCGTATGATGACTTGTATGATAGGTTGGATAGTAAAGAGGGAGAAAATGATCTATACAGGTTGGCACAGCAGAGAAATAGAGATGGGAAGGACGTGCAGCAAGTTAGCTTGATAAAGGACAGAGAGGGAAATGTATTGGCTGATGACAGAAGTGTGCTGGGAAGTTGGAAAGAGTACTTTGAAAAGCTGATGAATGAGGAAAATGAGAGAGAAAAAAGAGTAGAAGAGGTAACCATTGAGGAGCAGGATGTAGCAAAGATCAGTAAGGGTGAAGTGAGAAGGGCATTGAAGAGGATGAAGAATGGAAAGCCAGTTGGTCCTGATGATATACCTGTGGAGGTATGGAAGTGTCGAGGAGAGGTAGCAGTAGATTTTCTGACAAGAACATTCAACAAGGTACTAGAGAGTGAGCAGATGCCGGAGGAGTGGAGGAGAAGTATGCTGGTGCCCATTTTTAAGAACAAGGGAGACGTGCAGAGTTGCAGCAACTACAGAGGGATAAAGTTGATGAGCCATACGATGAAGTTATGGGAAAGAATAGTAGAAGCTAGACTAAGGGCAGAGGTCAGCATTTGTGAACAACAGTTTGGTTTCATGCCAAGAAAGAGCACCACAGATGCAATGTTTGCTTTGAGGATGTTAATAGAGAAGTACAGAGAGGGTCAGAGGGAGCTACATTGTGCCTTTGTTGATCTGGAAAAAGCATATGACAGGGTGCCAAGAGAAGAACTGTGGTATTGCATGATGAAGTCTGGAGTGGCAGAGAAGTATGTTAGAGTGGTGCAGGACATGTATGAGAGATGTAAGACAGCGGTGAGGTGTGCTGTCGGTGTGACCGACGAATTCAAGGTGGAGGTGGGACTGCATCAAGGGTCAGCTCTGAGCCCCTTCTTGTTTGCTATGGTGATGGACAGGCTGACAGACGAGGTGAGACAAGAATCTCCATGGACTATGATGTTTGCAGATGACATCGTGATCTGTAGTGAGAGCAGAGAACTAGTGCAGGAAAATCTAGAGAGGTGGAGGTATGCCCTGGAAAGGAGAGGAATGAAGGTTAGACTCAGAAAATCAGAATACATGTGTGTGAATGAGAAGGACCCAGGAGGAACGGTGATGTTACAGGGAGCAGAGATAACGAAGGTGGAGGATTTTAAGTACTTAGGCTCAACAATCCAGAGCAATGGAGAGTGTGGAAAAGAGGTGAAGAAACGTGTGCAGGCAGGCTGGAATGGTTGGAGAAAAGTGTCCGGTGTGATGTGCGATAGGAGAGTGTCAGCAAGAATGAAGGGAAAAGTGTACAAGACGGTGGTGAGGCCAGCGATGTTGTATGGATTTGGAACAGTGGCGCTGAGGAAAAGGCAGGAGGCAGAGCTGGAGGTAGCGGAGATGAAAATGTTGAGGTTCTCTCTGGGAGTAACGAGGATGGATAGGATCAGAAATGAGTATGTCAGAGGGACAGCCCACGTAAGATGTTTTGGAGACAAAGCCAGAGAGGCTAGATTGAGATGGTTTGGACATGTACAGAGGAGGGATAGTGAGTATATTGGCAGTAGGATGCTGAGGTTGGAACTACCAGGCAGAAGGCCTCGAGGAAGACCAAAGAAGAGATTTATGGATGTGGTGAAGGAAGACATGAAGGTCGTTGGAGTCAGAAAAGAAGATGCGGAGGACAGGGTGAGGTGGAGGTGGATGATTTGCTGTGGCGACCCCTGAAGGGAGCAGCCGAAAGTAAAAGGAGAGTGTAGCAACACGACTGTATTAAACACTACTTGTTCACCACAATTGGAATACATCAGCGTGAAATGCAGACCCACCGACCTCCCGAGAGAATTTGCCTCCGTTATACTGATTGGCGTTTACATCCCGCCATCGGCTAACGCCAACTTCGCCATCACGGAGCTTGCAACCTACATATCAACCGTTGAAAACTCTCATCCCGACGCAGTAGTCACTGTGCTCGGTGACTTTAATCATACCAACTTGTCCACCAAACTCCCCAACTATATTCAACAGGTCACATGTCCTAGCAGAGGCACTAATACACTGGACCATTGCTACGTCACCATCAGCGATGCTTACCGAGCTTTCCCAAGGGCTCCGCTCGGAATGTCTGACCACGCCATGCTGCTCCTCATCCCGAAATACAAACAAAAACTTAAATTCACAAACTCCACATCCAAAACAGTTAAGTCCTGGTCCAGGGCAGCTGGACTGATTGGGATGTATTCAGTGCAGGTGAGAACTGCCTCGACGTGCTCACGGACGTGGTGACGTCATACATCAACTTCTGCGTGGATCTGTGTATCCCAACAAAAACTGTGGAGGCATACAGTAATAACAAACCTTGGTTTACAAAAGATATCTTACTCATACGCAAGAAAAAGAACTCTGCTTTCCTCAGCGGAGACAAGGAGTCATACACCACTGCCAAATATCAATTGAGGTCTGCAATCAGGAAAGCTAAATCAAACTATGCAATAAAGCTGGAACATCAGATCACATCAAACAATACCCGATATGTATGGAAAAAACTAAAGGACATGACTGATTACAAAAAAAACCCCTCCATTTCATCTGACATTGATATGGACCTTCCAAACAAACTCAATGGGTTCTATGGGAGGTTTGAACAGTCCCCAGCCCCCCCTATCCCCTCCCTCACCCCCTCCCACACCCCTCATTTCACATCTAGGAGGAAGAGGTCAGGAACATCTTTAAGAAAAATAACAAGAGGAAAGCAGCTGGCCCAGACGGGATCACCCCTGCTGTTCTTAAGTACTGCGCAGCTCAACTGGCCCCAATATTCACCTCCATTTTTAATACGTCCCTCCGCCACTGTACAGTTTCACTGTGTTTCAAGGTTTCATCCATAATCCCTGTCCCAAAATCATCAAAGATCTCATGTCTCAACGACTACAGACCAATCGCCCTAACATCCGTGGTCATGAAGTCATTTGAACGCATCATCCTTAATCATCTGAAGGCATCCACTTCCCCCCTGCTCGACCCTCATCAATTTGCTTACCGTGCCAACAGGTCTGTTGAGGATGTCGTCAACTTGGCCCTCTACCACATCTTACAGCACCTTGAGTCTCCTAACAGCTATGCCCAAGCTGTCTCCTGGTGCCAAGAAAACAATCTCCAGCTCAACCCATCCAAAACACAAGAACTAATAATTGACTTCAGGCACACAGCCTCACTCAAAACTCCCATTCACATCTCTAATGAACCCATAGCCATAACTGACTCTTTCAAATTTCTCGGCACTCACATTAACAATACACTAAAATGGAACACTAACACAGACTACATTCACAAAAAAGTCCACCAAAGACTGTTTTTCCTGAGACAGCTCAAGAAATTCAGAGTGAAAACAAATCTCCTCCTCCGTTTCTACTCCGCCATCATTGAGAGCACTCTCACTTCATCCATAACAGTTTGGTATGGCAGCCTAGACAACAACTCACAGAAAAAACTACAGCGCATTGTCAATAAATCATCCAGGATCATTGGCACCCCCCTTCCATCAGTCCAATCAATTTATCATAAACGCTCAATCTTAAGAGCACAAAAAAATCACCTCTGATCCCTCTCACCCTGCCCATCATTTGTTTCAACCGCTGCCCTCTAGGAGGCGATATCGATCTCTACCCACCAGAACATCCCGTTTCAAGAACAGTTTTTTCCCTACAGTCATAAGGACTCTGAACTCTTTGCACTGAATGTACATTACAGCCTTGTCTGTCTTTTTGTTGTCTATTATTACTGTAGTTGTTATGGAAATGTTTGTAATCATTTGTTTTCATGTGTGCTGTCTTTGTTGTATGATGTGTGTTGTTAATGTCCTTTGTAACTTTTGTCATAGCTGAGTGCTATACCGATAGCAAATTCCACCAACTTGGTTGTGTGGTCATTAATAAATAAATGAATGAATGAACGTCATCCACATCCTGCAAGTCTGGCTTGTGCTCCATGAGTTGATCAAGCTTGGCGCTATATTTAGTCTGCACAGAATGGTCGTCTTTGAGCTGCCGGACATCTTGACGGCCTTCACATTTGGGTTTGTTAGATAATATTTGCTTTCCCTTCTTTTTGTTGGAAATCTGGCCTGCATTAAAACCAACCGATGATCAGAATCAAAGATCTGGCTCTGCATGGGGTACACCCTGCAATTCTGTGTCGCCCGTTTTACATACCATTCTGACATGATGTCGTCAAGCCATCATTTGTAACTTAAATTGGATACAAAAGACCATCCGTGTTCATCAGATTTTGTGTCAAACACCATGTTCAGTAAGAAAAAGCTGTTGGTTTCTGTTGTTTTCATCAATCTTTCACCATTATAGCTTATAGGATTGGCATCATGGACTCGCCCAACACAGCACCATTTACTTGGATCACAGTCCATCCCTATAGTGGCATTAAAGTCACCAGCAACAATTAACTAATATGATGGATGTTTTGTTTTGGCCTGTTGTATTGCTTTATGCAGTGTTTGATAGAATGCTTGCTTGGTGGTTTCAGCATATTCTTCAGTTGGTCAATAACAAGTGAAGATGGACAACTTAATTCCACATACTTTTTCTCGTACCATGCTTACACGTCCCTCGATCACAGGATCCACGTCCTTTAGAGTGACACCCGCATTAGCTGTTTTCATGCCATTATAAGTAACCCGCCATCCTTTCAGAATGGGGTCATCAAAACATACTTCTCCTTTTCCTGTCTGTCTTACCTCCTGCATGCAAGATATATCAATAGACAAGTTCTTAAACTGCAGAACGCAGTCAGCTAATTAACTTTCACACTTCCCGCGTCCTCACGTTAATCGAGCCAAGTCGAAAATGATGGTAGTTCTTACGACGCACAGGCATTCTATTGTAATGGATATAACGTGATCTAAACTGGTATTCAATACTCCAGTAATAAATAGATAAATAAATACGAAGAAATAAATACTAAAAGAATTTCGAGAGAGAACTTTCTTTGCCTTTTATAAGATTGCTTTCCAGAATGAAAGAGACTACTTCACAGACTGATGCCAGTGCTCCGTTTGCTCCCCCAGTCACAAGACCGGGATCCCCAGGGTGTACCTGTCCTAATGACGGACGTAGAGCTGGCTTGAGTGTGAGTGGCAGTTAGACTTACCGGGACTTATAAATGCCTTGTAAGCTTAGCAGTAGAACTGAGAGTTGTGTATCACACAATTAACATGAATGTAACATTCAAGGGAAATACTTAATGTATAGTTTAGGAGTTGGGGTAAGAATAAATGCCTGACAGATTTGTCAGTGAGCTCGTGAGCTCATGAGTTAAGTCAAAACAAAAAGGTGTTGTAGAATTAGCTAGGGTTTTATGCAGATATCCACTGCTCTTCCTTGTCAAAGGCTGTCTTAGCTGAAGTTACATCAAAGGAGAACATGGACAGGAGAGAAAAATAAGGAGCCAGATCTGAGTGTTTTACCACTTTCATACTGATTTTCTTAATTTTCTTTTATTAAACATCTGAGAGGCAAGGAGCAGGGAAAGGAGTTTTACTGGCTCTGAATGACAGTGGGCAGAGGAGACCTATAGATAAAAAATACGATTTTTTAAAAAAATTATTATTATTTTTAGAACAGATAAAGGTAGGGTAATGCACCCATGAGGGAGGGGCACAAGCCAGTGTCTCTCCCTCAAGCCGGTCCCAAGCCCGGATAAATGCAGAGGGTTGCGTCAGGAAGGGCATCCGGCGTAAAACAAATGCCAGATAAAACATGTGAGTCATATCAAGAAAATTCATACCGGATCGGTCGAGGCCCGGGTTAACAACGACCGCCATCAGTGCTGTTAACCAACAGGGTGCTGGTGGAAATTGGACTACTGTTGGTCGAAGACGTCGAAGAAGGAGAAGCGGGAGGCGTGTCTGTAGGTAGAGAGAGAAGAGGAAAGGCAGGAGTCTAGAACTGAAAGTAGGGACTTTGAATGTTGGAACTATGACAGGAAAAGGTAGAGAGCTGGCTGACATGATGCAGTGGAGGAAGGTGGACACACTGTGTGTTCAAGAGACCAGGTGGAAAAGTAGCAAGGCTAGAAGCTTAGGAGCAGGGTTTAAGCTGTTTTTTTCATGGGGTGGATGGGAAGAGAAATGGAGTAGGAGTCATCTTGAAGGAGGGGTTTGTCAGGAATGTTCTAGAAGTGAAAAGAGTGTCAGACAGAGTGATGAGTCTCAAGTTAGAAATTGAAGGCATGGTGTTCAATGTTGTTAGTGCTTATGCCCCACAGGCAGGATGTGAGCGAGAAGAGAAGGAGAGATTCTGGAGTGAGTTAGATGAAGTGATGCAGGATACCCCCAAAGATGAAAGAGTAGTCATTGGGGCAGACTTCAATGGACATGTTGGTGCAGGAAACAGAGGGGACGAGGAAGTGATGGGCAGGTTTGGTATCCAAGACAGGAACGCAGAAGGACAGATGTTGGTAGATTTTGCAAAAAGGATGGAAATGGCTGTAGTAAATACTTTCTTCCAGAATAGAGAGGAGCATAGAGTGACTTATAAAAGCGGAGGTAGGAGCACACAGGTAGACTACATCTTGTGTAGGCGATATAATTTGAAGGAAGTCTGTGACTGCAAAGTAGTAGCAGGTGATAGTGTTGCCAAACAGCATAGGATGGTGGTGTGCAGGATGACACTGATGGTGAGGAAGAAGAAGAAGGCAAAGGCAGAGCAGAAGACAAAGTGGTGGAAGCTGAAAAAGGAAGAGTGTCGTGTTGTCTTTAAGAAGAAGTTGAAAATGGCTTTGGGTGGTCAGGAAGTGCTTCCAGATGACTGGACAACTACAGCTAATGTGATCAGGGAGACAGGTAGGAGAATACTTGGTGTATCCGCCGGAAGGAAAGTAGATAAGGAAACTTGGTGGTGGAATGAGGAAGTGCAGGAGTGTGTACAAAAGAAGAGGTTAGCTAAGAAGAAGTGGAACACAGAGTGGACCGAAGAGAGTAAACAGGAGTACAGGGAGACACAGCGTAAGGCAAAGGTAGCAGTGTCAAAGGCCAAACAGAGTGCGTATGATGACTTGTATGCTCGGTTGGAAAGTAAAGAGGGAGAAAATGATTTATACAGGTTGGCACAGCAGAGAAATAGAGATGGGAAGGATGTGCAGCAAGTTAGACTGATAAAGGACAGAGAGGGAAATGTATTGACTGATGACAGAAGTGTGATGGGAAGATGGAAAGAGTACGTGGAAGAGCTGATGAATGAGGAAAATGAGAGAGAAAAAAAGTGGAAGAGGTGACCATTCAGGACAGGAAGTAGCAAAAATTAGTAAGGATGAAGTGAGGATGGCATTGAAGAGGATGAACAATGGAAAGGCAGTTGGCCCTGATGACATACCGGTGGAGGTACGGAAGTGTCTAGGAGAGGAAGCAATAGATTTCCTGACAAGAACATTCAACAAGGCCTTAGAGAGTGAGAGGATGCCAGAGGAATGGAGAAGAAGTGTGCTGGTGCCAATTTTTAAGAACAAGGGAGATGTGCAGAGTTGTGGCAACTACAGAGGGATAAAGTTGATGAGCCTTATGATGAAGTTATGGGAAAGAATAATGGAAGCAAGATTAAGGGCAGAGGTCAGCATTTGTGAACAACCATGGTTTCATGCCAAGAAAGAGCACCACAAATGCAGTGTTTGCCTTGAGGATGTTAATAGAGAAGTACAGAGAAGGTCAGAAGGAGCAGCATTGTGCCTTTGTGGACCTGGAGAAAGCATATGACAGGGTGCCGAGAGAGGAACTGTGGTATTGCATGAGAAAGTCTGGAGTGGCAGAGAAGTATGTTAGTGGTGCAGGACATGTATGAGAGAGGTAAGACAGTGGTGAGGTGTGCTGTCAGTGTGACAGAAGAGTTCAAGGGGGAGGTGGGACTGCATCAAGGATCAGCTCTCAGCCCCTTCTTGTTTGCTATGGTAATGGACAGGCTGACAGGTGAGGTTAGGCAAGAGTCTCCATGGACTATGATGTTTGCAGATGACATTGTGATCTGCAGTGAGAGCAGAGAACAAGTGCAGGAAAACCTAGAGAGGTGGAGGTATGCCCTGGAGAGAAGGTTAGCCTCAGTAAGACAGAATACATGTGTATGAATGCCAATGACTCAACAGGAATGGTAAGGTTACAAGGAGCAGGGATAAGGAAGGTGGAGGATTTTAAGTACTTATGCTCAACAATCCAGAGCAATGGAGAGTGTGGTAAAGAGGTGAAGAAGCGTGTGCAGGCTGTTTGGAATGGTTGGAGAAAAGTGTCCGGTGTGATGTGTGAGAGGAAGGTCTTGGCAAAAATGAAAGGAAAAGTGTACAAGACGGTGTTGAGGCCAGCGATGTTGTATGGTTTAGAAACAGTGGTCCTGGGGAAAAGACAGGAGGCAGAGCTGGAGGTAGCAGAGATGAAAATGTTGAGGTTCTCTTTGGGAGTAACGAGGATGGATAGGATCAGGAATGAGCACATCAGAGGGACAGCACATGTAAGATGTTTTGGAGACAAAGTCAGAGAGGCTAGATTGTGATGGTTTGGACATGTACAGAGGAGGGATAGTTAGTATATTTGTAGTAGGATGTTGAGGTTGGAACTACCAGGCAAAAGGCCTAGAGGAAGACCAAAGAGACGATTCATGGATGTGGTAAAGGAGGACATGAAGGCAGTTGGTGTAAGAGAAAAAGATGCAGAAGATAGGGTGAGATGGAGGCAGATGATTCGCTGGGGCGATCCCTGAAGGGAAAACCCGAAAGGACAAGAAGAAGCTAAAGGTAGGGGAAAGGAAAAGTGATGATCAAAGATTAAACTTTGAATCTGTAGGACACTATGATGCCCAGAATCTCTTTATTGGATACAGCTTTCACAATTGTGCTAGAAGCCAGGCTGGAGTCCTCATACTTCAGTTTGCCATCCAATGCTAGACTGCTTTTCTCTCGGTTGTTGCACAATACGGGGGTAAACAGGAATGTCAAAAATTCAGAAGGATAACTGAAAAATACGCTCAGGAGATTTCTTCCATGTGTATAGCCCGGAATCTTGGTGTAATATTCGACTCCCACCTCAGTACGGAATCCCACATCAACAACGTCTGCAAGAGTGCATATTATCATATTCACAACATCAGCAATATCAGGCGATATCTTTATGTGAAGTCCACTTTAGCTCTCGTCCAAGCATTCATCACATCGAGACTCGACTATTGCAATTCTTTGCTATTTGTAACATCATCATCATCATCATCATCATCATCATCATCATCATCATCATCATCATCTTCCGCTTAGTCCAGGGTCGGGTCGTGGGGGCAGCAACCTAACCAAAGAGGTCCAGACGTCCCTCTCCTCAGCCACTTCCTCCAACTCTCCCGGGGGGACACCGAGGCGGTCCCAGACAAGCCGAGAGACATAGTCCCTCCAGCGTGTTCTAGGTCGACCCCAGGGTCTCTTCCCGGTTGGACATGCCGAAACATCACACCAGGGAGGCGTCCGGGGGGCATTCTGACCAGATGCCCGAGCCACCTCAACTGGCCCCTCTCAATGTGGAGGAGCAGCGGATCTACTCCGAGCTCTCCCCGGATGGTGGAGCTTCTCACCTTATCTCTAAGGGAGAACCCTGCCACCCAGCGAAGGATGCTCATTTCAGCCGCTTGTATCCGTGATCTTGTTCTTTCGGTCATTACCCAAAGCTCGTGACCATAGGTGAGGGTTGGAACGTAGATCGACTGGTAAATTGAGAGCTTCGCCTTGCGGCTCAACTTCTTCTTCACCACATCGGACCAGTACAGGCACCGCTTAACAGCAGAGGCTGCAGCGATCCATCTGTCGATCTCTCGCTCCATCCTTCCCTCACTCGTAAACAAGACCCCAAGATACTTAAACTCCTCCACTTGGGGCAGGACCTCATTCCCGACCCGGAGGGTGCATTCCACCATTGTCTGACTGAGAACCATGGCCTCGGACTTGGAGGTACTGATCTTCATCCCGGCTGCTTCGCACTCGGCTGCGAATCGCTCCAATGAGAGCTGGAGGTCCCGACTTGATGAAGCCAAAAGGACAACATCATCCGCAAAAACTACCGATCACACCCTTCCAGGTTACACTATAGTTGCCCACATGGGCATTGAAGTCTCCCAAGACAACGAGTGAGTCTCCTGAGGGAGCGTTCTCCAACACCCCCCCCCAAAGACTCCAAAAAGGGTGGGTACTCTGAACTGTCATTTGGTGCATAAGCACAAATAACAGTCAGGACCCATCCCCCCGCCCGAAGATGGAGGGAAGCTACCCTTTCGTCAACCGGGGAGAACCCCAACATTTGGGCACCGAGACGGGGGGGGCAACAAGAATACCCACACCAGCTCGCCGCCTCTCCCCATGAGCAACTCCAGAATAGAAGAAGGTCCAGCCTCTTTCGAGATGGATGGTTCCAAAGCCCAAGCTATGCGTTGAGGTGAGCCCGACGATATCTAGTCGGTATCTGTCCACCTCACACACCAAATCAGGCTCCTTTCCTGCCAGAGAGGTGACATTCCATGTCCTGAGGGTCAGAGTAAGTAGCCGAGGATCTGGGTGGCAGCTAAAGGCATGGGTTCTGTCGGACCGATCCTGCACCCGACCCCTAAAACTCCTCCCACGGGTGGTGGGTCCATGGGAGGGCGAACCCATGTCTCCTTTTCGGACTCGGCCCGGCCAGGCTCCATGGGCATAAGCCCGACCACCAGGCGCTCACCTTCGAGCCCCTCCCCTGGGCCTGGCTCCAGGAGGGAACCCCGGTGACCCGCGTCCGGCCAAGGGAGACTGCTTCAAATGTTTGCTCCGAGATGGCATAGGGGTCTTCTGAATCATACTTTTTCTGGACCTTCACCCAGGACCTGTTTGCCTTGGGTGACCCTACCAGGGGCATTATGTCCCCGACAACATAGCTTCTAGGATCATTAGGTCACACAAACCCCTCCACCACGATAAGGTGGCAATTCAGGGAGGGGTATTTGTAACATCTGAGTATTTACTTGACAAGCTTCAACGTGTTGAGAACACTGCAGCGAGGGTCATCAAACGTCACCAGAAGTATGATCACATTACTCCTGTTCTACACAGCTTACACTGGCTGTCAGTCAGATACAGGATTCAGTATAAGATAATGCTCCTTGTGTTCAAGTGCATGAAAGGTCTTGCTCCCAATTACCTCGCCAATCTCCTTCGAGAGTACCAGCCACTCAGATATTTCCGAATAAACTCAAAGAATCTCCTGGAGATACCAGCTACCTGAATGCACACATTTGGTGACCGTTCATTTGTGAAAGCGGGTCCAATACTGTGGAACAATCTACCGATCCATGTCAGATCCCAAGTGAACATAAACACGTTCAAGTCACAACTTAAAACACATCTGTTCACACTTGCCTACCATGCCTATCAATAACTTCTCAGACTCACCCCCAGGGCTTTTGAGTGACATGTGCCAGAATTAGCGCTATATAAATATTTGTATGGATGGATGTGTATGTATAGGAGAGCAGTTGTTGAAATATGTTTTGGGAAATTTCTGTAGTTTGACCAGCAGTGACATTGATAAGTTTAAGTAAGGCTAAATAGTAGATTAATCGAACTGAGCAAGTGGGAAAAAACACCAATAAATTATTACTTTCCAATTAAACTATGCATGTGACTGTTACAGAATAGCCCTGTTTTAGATCGGGGAGACAAACTCATGCCACAAAGGGCAATGTAGCTGCAAGTGTTTTAACCAAGCAGCAGCACACCTGGCTTGGCTCTTTTAAACAAACGAGTTGAGTCTTCAGGCAGTTGATTGGTCAATCTTTGTGTTCTGTACAGAGACTGATCAATCAACTGCCTGAAGTCTCAGATCAACTGTCAAATGCACCTGGGTGGGCATGCAGAGTGGGAGAGTGGCAATATCCCAACATCACGGTTTCCCAGAATTCACTATCTGCTACCCCCAGATCTGCTCCTTTACCTAATAAAAGCTTTTAAGATAAATGTTAAACAAATAAGTTTTCAGTCTCATGTTAAAATAGAGACTGTCTGAGTCCCGAACATTAACTGGAAGGTTATTCCATAACTGTGGGGCTTTGTTAGAGAAGCTCCACTCCCTGTAGTACTCTTCATTATTCGAGGTATCACTCAGCATCCTGCACCTTTTGATCTACAGGGGGTGGACAAAATAATGGAAACACCTAACATTTTGGCATCATAATCTTTGAACATAATTTAAACAATCAAAACTTGGCAGATGTTATTTTTTTGTATAATAATTTTTTTTATTTGATATTTTGATGTAAAATAAATGTTTTTTATTCCTTTTTCAGATATTGAAAATATTCAACAGATATTGAAAACATTAATTATACCCCATAATGGCAGACCTCTCAGATTTTAAAAGAGGCCAAATTGTTGGTGCTCATATGTAGGCACTAGTGTAACAAAAATGTTTGGTGTTTCAAGAGGTACTGTCTCAAAAGTAATGACTGCCTTTGAAATAGAGGGAAAAACATCCTCAGCAAATCACAAGTCTGCCATCATCTCTAAACGAGTTGGAGGGTATTCTAACTAAAGAATGGCTTAAAATTCCTTTGGAAATAATTCACAAGTTGTATGAATCAATACATATTCCAAGTTTTGATTGTTTAAATTATGTTCAAAGATTATGATGCCAAAATGTTAGGTATTTCCATTATTTTGTCCACCCCCTGTAAATGGGCATGATGGATCATAAATGACAAGAAGTTCACTAAGATAATGTGGCGCGAGACCATTAAGTGGTTTATAGGTTAAAATTAGTATTTCATATTCGATGTGAAATGTAACTGGGAGCCAGTGCAGTGTAAATAAGGTCGAGGTGATATGCTCATGTCATTTGCTTTCAGTGAAGACTCTCGCTGCTGCATTCTGGACTAACTAGAGCTTATTTGTACTCCTATTACAACACCCAGACAGCAATGCTTTATCCAATCTGGAAGTAACAATGGCATTAACAAGCTTTACCCCACCATGCACTGATATCGTATTTCTTAGTTTGGCAACATTCATATACAATCTACATGAGTTTATATAATCTACATAAACTTCAAATAAAAGATGAGCATCAATAATCACTTCAAGGTCCTTTACTGCTACACATGATGAAAGTAAAATGCCATCTAAACTTTCCATCATGAGAGCACGTATAGAGTGAAAAGCAACAACCTAGGACAGAACCTTGTGGAACACCAAACTTGAACATTAGAATGTACAGAGAAATCACCATTTGCATCTACAAACTGATAATGGTCAGTTAAATAATATTTAACCCATTACAGGGCAGTTTCCTAAACTCCAACAACATTTTCTAATCTGTCAAAGAGAATCATCTGATCAACAAGCAGGGAGACACAGCAATAATCGGAGGCCACCAGAAGGTCATTTATAACTTTAACAAGTGCTGTCTCTGTGCTATGATGGGTCGGAAATGTGACTGATACATTTTGTGAGTGTCATTCCTACAAAGATATGAACATAGAAATAAATGTAGCGCAGCAGTTAAGATCTTAGAGATAAAAGGGAGGTTTGATGTTGGTCTATAGTTGGACAGTTGATATGAGTCGAGATCAGGTTTTTTTTAATCAAAGGTTTAATAAACGTTAGTTTAAAGGATTTAGGTGCATAATCAGTGCCAATCAAATAATTCATTGCATTTAATAAAGGGTTGATCACTTCTGATAATATTTATTTAAACAAATATGGAAGCACTGGATCAAGCACACAGGTGCTTTGATGAGGAAATTATTGATATTAGTTCTGTCTTTTGAATAATGCAGCCGTGAGGGGAGGGGCACAAACCAGTGTTCCTCCCCCTTACGCCGGTCCCAAGCCCGGATAAATGCAGTGGGTTGTGTCAGGAAGGGCATCCAACGGAAAACCAATGCCAAACTTTATCATGCAAATCAGAGATATGACTTCCATACCGAATTGGTTGAGGCCCGGGTTAACAACGACCGCCATCAGTGCTGTTAACCAAGAGGGTGCTGATGGAAATTGGACTACTGTTGGTCGAAGAACTAGAGGTGGGAGGCGTGTCCGTAGGCAGAGAGAGAAGAGGAAAAGCATGAGTCTAGGACTGAGAGTAGGGACATTGAATGTTGGAACTATGCAAGAAAAAGATAGAGAACTGACTGGCATGATGCAGAGGAGGAAGGTGGACATATTGTGTGTTCAGGAAGTGGAAAGGTAGCAAAGATAGAAGCTGAAGAGCAGGGTTTAAGATGTTTTTTCATGGTGTGGATGGGAAGAGAAATGGAATAGGAGTCATCTTGAAGGAGGGGTTTGTCAGGAATGTTATAGAAGTGAAAAGAGTGTTAGACAGAGTAATGAGTGTCAAGGTAGAAAATGAAGGCGTGCTGTTCAATGTTGTTAGTGCTTATGTCCCACAGGCAGGATGTGAGTGACAAGAGAAGGAGAGATTCTGGAGTGAGTCAGATAAAATGATGCAGAGTACCGCCAGAGGTGAAAGAGTGGTCATTGGGGCAGACTTCAATGGACATGTTGGTGCAGAAAACACAGGGGACGAGTAAGTGATGGCCAGGTTTGGTATCCAGGACAGGAACACAGAAGGACAGATGTTGGTAGATTTTGCAAAAAAGGATGGAAATGGCTGTGGTAAATAGTTTCTTCCAGAAGAGACAGGAGCATAGGGTGACTTATAAAAGCGGCGGTAGGAGCACACAGGTAGACTACATCTTGTGTAGGCGATATAATTTGAAGGAAGTCTGTGACTGCAAAGTAGTAGCAGGTGATAGTGTTGCCAAACAGCATAGGATGGTGGTGTGCAGGATGACACTGATGGTGAGGAAGATGAAGAAGGCAAAGGCAGAGCAGAAGACAAAGTGGTGGAAACTGAAAAAGGAAGAGTGTCGTGTTGTCTTCAAGAAGAAGTTGAAAATGTCTTTGGGTGGTCAGGAAGTGCTTCCAAATGACTGGACAACTACAGCTAATGTGATCAGGGAGACAGGTAGGAGAATACTTGGTGTGTCATCTGGAAGGAGAGGAGATAAGGAGACTTGGTGGTGGAATGAGGAAGTGCAGGAGTGTGTACAAAGGAAGCGGTTAGATAAGAGTGGGACATAGAGAGGACTGAAGAGAGCAAACAGGAGTACAGGGAGACACAGCGTAAGGCGAAGGTAGTGGTGTCAAAGGCCAAACAGAGGCCGTATGATGACTTGTATACGCGGTTGGAAAGTAAAGAGGGAGAAAATGATTTATACAGGTTGGCACAGCAGAGCAATAGAGATGGGAAGGACATGCAGCAAGTTAGAGTGATTAAGGACAGAGAGTGAAATGTATTGACTGATGACAGAAGTGTGCTGGAAAGAAGGAAAGAGTACTTTGAAGAGCTGATGAATCAGGAAAATGACAGAGAAAAAAAGAGTAGAAGAGGTGACTGTTGAGGACCAGGAAGTAGCAAAGATTAGTAATGGTGAAGTAAGGAGGGCATTGGAGAGGATGAAGAGTGGAAACGCAGTTGGTCCTGATGACATACCAGTGGAGGTATGGAAGTGTCTAGGAGGGGGAGCAATAGATTTCCGGACAAGAACATTCAACAAAGTCTTAGAGAGTGAGAGGATGCCAGAGGAATATAAGAGAAGTGTGATAGTGCCCATTTTTAAGAACAAGGGAGACGTGCAGAGTTGTGGCAACTACAGAGGGATAAAGTTGATACAATTAAGCTATGGGAAAGAATAGTGGAAGCTAGACTAAGGGCACAGGTCAGCATTTCTGAACAACAGTTTGGTTTCATGCCAAGAAAGAGCACCACAGATGCAGTGTTTGCCTTGGGGATGTTAATAGAGAAGTACAGAGAAGGTCAGAGGGCGTTGCATTGTGCCTTTGTGGATCTGGAGAAAGCATATGACAAGGTGCCGAGAGAGGAACTGTGGTATTGCATGAGGAAGTCTGGAGTGGCAGAGAAGTATGTTAGAGTGGTGCAGGACATGTATAAGAGATGTAAGACAGTGGTGAGGTGTGCTATCGGCATGACAGAAGAGTTTAAGGTGTAGGTGGGACTGCATCAAGGGTCAGCTCTGAGCCCCTTCTTATTTGCTATGGTGATGGATAGGCTGACAGACAAGGTTAGACAAGACTCTCCATGGACTATGATGTTTGCAGATGACATTGTGATTTGCAGTGAGAGCAGAGAACAAGTGCAGAAAAATCTAGAGAGGTGGAGGTATGCACTAGAAAGTAGGGGAATGAAGGTTAGCCTCAGTAAGACAGAATACATGTGTATGAATGACAAAGACCCAAGAGGAATGGCGAGGTTACAGGGAGCAGAAATAAGGAAGGTGGAGGATTTTAAGTACTTATGCTCAACAGTCCAGAGCAATGGAGAGTGTGGAAAAGAGGTGAAGAAGCGTATACAGGCTGGTTGGAACGGTTAGAGAAAAGTGTCTGGCATGATGTGTGATAGGAAGGTATTGGCAAGAATGGAATGGACAGTGTATAAAACGGTATTGAGGCCAGTGATACTGTATGGTTTAGAAACAGTGCCCCTGGTAAAAAGACAGAAAGCAGAGCTGGAGGTAGCAGAGATGAAAATGTTGAGGTTCTCTTTGGGAGTAATGAGAATGGATAGGATCAGGAATGAGCAAATCAGAGGGACAGCACATGTGAGACGTTTTGGTGACAAAGTCAGAGAGGCTAGATTGAGATGGTTTGGACATGGACAGAGGAGGGCTAGTGAGTATATTGGTAGTAGAATGTTGAGGTTGGAACTACCAGGCAAAAGGCCTAGAGGAAGACCAAAGAGACGATTCATGGATGTGGTGAAGGAGGACATGAAGGCAGTTGGTGTAAGAGAAAAAGATGCAGAAGATAGGGTGACATGGAAGCAGATGATTCGCTGGGGCGACCCCTGAAGGGAAAAGCCGAAAGGACAAGAAGAAGCTAAAGGTAGGGGAAAGGAAAAGTGATGAACAGCCAAAAGGAAAAGAAGAATATTGATAAATTATTTTCTTGTTGTTTGTCCACTGTATGGGGTTCATGCCAGCCGCAGAAAGGTGGCCATCTGTGTAATCATGCCTTTTCAGGGTGGGCAATGTGGTCCTAAAAAGGGCTACTCAGTCACCCAGGATGCTTCTGAACACATTTGATGCTTCTGTTTTCAACTGAAAGCAACCATAGTCCTGTGCCACCTGTGTGCAGGTTTGTGGCTACAGCTACCAGTGTATCATCACCTACTGTTTTGCCACTTTCCCATCGCCACAGGGCTTTGAAAAAAAATGATTTATTTGGCACCTGCATGTGATAATTTTATAGTGGGAGAGAAATGTGCTGCGTCTATCCCACTCTCTTGGCTTCTCACATCTTAATCCAATTGCATGACAAGTCGAGATGACTGGAGATGTGTTCAGCTAAAGTGGATGGCCAGAAGTATCTGTTGCACCCATACTTTGCCCTTGACAGTTGTCCACACAACTGTGCTGACTTGTCTTTCATGCCAGTTTGTTTCATGCCAGGACAGACATGCTAATATCAAAGGTGGGTGTCCTCTCCTATTTCCCCATAGGTGGGACATGATTTGCGACAGAGTCCACATCATGCACTTAAAAGGTGGCATCAACTTGCAACACCAATCAGTGACTGGCGAGCCCCGTCACTTAGTTTAGCATGACCGCCGAGTCAAGGTCCGAGGGTATGGCCATAGGTCTAAATAACCTATTATTTGGAGCCATGAGTGAGAGTTGAGTGTTATGTTATGTGGGCACCAATATTCCACACCCACATCCATATTGACATAGGTGTGTGGCAGGCATGGATACAAAGGTGTTAGCCCTCCACACCACCCTATATACCCAATGTCTTCTAATACTGCTAAGGCAGCTGTTGTTCTTCTTCTTCTTTTACTTTCGGCTGCTCCCTTCAGGGGTCGCCACAGCAAATCATCCGCCTCCATCACACCCTGTCCTCTGCATCTTCTTTTCTGACGCCAACGACCTTCATGTCTTCCTTCACCACATCCATAAATCTCTTCTTTGGTTTTCCTCGAGGCCTTCTGCCTGGTATTTCCAACCTCAGCATCCTACTGCCAATATACTCACTATCCCTCCTCTGTACATGTCCAAACCATCTCAATCTAGCCTCTCTGACTTTGTCAGACTGACATGGGCTGTCCCTCTGATATACTCATTTCTGATCCTATGCATCCTCGTTACTCCCAGAGAGAACCTCAACATTTTCATCTCCGCGACCTCCAGCTCTGCCTCCTGCCTTTTCCTCAGCGCCACTGTGTCTAAGCCATACAACATCACTGGCCTCACCACCGTCTTGTACACTTTTCCCTTCATTCTTGCTGACACTCTCCTATCGCACATCACACCGGACACTTTTCTCCAACCATTCCAGCCTGCCTGCACACGCTTCTTCACCTCTTTTCCACACTCTCCATTGCTCTGGATTGTTGAGCCTAAGTACTTAAAATCCTCCACCGTCGTTATCTCTATTCCCTGTAACATAACCATTCCTCCTAGGTCCTTCTCATTCACACACGTATTCTGATTTTCTGAGGCTAACCTTCATTCCTCTCCTTTCCAGGGCATACCTCCACCTCTCTAGATTTTCCTGCACTTGTTCTCTGCTCTCACTACAGATCACAAATGTCATCTGCAAACATCATAGTCCATGGAGAGTCTTGTCTCACCTCGTCTGTCAGCCTGTCCATCACCATAGCAAACAAGAAGGGGCTCAGAGCTGACCCTTGATGCAGTCCCACCTCCACCTTGAACTCTTCTATCACACCGACAGCACACCTCAGCACTGTCTTACATCTCTCATACATGTCCTGCACCACTCTAACATACTTCTCTGCCACTCCAGACTTCCTCATGCAATACCACAGTTCTTCTCTCGGCACCCTGTCATATGCTTTTTCCAGATCAACAAAGGCACAGTGTAGCTCCCTCTGACCTTCTCTGTACTTCTCTATTAACATCCTCAAAGCAAACATTGCATCTGTGGTGCTCTTTCTTGGCTTGAAACCAAACTGTTGTTCACAAATGCTGACCTCTGCCCTTAGTCTAGCTTCCACTATTCTTTCCCATAACTTCATCGTATGGCTCATCAACTTTATCCCTCTGTAGTTGGCGCAACTCTGCACGCCTCCCTTGTTCTTAAAAATGGCACCAGCACACTTCTCCTCCACTCCTCCAGCATCTGCTCACTCTCTAGGACCTTGTTGAATGTTCTTGTCAGAAAATCTACTGCTACCTTTCCTAGACACTTCCATACCTCCACAGGTATGTCATCAGGACCAACTGCCTTTCCATTCTTCATCCTCTTCAATGCCCTTCTCACTTCACCCTTACTGATCTTTGCTACATCCTGCTCCTCAATGGTCACCTCTTCTACTCTTTTTTCTCTCATTTTCCTCATTCATCAGTTCTTCAAAGTACTCTTTCCATCTTCCCAGCACACTTCTGTCATCAGTCAATACATTTCCCTCTCTGTCCTTTATCAATCTAACTTGCTGCACATCCTTCCCATCTCTATTTCTCTGCTGTGCCAACCTGTATAGATCATTTTCTCCCTCTTTACTGTCCAACCTATCATACAAGTCATCATATGCCCTCTGTTTGGCCTTAGCCATTGCTACTTTCACCTTATGCTGTGTCTCCCTGTACTCCTGTTTACTCTCTTCGGTCCTCTCTATGTCCCACTTTTTCCTTCCAGAGGACACACCAAGTACTATCCTACCTGTGCCCCTGATCACATTTGCTGTGGTTGTCCAGTCATTTGGAAGCACTTCCTGGCCACCCAAAGCCTGTTTCAACTCCTCTTTGAAGACAACACGACACTCTTCCTTTTTCAACTTCCACCACTTTGTCTTCTGCTCTGCCTTTGCCTTCTTCACCTTCCTCACCATCAGCGTTATCCTGCATACCACCATCCTATGCTGTTTGGCAACACTCTCACCCACTACTACTTTGCAGTCACTGACTTCCTTCAAATTACATCGCCTACATCTTGTGTTTCCAGAAGAAACTATTCACCACAGCCATTTCCATCCTTTTTGCAAAATCTATCAACATCTGTCCTTTTGCCTTCATGTCCTGGATACCAAACCTGCCCATCACTTCCTCATCCCCTCTGTTGCCTGCACCAACATGTCCATTGAAGTCTTCACCAATGACTACTCTTTCACCTCTGGGGGTACTCTGCATCACTTCATCTAAGTCATTCCAGAATCTCTCCTTCTCTTCTAGCTCACATCCTGCCTGTGGGGCATAAGCACTAACAACATTGAACATCACACCTTCAATTTCTAACTTGAGACTCATCACTCTGTCTGACACTCTTTTCACTTTTAGAATATTCCTGACAAACCCCTCCTTCAAGATAACTCCTACTCCATTTCTCTTCCCATCCACACCATGATAAAATAGCTTAAACCCTGCTCCTAAACTTTTAGCATTGCTACCTTTCCACCTGGTCTCCTGAACACACAGTATGTCCACCTTCCTCCTCTGCATCATGTCAGCCAGCTCTCTACCTTTTCTTTGCATCATTCCAACATTCAAAGTCCCCACTCTCAGTCCTAGACTTATGCCTTTCCTCTTCTCTCTCTGCCTACAGACACGCCTCCCACCTCTCCTTCTTCGACGTCTTCGACCAACAGTAGTCCAATTTCCATCAGCACCCTGTTGATTGACAGCACTGATGGCGGTCGTTGTTAACCTGGGCCTCGACCGATCCAGTATGGGGGTAATACGTCTGATTTGCATCATAAAAGTTTGGCATTGGTTTTACGTCGGATGCCCTTCCTGACACAACCCTCTGCATTTCTCCGGGCTTGGGACCGGCATGAGGGGGAGAGACACTGCTTAGTGCCCCCCCCACCCACCTCATGGCTGCATTTTCATTAGCTGCTAAGGCAGCTGTTGTTGTTAATGGAATTTTCTGCCTCACTTTGTGCATGCTTTATATTCACACATCTAAATGCTGACAAGGGAATGTGTTAATTGTCCATGTGTCTCTTATTTGCATACCACTCTGTGTACCTATTGTTTTCACATTATCAACAGTTTCCCAGCATCATCTGTAAATTTCACCAAAGGACCAACAGCTCTAGAAACATGTGAACACCAGCCATGAAGTTGGTGTGAAGCACCACCCATTCCCAGGGTCATTTCAATTCAATTCACTTTTATTTGTAGTTGTGTTTTTCACAGTTGACAGTAGGGGCTTACAAAGTATAAAGGAATTTAAACATTTCCTATTACCCTTCCACTTCCCTAATGAGCAAGCTGGCAAAGAAACATTGAAAGGAACCAGGCCCAAAAGGGAAATCCGTCCTCATTTGGGTGAAACCATAAGTATTTCATTGCTGTTGGCATCCATCTGTCTCAGGAGACAGTGAAGTCTGCACCTATTGAAATTTGGTTAGTTTGCTGTTGAGTTGCAGCACCTATTGTGACTATACATACCGATACGGGAGCTGCAGCTCCTACTGCACTTGATGGGTCTAATTTTCCTGAAGATGCCTCTCTATTTTTTTCTGACACTGGCTTTGATGCTTTGATGCCAGCTAGAGTGGTCCAAGGTCGTTTCCTCGAGATCTGCAGGGTTGATGTTGCACCTTCAAAAGATAGTCATCCAGTTGGCTATGTGCCTGTGGCTAGCTCACTATAGAGGATATCCTTTGGGATGCGACCGACATCCATCCTGCACACATGGCCGAGCCAATGCAGGTGACTTTGGGTGGGAATGGCAAACATGCTTGACATGCCTGACTTGGATAAGATGGCAGTTTTGGAGACCCGGTCCTGCCAGGTGATGCCGAAAAGTCACCTGAAATTGAGCACGTGGAGGTCCCAGCTTGATGAAGCCAAAAGTACATCATCCACAAAAAGCAGATATATGATCTGATTGCCACCAAACCAGAACCCCCCAATGCCTCAGCTGCATATAGACATTCTGTCCATAAAAATTATGAACAGAATTGGTGACAAAGGACAGCCTTGGCAGACTCCAACTCTCACCAGAAAAGAATTCGACCTGTTGTTCCCAATACGGACCAAACTCTGGCTCCGCTGATACAGCGACTGAATGGTCCATAGCAACTGGTTCAGAAAACTGTACTCCCAGAGCATGCTCCACAAAATAGCCTGAAAGACATGGTCAAAAACTTTCTTCAAATCCACTAAACACATGTGGACAGATTGGGCAAACTTTCATACACATCCAGGATCCTGTGGCATATATTGAGTTGGTTGAGAGTGCTGCAAGATGAAAACCACATTGTTCCTTCTGAATCCGAGGTCCAACTATCGGTCGGCTCCTCCTCTCCAGTACCCCTGCATAGACTTTCCTGGGTAGGCTGAGAAGTGGGATTCGATGACCATGCAATGTTGCAGAGATGTGTAAACCAAGACAGTCCTACAACATCCAGAACCCTGAGATATTCAGGGAGGATCTCATCAACCCCCAGAACCCGACCACAAAGCTTTTTGACTACCTCAGTGACCTCAGCTCCACTGATGGGCACACTCCAACCCAAAACCTCGGGTCTTCCTGCTCCACAAAGGGCATGTTGGTGGGATTGAGGAGGTCCTCAGAGTATTTCTTCTTCCTCCCAATGGCATCCCCAGTTGAGCTGAGCAGCTCTCCACTGCCATTGTAAAGATTATTTGTGGAGAAGTGTTTCCCCCCTCCTGAGGCATCGGATAGTGGTCCAATACCTTTTTGAGGTCAACTGGTAATCGCTCTCCGAGCCCTCACCGAACTTCTCCTATGTACGAGATTTTGTATCGACTACAGCTCGGGTTGCAGCACATTTGGCCTGCCAGTACCTCTCAGCTGCATCGGGAGTCCAACAGTGCAATAAGATTCAATAAGCATTCTTTTCAGCTGTATAACCCCCTTCACCGCAGGTGTCCACCACTGGGTTAAGGAGTTATGGCCACAACAAGCGTCAACTACCTTCTGGCCACAGCTCTGGGCTGAGGTCTGCCACCTCAGCAATGGAGGCACGGAACATGGTCCATTCAGATTTCATGTCACCCGCTTCCTTTGGGATGTGGTTGTAACTTTATTGGAGGCAGGGGTTAAAGGCCTCTTGGAAAGAAGACTCCGCCAAACTGTCCCGAGAGACCCTAACTACACTCTTGGGCTTTCCAGGTCTAGATGGCAGGCTCTCCCACCATTGGAGCCAACTCACTACCAGGTGGTGATGAGTTGAGAGCTCAGCTCCCCTCTTTACCTGAATGTTAAGAACATACACTCACAACATGCAACACGACTACAAAGTCGATCATCAAACTATGACCTAGGTTGTCCTGGTGCCAAGTGTACTTATGGACACCCCTATTTTCAAACCTGGTGATCATGATGGACAAACTGTAACAAGCACAGAAGTCCAACAACAAAACTTCATTCTTGTTCAGACTGGAAAGGCCATACCTGCCTGTGTTGAAGTCTCTAAGGACAATGAGTGAATCTTCTGGGGGCGCATTCTCCAACACACCCCCTAAAGACTCCAAGAAATATGGGCACTCTGAAATGTCATTTGGTGCATAAGCGCAAACAGTCAGTTCCCGTACCCCACCAAAAGGTGAAGGGAAGCTACCCTTTCATCGACTGGGGAGAACTCTCACCGTGTGGACACCAAGACAGTTGGCAACAAGTATGCCCACACTGGCTAGCTACCTCACCCCATGAGCAACTCCAAAATGGAATAAGGTCCAGCCCATCGAGAGATGGGTGGTTCCAGAGCCCAAGCTATACATTGATGTGAGTCTGACTATATCTTGTTGGTATCTCTCCACCTCCAGCACCAGCTCAGGCTCCTTCTCTGCCAGAGAGGTGACATTCCATGTCCCAAGAGTCAGAGTCAGTCACCGAGGATTGGTCCAACAGAACCCATACCTTCAGATGTCACCCAACTCGCACTGCAGCTGACAACTATAGCCCCTCTCACAGGTGGTGGATCCATGGGAGGCTGGACCCATGTCTCCTTTTTGGGATGGGCCCAGCCGGGCACCATGGGCAGAAACCCGACTACCACACACTCATCTTTGAGCCCCACTCCCAGGCCTGGCTCCAGGGTGGGACCATGGTAACTCACATGCTGGCAAGGGAAACTGTGTCCTTGATTTTTCTTTCTTCATCATTGAGGTCTTTTGAACAGCACTTTGTCTGGACCTTCACCTAGGACCTGTTTGCCTTGGGTGACCCTACCAGGGGCATAATGCTCCTGACAACAAAGCTCCTAAGATCATTAGGAAACGCAATCCCCTCCACCATTATAATGTGGGATTCAAGGAGGGGACTTCTGTCTTATCAGAGTTTAATAGGAGGAAGTTAGTAAGCATCCATTGTCTAATGTCATGTATGCATTTTTCAACTTATTATGCTGATGTCTAATCTGGCATTGCTGAAATATTTAACTTTGTGTCATCAGTATAACAATGAAAGTGACTACCCTGATCATGAATGACATTACCTAAATGGAGCGTGTATAGAGAGAATAGCAACGGGCCTAGGACAGAACCTTGAGGAACACCAAACGTAACATTAGAACATACAGAGAAATCACAATTTACATCTACAAACTGATAACAGTTAGTTAAATAAGATTTAAACTAGGAGAGGGCAGTTCGCTTAACTTTAACAACATTTACTAATCTATCAAAGTGTAATCACCCTCAGTGCAGCTAACTGGGTTATCAAAGGCCGACCATGTCTCTCACTGTCTATGGTGAGAGGCATGTAAAAGAACCAGTGCTGACTTTCAACAAGTGTAAGCTGCTAAGCCGTCAGCATGTTTCTGCCCTGTGATGGCCGGTGAGCTGTAAAGGATGGTAAATGTATAACAGTGGAAGTTGTTGCTATATAAACGAGTTTCGGTGCTATCAGTCTCTCACTGAACCTGCTCCTGTGACTGATCAGCAGGTTGTGAAGCAGGTGGGGGTATTGTCGAGAAGACACTGACCAGTCAGGTGGTGTTAATGTTATGGTTTTGGATGTTGGTAGCAGGTCAGTAATCACTTCAACCAGTATTACAATAAGGCTTAAATTGCCCATGAATGATTTCAGAAATGTGATTTCAACACGGACAGCACTGAGGCTAGAAAAATTGCTCCAAGGTGTGAGGGTAAATGGCTATGTGAGCGTTAGTCCTGTGATAACTTAGCAAGCCGTCCATGGTGTACCTTGCCCTCACTCAGAGTTGGTCAGAAGGGCACCAGCTTCTCTACGATACTAATTAGTATTAAGCGGCTTAGAAAATGAATGAATGAATAAATGAATGAATGAATGATTCCTACACATGTAGAAACCCAAGTGATGTGCTAAAACAGTTCAAGGAGCATAAACATAAAGGGAAGACTTCATATAAGCCCATAACTAAATAACTCACAAGGGTCAGGGATGGGGTTTAAAAAATGAAGGGTTTAATAGCTTTTCCTTTAAGGAATTTAGATTTACATTGCTATAGGAGAAACTGTTCTCTCTCTCTCTCTCTCTCTCTCTCTCTCTCTCTCTCTCTCTCTCTCTCTCTCTCTCTCTCTCGCTCTCTCTCTCTCTGTTACCACAGATGCCTGATGGGATGCCAGGCCTGTCTGGTTTATCTTCATGCTCACCTTCTTCTCCTACATCATAGAATTTACGCTGCAGAGGAAATTCCAATAAGATGAACCTTAAGTTTGCACTGAGATTGCTGTCGATGGTACCAAAGGATGTCATGACTCATAAATCTAATGACTCGTAATTGCACTCTCCAGTGTCACTAAGAACAGCATGAGTTCTCTTTTCATTCTGGATCCTATTAAGGTTTCCTGATCATGTGATCTCAGTAAGTTTTTCCTTTGCTACTGATGTTGTTCTATAATGACATTTTTTTCTAATTTAATGTCTTCTTTTTCTATGGTTCCATTATTAAAAACTGTCCCTGATTAACTGCCTGGTCCATTTCAATGGTCATGTGTGCTGCAAGACGGCATCTTTTTACATTTAGTAAAGGTTGTTAAAAAGTGGTCATTGCACTAGAAACAACCTACATGCCATTGTGCAGGTACTCAAGAAGACCAATGAATACCAAATTTCCATCTACATGGTGTTTATAGATTATGAGAGAGCTTTTTATTCAATCCATCACAAGGCAGTCATTGAAGCATTAAAACAACATGGCGTAGAGGACAAGTACAACAATATCCTAAAGGAGATTCACAGTGAAGGCAGAGCACAAATAAGAACTGATTTCCTGAGCAGAAAATTCCAAATCATGAAAAGAGTTCAGCAGGGCAATTCACTATCACCAGTAAAGTTCACAGCAGCACTGAAGGGAATTTTCAGGAGGGTGAACATCAAAACAAGAGTCAAAATCAACTTTGAGAGATTTGTGTCATAATGTTTACAGAAGACAAGAATGAACTCAAAAACTTAATGAACAACCTGAATCAAGAAGGGAAAAGAGATGGAATGAAGATGAAAAAAGAAAATAGAGATCATGTGTAATGCCAGAAGAAAACAAAGGAATAGAATATCAATTGATGGAAAAAAGCTGGATAAAAATTGAGGAATACAAGCATTTGTGAAAACTGATGACACCAGTAAATAAGATAGCCAGAGAAGTTAACAGATGTATAACTGCAGGTTAGAAATGGTTTGGCCACTACAGTACCTTCCTGGAAGCTCAGAAAATGACCATCTCCTTGAAGAAGAAAACCATGGACACAGTCATAATATCAGCAATGTTATTTGAAGCAGAAACATTGTTCCTTGCAAAGCATCAGAAAGAAAAGCTACCATGGCCCAGAGGAGCATAGAAAGATCAATGCTCAACATAACAAGGAAAGACATGATCCAAAATGAAGTAATGAGAATGAAAACAAAGGTGAAGGATATTGAAACAGAGCAGAAGATGCAAAAAGTCAGTGGACAACAAGTGATAAAAAAAAAGTGAAGGGGAGATCAAATCAGAGGTGGAGAGATGATATTGAGGTGAAAGCTGGAAGCACGTGTCTCGCATATAAAAGTTTTGTGGCGGCCACCTGCCAGCACAGGCATGACGAGCTGCAATGATGATATGGAGATCAGATAAAATAGATTGTCTCCATCCCACATCAGAAGTGTGGCCTTGAATGTTAAGCTTATGTTTTGTTGATAATAAATATGCTTGTGGCATGGTACTGCAGAGTTCAACATGGTGGTTAGCACAATCCTGTGAATGGTTGTATGCGTGCTGACCTTGTGATATTCTGCCAAGCTATTGTACCACGCCTTCACTCAGACACAGCTGAGATGGGCACCAGCCTCCAAACTACCCTAATTAGAATTAAGCAGCTTAGAAAATGAATGATTGAATATGCATAATAAGAGGCAGCCATAACCAAAAAGTTAGAGAAGTGGCTTTGAGACAGAAAGGTCGCTGGTTCAATTGATGAACCAGCATGAAAAATGGGTGACAGTGGGAGTGTGTGCAGCACCTTCACATAAATGGCTGAAGTGTTCTTGTGCAAGGCACCTAACCCCCAACTGCTCTTAAGGCATAGCAATGTGTGTATGTCTGTCTGTGTGTGTGTGTGTGTGTGTGTGGGGGGGGGGGGGTCTGTCCATTGCTGTGTGTGTGTGTGTGTGTGTGTGTGTGTTTGTGTGTGCGTTTCCGTGTGTGCTCACTTTGGATGGCAGAGATGCAAATGCATTTTAAATTAAATGCAGAGAAAATTATTTCCCTGACGGGAATAATATATTATATTGAAATCGACATCAAAATGCTGATGTAAGCAGAAAGATAGAGGACATTTGTTATTATGACACTAACAGGACCCAAAGGCAAAACAAAGGAGTGTATTAAGGTCAGTGGTGGCCTGGTGGTAAAGGGCGCTGGATGGCTGATCCTAAAGTTGGGGGTTCGAGTCCAACTCTCTACAAGGTTGTCACTGTCCTCCCAGTGCAGCTAATTGGGTTATCAAATGCCAGCCATGTCTCTCACTGTGTATGGTGTGACGTTCATGTAAAAGAACCATTGCTGACTTTCGTAAAGAGTAGCTGCGCAGCCGTCAGCGTGTTTCTGCCCCTCGTTAAAAAGGGTTGTGTCAGGAAGGGCATCTGACATAAAAACCTGTGCCAAATCAAACATGTGAATCAGGTGATTCGCTGTGGCAACCCCTGAAAAAGGAAAAATCCAAAAGGAAGAAGAAGCTTAAGGGCAGTGGTGCAGTGAGGCTGGTGGCTTAGTGATTAATACGATGAGTTACTAATCTGAAGGCAATCCCTACTGTCACCACTTTTGGGCCCTTGAGCATGGCCCTTGACCTTCAATTGCTTAAGTTGTTTTAGAAAAATGATCATTTTAAGTCACTCTGGAAAAGAGCATATGCCAAATGCAGTAAATGTAAGGAAATGTACCCCCAATATGACTAGTGTTATTTTTTTCAAAAATTGTTATAAGTTATCCTCTGCATAACACTGTGTCCTTATTAACAAAAAAAAAAATCCTTATTATCATTATGGAATACAAAAACTCCCAACAAAGAATAACTTGATAAACAATTTTTTAGTCTTTTAATAAAAATATTTAAAGTGCACCAATTTACCTGAAATTTAAAAAAAAAGTATCCTTATTTAAACTGTAAACATTTTCTGACCAACAATTTAAACCATTCGATACTGAAAAATACAATTAAATAAAAGCAATAAATAATGCAGCCGTGAGGGTGGGCACAAAGCCGTGAGGATGGGCCCTCACGCCGGTCCGACGCCCGGGTAAATGCAGAGGGTTGCAACAGGACGGGCATCCGGCATAAAACTTTTACCAGAATACAAAATGCAAGCCATAAAGACAAATTTCATACCAGATCAGTCGAGGCCCAGGTTAACAATGACCGCCATCTGTGCTGTTAATCAACAGGGTGCTGGTGGAAATTGGACTATTGTTGGTCGAAAAAGGACAGCTTGAAGAAGGAGAGGTGGGAGGCGTGTCTGTAGGCAGAGAGAGAAGAGAAGAGAAAAAGCATGAGTCTAGGATTGAGAATAGGGACTTTGAATGTTGGAACTATGACAGGAAAAGGTAGAGAGCTGGCTGACATGATGCAGAGGAGGAAGGTGGACATACTGTGTGTTCACGAGACCAGGTGGAAAGGTAGCAAGGCTAGAAGCTTAGGAGCAGGGTTTAAGCTGTTTTTTCATGGTGTAGATGGGAAGAGAAATGGGGTAGGAGTCATCTTGAAGGAGGGGTTTGTAAGGAATGTTCTAGAAGTGAAAAGAGTGTAAGACAGCGTGACGAGTCTCAAGTTAGAAATTGAAGGCGTGATGTTCAATGTTGTTAGTGCTTATGCCCCACAGACAGGATGTGAGCTAAAAGAGAAGGAGCGATTCTGGAGTGAGTTAGATGAAGTGATGCAGAATACCCCCAGAGGTGAAAGAGTGGTCATTGGGGCAGACTTCAATGGACATGTTGGTGCAGGCAAGAGAGGGGATGAGGGAGTGATGAGCAGATTTGGTATCCAGAAAAGAAACACAGAAGAACAGATGTTGAGAGATTTTGCAAAAAGGTGGAAATGGATGTGGTGAATACTTTCTTCCAGAATAAACAGGAGCAGAAGGTGACTTATAAAAGCGGAGGTAGGAGCACACAGGCAGACGACATCTTGTGTAGACGATGTAATTTGAAGGAAGTCAGTGACTGCAAAGTTGTAGTGGGTGAGAGTGTTGCCAAACAGCATAGGATGGTGGTGTGCAGGATGAAGGTAAGGCTTACTGAAGTCTTACTGAAGGTAAGAAAGGTGAAGAAGGCAAAGGCAGAGCAGAAGACGAAGTGGTGGAAGCTGAAAAAAGGAAGATTGTTATGTTGTCTTCAAAGAGGAGTTGAAACAAGTTTTAGGTGGCCATGAAGTGCTTCCAGATGACTGGACAACTACAGCTAATGTGATCAGGGAGAGTACTTGGTGTGTCCTCTGAAAGGAGCGTAGATAAGGAGACTTGGTGATGGAATGAGAAAGTGCAGGAGTGTGTACAAAGGAAGAGGTTAGCTAAGAAGAAATGGGACATAGAGAGGACCGACGAGAGTAAACAGGAGTACAGGGAGACACAGCGTAAGGCAAAAGTAGCAGTGTCAAAGGCCAAACAGAGGGCGTATGATGACTTGTATGCTAGGTTGGACAGTAAAGAGGGAGAAAATGATGTATACAGGTTGGCACAGATAAGATAAGATACAGCTTTATTAATCTCACAATGGAGAAATTCACTGTTACAGGCTCTTGAGGTACCATCAGTAGGGGGTGCAAAAATAGATACAAATACAAACATACACACGTACATATATATTATATAAGTAAATAAATAAGTAGATACATAAATAGTATAAATTAATAAACAATAAAAGAAAAGAATGGAGCAACTTTATAGACTGGCCTATATTAAAGTGTAATGTATCTGAGGGCAGAGATGGGTTGATATGGTTCACAGTCAGTGGGGTAGATGTGGTTGATTAAAGTGCGCGGGGGTTTTTATTGCACATAACCAGTATTTTCACAGACAGTTACAAAGTGGCGTTGTACAGTCTGATAAGCGGTGGGAATGAACGACCTGCGGTAGCGCTCCTTCCTGCACTGAGGATGCCTCAGTCGTCCACTGAAGGAGCTACTCAGCTCCTCTACAGTCTGGTGCAGTGGGTGATAGATGTTGAACAGGATGGATGTGAGCTTTGCAACTATCCTCCTCTCACTCACCTCCTCCACAGAGTCCAGTGGGCAGCCGAGGACAGAGCTGGCCCTCCTGACCAGCTTGTTCAGTCTCTTTCTGTCCCGCTCTGTGCTGCCTGGGGCCCAGCAGATGGCAGCGTAGAGGATTGCAGAGGCTACCACAGAGTCATAAAAAGTCCTGAGCAGAGGTCTGCAGATACGCCGAAGGACCTGAGTCTCCTCAGAAGATGGAGGCGACTCTGGCCCTTCTTGTACAGGGCGTTGGTGTTGTGGGACCAGTCCAGTTTATTGTTAAGGTGAACACCCAGGTACTTGAAACTGTCCACTGTCTCAATGTCCTGTCCCTGGATGTTCACTAGTAAGTGTGTGTGTGTGTGTGTTTGAGTGTTTCTCCTGAAGTCGATCACCATCTCCTTCGTCTTCCTGGTGTTCAAGCACAGGTGGTTGCGCTCACACCAGTCCACGAAGTCAATGATGACCGACCGGTACTCCAGCTCGTTCCCCTCAGACACACGGCCCACGATGGCGGAGTCGTCCGAGAACTTCTGGAGGTGGCAGCTGTTTGTGTTATATATGAAGTCCGAGGTATAGATATTGAAAAGGAAGGGTGAGAGGACAGTGCCCTGCGGTGCCCCCGTGCTGCAAACTACCACCTTTGACTTACAGCCGCGCAGCCGCACGTACTGTGGACGGTTGGTAAGGTAGTCAATAATCCAGGCAGCAAGATGCCCGTCCACTCCCACGGCCTCCAGCTTCCTCGCAGACGCCGCTGGCCTGATGGTGTTGAAGGCGCTGGAGAAGTCAAAGAACATGACCCTCACAGCGCTGCCGGCGATCTCCAGGTGGGTTAGTGCCCGCTGCAGAAGGTAGATGACGGCGTCTTCTACTCCGATGTTGGGCCTGTAGGCAAACTGCAGCGGGTCTAGGGTGGGGCTCACCATAGAGCGGAGGTGTTCAAGGAGGAGCCTTTCCATGGTCTTAATGAGGTGGGAGGTCAGGCGACAGGTCTGTAGTGGGCTGGTTCCTTCGCTTGTGCTGTTTTGGGAACCGGAACCACACAGGAGGTCTTCCATAGGACGGAACCTTCTCCAGGCTGAGGCTCAGGTTGTACAGGTAGCATAGTACCACACAGAGCTGGTCTGCGCAGGTCCTCAGCAACCTGGGACTGATGCCATCAGGTCCTTCAGATTTCCTCTGATTTAGTCGCCTCAGCTGTCTCCTCACCTGGTCTGATGTGAGGGAGAGGGGGCTGGTGTGGGCTGCAGAGGGAGGGGATGTGTCTGTCGGGCTGTAGCAGTCAAGTGAAGTTGGCCTGGGGAGGGGAGGTGTCAGCTGGTCTGGAGACGCGTGTGAAGAGGGGAGGAACGGGAGGGGTGCAGAGGGGAGGGGGAGAATCAAACCTGTTGAAGTAACAGTTTAGTTCATCCGCCCAGCGCTGGTCACCATCAGCTGTCCCTCTGACACTCTGCCCAAATCCAGACATGGTCTTTAGTCCTCTCCAGACGTCCCGACGTTGTTCTGAGCCAGCTTCTCCTCCATCTTCTTCCCATAGTCCTTCTTTGCCCTCCTGATTCTCCACTGGAGCTCACGCTGGACCTTCTTCTGCTCCTCTCTGTCCCCGAGATGAAAGCCCTCTTTTTCTTGTTCAGGAGGACTTTAAGCTCAGGGGTGACCCATGGGTGGTTGTTGGAGAAGCACCGTACCCTCCGTGTTGGCACAGTGCTGTCCACGCAGAAGTTCATGTAATCAGTGATACAGTGTGTGAGGCCGTCGATGTCATCACCAAAGGAGTCACAGAGCATGCTCCAGTCTGTGGTCTGGAAACAGTCCTAAGCCTCTCATTGGTCTCCTCGGTCCACACTTTCACAGACCTCTTCTGTGCAGGTTCCTTTCGCACCCTGGGTGTGTATTGGGGAGCAGGTAGACCAGGTTGTGGTCTGATCGTCCCAGTGGGGAGGGGGAGGAGCTGTAGCGTCCTTCCCATTTGCATACAGCAAGTCCAGTGTTTTCTTTTCTCTTGTGGAGCACTCCACGTATTGCGTGAACGTCGGGAAAGAGGCGGAGAGAGGGGCGTGGTTAAAGTCCCCGCTGATCAGAATCATGGCGCGGGGTGACGAGTCTGTGTCTGATTAATGGCGCTGTGGAGACGCTCACACGCGGCTGCCGCATCAGCCGAGGGCGGAATGTACCACGCATAAAAACACAATCACGTGTGAAAACTCCTCGGTAGATAATATGGCGCGCGCTTACCGCTAGCATTTCGAGGTCCCGCGTGCACAGCTGCTCCTTCACGTGCACGTTTGCCGGGTGGCACCATCGTTCATTTACATAGATCGCCACACCCCCTCCTTTCTTCTTACCGCTCTCCGTTACGCTCCGATCTGCACGCGCGAGTGTAAATCCGTGAAGAGAAACCACAGAGTCCGGTGTAAGTTCATTCAGCCACGTCTCTGAGAAACACATGAGGCTGCAGTCCCGGTACTGCCTCTGCTGCCGGGTCAGCGCCGCCAGCTCCTCGGTCTTGTTGGCGATCGCGCGGACATTTCCCATGATGACAGAGGGAACACATGTCCTCCGCATCTTTCGTCCCCCTCTGCAGCCTCTCCTTTTCCTCCGTATTTCCACAGGTACAACGGGCTTTTCCGCGTGAAGGAGGGCGGGGGCGCGCAGGCCGAGGAGGGTCTCACGTGTGTAAGACCTGCGTTGCTCAGAGCCGTCGGTGAATGAGTTTCCTGACGCCGATCCAAAAAGTGAAAATAAAAGTGCAAAGAAAAACAAAAGCATCATGAAAGTATGTTTTCCAGATGCAGGATTGAAGAAAGAAAAAGAAAATTTGAAAAAAGATAAAGAAACACGCCTATATACAATAGAAAAGAGAAAAAAAAGAAAAATAAACTGAAGAGCTCCTGTAACTGGCTGCAGGTCACCCGGCGCCATCTTGGATAATATAACAGCAGAGAAATAAAGATGGGAAGGATGTGCAGCAAGTTAGCGTGATTAAGGACAGAGTGGGAAATGTACTGACTGATGACCGAAGTGTGCTGGGAAGATGGAATGGGTACTTTGAAGAGCTGATGAATGAGGAAAATGAGAGAGAAAAAACGAGTAGAAGAGGTGACTGTTGAGGACCAGGAAGTAGCAAAGATTAGTAAGGGTGAAGTGAGGAGGGCATTGAAGAGGATGAAGAGTGGAAAGGAAGTTGGTGCTTATGCCATACCGGTGGAGGTATGGAAGTGCCTAAGAGAGGTAGCAGTAGATTTACTGACAAGAACATTCAACAAGGTCTTAGAGAGTTAGAGGATGCCAGAGGAATGGAGGAGAAGTGTGTTTCTGCCCAATTTTAAGGACAAGGGAGATGTGCAGAGTTGTGGCAACTACAGAGGGACAAAGTTGATGAGCCATACGATGAAGTTATGGAATAGAATACTGGAAGCTAGACTAAAAGCAGAGGTTAGCATTTGTAAACAACAGTTTGTTTTCATGCCAGAGGGGGCAGTGGTGGTCTAGTGGTATAGGGCGCTTGATCGCTGATCCAAAGGTTTGGGGCTCGAGTCCCACTCTCCACAAGGTTGTCACTGTCCCCCCCAGTGCAGCTGACTGGGTTATCAAAGGCGGGCCATGTCTCTCACTGTCTATGGTGTGAAGCATGTAAAAGAACCATTGCTGACTTTCGTAAAGAGTAGGCTGCAAAGCCGTCAGCGTGTTTCTGTCCCTTGCTAAAAAGGGTGCTGACAGGAAGGGCATCCGACATAAAAACCTCTGCCAAATCAAACATGCGAATCAGATGATTCGCTGTGGCGACTCCCGAGTAAAAGGGAAAAAGCCGAAAGGAAAACAGACAGTTTGGTTTCATGCCAAGAAAGAGCACCACATTTGCAGTGTTTCTTTGAGGATGTTAATAGAGAAGTACAGAGAAGGTCAGAGGTAGCTGCATTGTGCCTTTATGGATCTGGAGAATTCATATGATAGGGTGCTGAGAGAGGAACTGTGGTATTACATGAGGAAGTCTGGAGTGGCAGAGAAGTATGTTAGAGTGGTTCAGGACATGTATGAGAGATGTAAGACAGTGGTGAAGTGTACTGTCGGTGTGACAGAAGAGTTCAAGGTGGAGGTAGGACTGCATCAAGGGTCAGCTCTGAGCCCCTTCTTGTTTGCTATGGTGATGGACAGGATGACAGACGAGATTAGACAAGAATCTCCATGGAATATAATGTTTGCAGATGACATTGTGATCTGTAGTGAGAGCAGAGAACAAGTGCAGGAAAATCTAGAGAGGTGGAGATATGCCTTGGAGAGGAATGAAGGTTAGCCTCTGTAAAACAGAATACATGTATGTGAACGGCAAGGACCCAAGAGGAACGGTGAGGTTACAGGGAGCAGAGATAAAGAAGGTGGAGGATTTTAAGTACTTAGGCTCAACAATCCAGAGCAATGGAGGGGAGGAAGCGTTTGCAGACAGGGTGGAACGGTTGGAGAAAAGTATCCAGTGGGATGTGTGAAAGGAATCTGGAGGAATCTTTGTGGATCTGGAGAAATCATATGACGAGTGCCAAGAGAGGAACTGTAGTATTATTGCATGAGAGATGTTAGACAGTGGTGTGGTGAGCTGTCGGTGTGACAGAAGAATTCAAGGTAGAGGTGGGACTGCATCAAGAGTCAGCTCTGAGCCCCTTCTTGTTTACAATGGTGATGGACAGGCTAACAGACAAGGTTAGACAAGATTCCCCATGGACTATGATGTTTGCAGATGACATCTGTAGTGAGAGCAGAGTACAAGTGCAGGAAAATCTCGAGAGGTGGAGGTATGCCCTGGGAAGCAGAGGAATGAAGGTTAGTCTCAGTAAGACAGAATACATGTCTGTGAATGAAAATGACCCAAGAGGAACAGTGAGGTTACAGGGAGCAGAGATAAAGGTGGAGGATTTTAAGTACTTAGGCTCAACAATCCATAGCAATGGAGAGTGTGGAAAAGAGGTGAATGGGTGATAGGAAGGTA
>CM045728.1:705000-927500 GCA_024760905.1 Plotosus lineatus | reverse complement strand
ACCCGAATTAAGATTAAGCGGTTCAGAAAAGGTATTAATAATTTCATTGAGAAATTATGTATTTCTTTCTATATTATTGATAGGTTATAACAATATAACCCAAAATCGCATCTCACTGACTGCTGAACTGTTTAATCTAATAGGGTTGAAAGAAGAATGAATCCTGTCTCAACCAGCACGGTACCAAGGCAGAGTACACCCTAAACAGCCCGTCAGACCATCACAGTGCCAAGAAACACACAACCATTTACACTCACAGATTGGGGTAATTTGGATGTGCAGGTTGTTTTTTCATCAAACCAAAAAAGCGCAAACAGAATACGCCACTCCACACAGAAACACTCTTAGTTAACCCAGGATTTGAGCCCAGGACTTCCATGCTGTAAGGCAGCTATGCTAACCACTTCACTACAGTGCCCCAAGACAAAATCTGACACATCATGGATGTGATTATCGTTAATTATAATAAATATAGAAATTCATGTATATGTAAAACTACATGCTACATACATCCATCAAAGTCTTTGAGAGATCAATGCCTCTAAATACAACTGGCATTTACTTGTGATGAGATTTCTTACAAGGTAAGAAAATGACAGTAGGTTGAAGTACTTGAAATGAATGCTGCTGCTACACATCCATGAAAACCTCACACCATGTTAGCACTTGTTTTAAATGAAGGGGAACCCAGTTAATAATATGATTTTACAGTGTAAATGAAATCAGTCTCCAGAGAATGAAGTTAGTCTCCTGGGTAGTCCAGTTCTAGTGAAAAACTTTTTTTCGGGCAAGGGTGCTTGCTCTGTTTTCCTCCCACAGTCCATAAACATGCACAAGAGGTCTACTCTGAATCCCCCCTTAGGGGGGAATTTGAGTGTGAATGACTGTTCAGGGTGTAGGTCTGCCCCTCTCCAGTCAGTTGGGGTAAGCTCCAACGTTCCTGTGAACCTAACAGATAACTGGGATAGACAATGAAAAATGAGTCTGCCTCCTGTTGCAGAATGGGATATAATTCTCTGCTGGCCAGGAAGCTTTATTGTTCTTTATCTTTGGTTCCTGAAACAGGCACATGTCATCTCACCTGCAGTCTGCCACTTCTGAATATCTATGAAGGAAATCTTTAATGTCTAAAGTTAGTTTCATTGGTAGTTGTTTGCTCACCTGAAGATCGTTCAATCCTGCTAATCACAGGTAGGCATGGATAACATATAGATAGCCAAGGGTTTGCGCTGAGATAACATTTAGATTAAATAATGAATTTTCACAAGTTGGTCACTTCTATGCAACTGCAAATTGTGGGAGAGAAGATTCTTACTGTGGTTCGTGTTTATGCACCAGGTGGCAGTTCATATTAAATTCAGAGGCTCTGAGTGGTGCAGCCAGGCTACCTTGGGAGGGTGGGTGGGGGAACACGGGCACAACCAGTGCTCATCCTCACGCTGGTCCCAAGCCCGAATAAATGCAGAGGATTGTGTCAGGAAGGGCATCCAGTGTAAAACTTAAGCCAAAATTCGAGATGCAAATCATAAAAACAAATTTCATACTGGATTGGTTGAGGCCCGGGTTAACAACGAATGCCATCAGTGCTGTTAACCAACAGGGTGTTGATGAAAATTGGACTACTGCCGGTCTAAGTTGAAGAGGCGGGAGGCGTGTCTGTAGGCAGAGAGAGAAGAGGAAAGGCATGAGTCTAGGACTAAAAGTAAGGACTTTGAATGTTGGAACTATGACAGGAAAGGTTAGAGAGCTGGCTAAAATGATGCAGAGAAGGAAGGTGGACATACTGTGTGTTCAAAAGACCAGGTGGAAAGGTAGCATGGTTAGAAGCTTAGGAGCAGGGTTTATGGTGTTTTACCATGGTGCGGATGGGAGGAGAAATGGAGTAGGGGTCATCTTGAAGGAGGGGTTTGTCAGGAATGTTCTAGAAGTGAAAAGAGTGTCAGACAGAGTGATGAGTCTCAAGTTAGAAATTGAAGGTGTGATGGTCAATGTTGTTAGTGCTTATGCCCCACAGGCAGGATGTGAGCTAGAAAAGAAGTAGAGATTCTGGAGTGAGTTAGATGAAGTGATGCAGAGTACCCCCAGAGGTGAGAGGACATTGGGGCAAACTTCAATTGACATGTTGATGGAAGTGATGGGCAGGTTTGGTATCCAGGACAGGAACACAGAAGGATAGATGTTGACAGATTTTTCAAAAAGGATGGAAATGGCTGTGGTAAATAATTTCTTACAGAAGAGACAGGAGCATCGGGTGAGTCATAAAAGCGGAGGTAGGAGCACACAGGAAGACTCCATCTTGTGTAGGTGAAGATCATGAAGGCACAGTGGTGGAAGCTGGAAAAGAAAGTGTCGTGTTGTATTCAAGGAGGAGTTGAAACAGGCTTTGGGTGGTCAGGAAGTGCTTCCAGATGACTGGACAACGACAGCTAATGTGATCATGGAGTACTTGGTGTGTCCTTTGGAAGGAAGTAAATAAGGAAACTTGGTGGTGCAATGAAGAAGTGCGGTAGTGTGTACACAAGAAGAGGTTAGCTAAGAAGAAGTGACACAATGAGAGGATCGAAGAGAGTAAACAGGAGTACAGGGAAACACAGCGTGAGGCGAAGGTAGCGGTGTCAAAGGCCAAACAGAGAGCGTATGATCAGTGTGATAGCTTTGACAGTAAGGAGGGAGAAAATGATTGAGACTGGTTGGCAGAGCAGAAAAATAGAGATGAGAAGGACATGCAGCAAGTTAGAGTGATTACTGTGAGGACAGAGTGGGAAATGTATTGACTGATGACAGAAATATGCTGGGAAGATGGAACGAGTACTTTGAAGAGCTGATAACTGATGAACAATGAGAGAGAAAAAAGAGTAGAAGAGGTGACCGTTGAGGACCAGGAAGTAGCAAAGATTAGTAAGGGTGAAGTGAGGAGGGCATTGAAGAGGATGAAGAATGGAAAGGCAGTTAGTCCTGATGACATACCGGTGGAGGTATGGAAGTGTCGAGGAGAGGTAGCAGTAGATTTACTGACAAAACATTCAGCAAGGTCTTAGAGAGTGAGAGGATGCCCGAGGAATGGATAAGTGTGCTGGGGCCCATTTTTAAGAACAAGGGAGATGTACAGAGTTGTGGCAGCTACAAATGAATAAAGTTGATGAGCCATACAATGAACTTGTAAAGTGGAAGACGAACGGCAGAGGTCAGCATTTGTGAACAACAGTTTGGTTTCATTCCAAGAAAGAGCACCACAGATGCAGTGTGTGCTTTGAGGATGTTGATGGAGAAGTACAGAGAATGTCAGAGGGAGCTGCATTGTGCCTTTGTGGATCTGGAGAAATCATATGACGGGTGCCAAGAGAAGAACTGTAGTATTATTGCATGAGAGATGTTAGACAGTGGTGTGGTGAGCTGTCGGTGTGACAGAAGAATTCAAGGTAGAGGTGGGACTGCATCAAGAGTCAGCTCTGAGCCCCTTCTTGTTTACAATGGTGATGGACAGGCTAACAGACAAGGTTAGACAAGATTCCCCATGGACTATGATGTTTGCAGATGACATCTGTAGTGAGAGCAGAGTACAAGTGCAGGAAAATCTCGAGAGGTGGAGGTATGCCCTGGGAAGCAGAGGAATGAAGGTTAGTCTCAGTAAGACAGAATACATGTCTGTGAATGAAAATGACCCAAGAGGAACAGTGAGGTTACAGGGAGCAGAGATAAAGGTGGAGGATTTTAAGTACTTAGGCTCAACAATCCATAGCAATGGAGAGTGTGGAAAAGAGGTGAATGGGTGATAGGAAGGTATTGGCAAGAATGAAAGGAAAAGTATACAAGACGGTGATGAGGCCACCAATGTTGTATGGTTTAGAAACAGTGGCACTGGGGAAAAGACAGGAATTGGAGCTGGAGGTAGCAGAGATGAAAATGTTGAGGTTCTCTTTGGGAGTAACGAGAATAGATAGGATCAGGAATGAGTCCATCAGAGGGACAGCACATGGAAGAGGTTTTGGAGACACAGTCAGCCGTGAATGCAGCCGTGAGGGGGGGCACAAACCAGTGTCTCTCCCTCACGCCGGTCCCAAGCCCGGATAAATGCAGAGGGTTGCGTCAGAAAGGGCATCCGGCGTAAAACAAATGCCAAATAAACTATGCGAATCACAAGAAAGAATCACATACCGGATCGGTCGAGGCCCGGGTTAACAACGACCGCCATCAGTGCCGTCAACCAACAGGGTGCTGATGGAAATTGGACTACTGTTGGTCGAAGACGTCGAAGAAGGAGAGGTGGGAGGCGTGTCCGTTGCCAGAAGGACAGATGCTGGTAGATTTTGCAAAAAGGATGGAAATGGCTGTGGTGAATACTTTCTTCCAGAAGAGAGAGGAGCATAGGTTGACTTATAAAAGTGGAGGAAGGAGCACACAGGTAGACTACATCTTGTGCAGGCGATGTAATTTAAAGGAAGTCAGTGACTGCAAAGTAGTAGCGGGTGAGTGTGTTGCCAAACAGCATAGGATGGTGGTGTGCAGGATGATGCTGATGGTGAGGAAGGTGAAGAAGGCAAAGGCAGAGCAGAAGACAAAGTGGTGGAAGTTGAAAAAGGAAGGGTGTCGGGTTGTCTTCAAGGAGGAGTTGAAACAGGCGTTGGGTGGTCAGGAAGTGCTTCCAGATGACTGGACAACTACAGCAAATGTGATCAGGGAGACAGGTAGGAGAATACTTGGTGTGTCATCTGGAAGGAAAGTAGATAAGGAGACTTGGTGGTGGAATGAGGAAGTGCAGGAGTGTGTACAAAGGAAGAGATTAGCGAAGAAGAAGTGGGACATTGAGAAAACCGAAGAGAGTAAACAGGAGTACAGGGAGACACAGCGTAAGGCAAAGGTAGGAGTGTCAAAGGCCAAACAGAGCGCGTTTGATGACTTGTATGCTCGGTTGGAAAGTAAGGAGGGAGAAAATGATTTATACAGGTTGGCACAGCAGAGAAATAGAGATGGGAAGGACATGCAGCAAGTTAGATTGATAAAGGACAGAGAGGGAAATGTATTGACTGATGACAGAAGTGTGCTGGGAAGATGGAAAGAGTACTTTGAAGAGCTGATGAATGAGGAAAATGAGAGAAAAAAGAGTAGAAGAGGTGACTGTTGAGGACCAGGAAGTAGCAAAGATTAGTAAGGGTGAAGTGAGAAGGGCATTGAAGAGGATGAAGAATGGAAAGGCAGTTGGTCCTGATGACATACCGGTGGAGGTATGGAAGTGTCTAGGAGAGGTAGCAGTAGATTTTCTGACAAGAACATTTAACAAGGTCTTAGAGAGTGAGAGGATGCCAGAGGAATGGAGGAGAAGTGTGCTGGTGCCCATTTTTAAGAACAAGGGAGACGTGCAGAGTTGTGGCAACTACAGAGGGATAAAGTTGATGAGCCATACGATGAAGTTATGGGAAAGAATAGTGGAAGCTAGACTAAGGGCAGAAGTCAGCATTTGTGAACAACAGTTTGGTTTCATGCCAAGAAAGAGCACCACAGATGCAGTGTTTGCCTTGAGGATGTTAATGGAGAAGTACAGAGAAGGTCAGAGGGAGCTGCATTGTGCCTTTGTGGATATGGAGAAAGCATATGACAGGGTGCCGAGAGAAGAACTGTGGTATTGCATGAGGAATTCTGGAGTGGCAGAGAAGTATGTTAGAGTGGTGCAGGACATGTATGAGAGATGTAAGACAGTGGTGAGGTGTGCTGTTGGTGTGACACAAGAGTTCAAGGTGGAGGTGGGACTGCATCAAGGGTCAGCTCTCAGCCCCTTCTTGTTTGTTATGGTGATGGACAGGCTGACAGACGAGGTTAGACAAGATTCCCCATGGACTATGATGTTTGCAGATGACATTGTGATCTGTAGTGAGAGCAGAGAACAAGTGCAGGAAAATCTAGAGAGGTGGAGGTATGCCCTGGAAAGGAGGGGAATGAAGATCAGCCTCAGTAAGACAGAATACATGTGCATGAATGACAAGGACCAAAGACTAACGGTGAGATTACAGGGAGCAGAGATAAGAAAGGTGGAGGATTTTAAGTACTTAGGCTCAACAATCCAGAGCAATGGAGAGTGTGGAAAAGAGGTCAAGAAGCGTGTACAGGCAGGTTGGAATGGTTGGAGAAAAGTGTCCGGTCTGATGTGTGATAGGAGGGTATCGGCAAGAATGAAAGGAAAAGTGTACAAGACGGTGTTGAGGCCAACGATGTTGTATGGGTTAGAAACAGTGGCCCTGGGGAAAAGACAGGAGGCAGAGTTGGAGGTAGCAGAGATGAAAATGTTGAGGTTCTCTTTGGGAGTAACGAGGATGGATAGGATTAGGAATGAGCACATCAGAGGGACAGCACATGTAAGACGTTTTGGAGACAAAGTCAGAGAGGCTAGATTGAGATGGTTTGGACATGTACAGAGGAGGGATAGTGAGTATATTGGTAATAGGATGCTGAGGCTGGAACTACCAGGCAAAAGGCCTAGAGTAAGACCAAAGAGACGATTCATGGATGTGGTGAAGGAGGACATGAAGGTCGTTGGTGTAAGAGAAGAAGATGCAAAGGATAGGGTGAGATGGAGGCAGATGATTCGCTGTGGCGACCCCTGAAGGGAAAAGCCGAAAGGAAAAGAAGAAGAGTCAGAGAGGCTAGTTTGAGATGATTTGGACATATACAGAGGAGGGATAGTGAGTATATTGGTAGGAGGATGCTGAGGTTGGAACTACCAGGCAGAAGGCCTCGAGGAAGACAAAAGAGAAGATTTATGGATGTTGTGAAGGAGGACATGAAGGTAGTTGGTGTCAGAGAAGAAGATGCAGAGGATAGGGTGAGATGGAGGCAGATGATCTGCAGTGGCAACCCCTGAACGAAACAGCCAAAAGGAAAAGAAGAAGAAGAAGATGATGGAGGCTCTGGTGTCCTGGAAAGTGTGACAACTGCAACCTCCACTGTTTTCATTGGAGACTTCAACCCCATATGCGCAATGACAGAGCAACCTGAAGAGAAGTATTTATGATGAGTAACTCGATTGATTTTAAACTGAGCTGTTGTTTTTGATTCTTAGACTTCTGTTTTTAATCATGGGCTGCTTATAACAAACACCATATTTAAACATTAGGTGGCTTCCAAGTGTACAGTCGGCCCTCAATGTTAACATACCCTCTAGATGTTAATAAACGGTCCTCTATATCGGCCCTAATAAGTTAATAAAATATTTAAATGGTTTAATAAATAATTTTCTTTTACTTTTAACACATATTCCATACATATTTCATACAAAATTGGTGTACGTTTATAATTTTGAAAGGGTTTATGGGGTTGTCTTGGGAGCCTTGGAGCAAATCACGTGTTTTTCATGTAAAATGCGCCTCTACTTACGAAAACTCGAGGCTACAAAAAAGGCTCTGGAACAGATTAATTTTGTAAGAAAAGGGCCAACTGTACTTGGTACTAGGCCACCTTAGGCCAGCAGTCAGTAATCAACTTTGTAATGGTGTCATAAAACCTGCTGCATGTCTTGGAACCTCATGTGAAACAATAGATCATTAGCCAGTTAGAAACTGTTTTAATTCCAGAAGGAAATTCACAAAAGGGGAGAGTTGTCAAGTAATTATCACCTGGTGATGACCTGGCCTGATAGTAGGATAGTAGGAAGGTGTGGTAAACATTGTCACATCTCAAGTGTTAGCTTTCAGTTGTCAAATTTTATGACTGGAAATAAAATTCTTATATTCAGTGCCCCTCAATATTGCACATCAGGAACAAATATAAGAAGAGAACTATATAGATAAAAAAAAATTATATATTAACTAAAGAAAGTTGGGAAGTTATATACAGCAGAATAAATACAGAATGAAAAAAAAAAAAAAAAAAAAAAAAAAAAAAACTAAAGTGGATGTTGTGTACATGGAATATTTGGTACATGCATCAGAATCAGAATGCTTTTTTGATCCTGGAGGAAATTGTGTGCACACAGTTGCTCAACACAAATTAACATTTACATAAAAATAAAGGCTCAATGAAAATTTTAAGAGAAATGACAAACACATATACTAGTCCTTCTCAAAAAATTAGCATATTATGAAAAAGTTCATTATTTTCTGGAATGCACTGATAAAAATTAAACTTTCATATATTTTAGATTCATTGCACACCACCTGAAATATTTCATGTCTTTTATTGTTTTAATACTGATAATTTTGGCATACAGCTCACGAAAACCAAAAATTCCTATCTCAAAAAATTAGCATATTTCATCCGACCAATAAAAAAAATGTTTTTAATACAAAAAAGTCAACCTTCAAATAATTATGTTCAGTTATGCACTCCATACTTGGTCGGGAATCCTTTTTCAGAAATGACTACTTCAATGTGCCGTGGCATGGAAGCAATCAGCCTGTGGCACTGCTGAGGTGTTACGGAGGCCCAGGATGCTTCGATAGCGGCCTTAAGCTTATCCACAGTGTTGGGTCTGGTGTCTCTTAACTTTCTCTTCACAATATCCCACAGATTCTCTATGGGGTTCAGGTCAGGAGAGTAGGCAGGCCAATTGAGCACAGTCGTACCATGGTCAGTAAACCATTTAGCAGTGGTTTTGGCACTGTGAGCAGGTGCCAGGTCGTGCTGAAAAATGAAATCTTCATCTCCATAAAGCTTTTCAGCAGATGGAAGCATGAAGTGCTCCAAAATCTCCTGATAGCCAGCTGCATTGACCCTGCCCTTGATAAAACGCAGTGGACCAACACCAGCAGCTGACATGGCACCCCAGACCATCACTGACTGTGGGTACTTGACACTGGACTTCAGGCATTTTGGCATTTCCTTCTCCCCAGTCTTCCTCCAGACTCTGGCACCTTGATTTCCGAATGACATGAAAAATTGGCTTTCATCTGAAAAAAGTCCTTTGAACCACTGAGCAACAGTCGAGTGCTGCCTCTCTGTAGCCCAGGACAGGCGCTTCTGCCGCTCTTTCTGGTTCAAAAGTGGCTTGACTTGGGGAATGTGGCACCTGTAGCCCAGCCCACTGCTTCCACAGGTCCCCCAAGATCTGGAATCGACCCTTCTCCATAATCTTCCTCAGGGTCCGGTCACCTCTTCTGGTTGTGCAGTGTTTTCTGCCACACTTTTTCCTTCCCACAGACGTCCCACTGAGGTGTCTTGATACAGCACTCTGGGAACAGCCTATTCGCTCAGAGATTTCTTTCTGTTTCTTACTCTCTTGCTTGAGGGTGTCAATGATGGCCTTCTAGACAGCAGTCAGGTCGGCAGTCTTACCCATGATTGCGGTTTTGAGTAATGAACCAGGCTGGGAGTTTTTAAAAGCCTCAGGAATCTGTGGCCGGTGTTGAGAGTTAATTGGTTGATTCAGAGGATTAGGTTAATAGCTCGTTTAGAGAACCTTTTCATGATATGCAAATTTTTTGAGATAGGAATTTTGGGTTTTCATGAGCTGTATGCCAAAATGCAGCCATGAAGCGGGGGGGGGGGGGGGGGGGGGGCACGAACCAGTGTCTCTCCCCCTTATGCCGGTCCCAAGCCCGGATAAATGCAGAGGGTTGCGACAGGAAGGGCATCCGGCGTAAAACTCCTGCCACATTTAAAAAATGCAAATGATAAATACAGAATTCATACCGGATCGGTCGAGGGCCGGGTTAACAACGACCGCCATCAGTGCTGTCAACCAACAGGGTGCTGATGGAAATTGGACTACTGTTGGTCGAAGACGTCGAAGAAGGAGAGGTGGGAGGCGTGTCCGTAGGCAGAGAGAGAAGAGGAAATGTGTGAGCCTAGGACTGAGAGTAGGAACTTTGAATGTTGGAACTATGCAAGGAAAAGATAGGGAGCTGGCTGACATGATGCAGAGGAGGAAGGTGGACATACTGTGTGTTCAGGAGACAAGGTGGAAAGGTAGAAAGGCTAGAAGCTTAGGAGCAGGGTTTAAACTGTTTTATCATGGTGTGGATGGGAAGAGAAATGGAGTAGGAGTCATCTTGAAGGAGGGGTTTGTCAGGAATGTTCTAGACGTGAAAAGAGTGTCAGACAGAGTGATGAGTCTCAAGTTAGAAATTGAAGGCGTGATGGTCAATGTTGTTAGTGCTTATGCCCCACAGGCAGGATGTAAGCTAGAAGAGAAGGAGAGATTCTGGAGTGATTTAGATGAAGTGATGCAGAATACCCCAGAGGTGAAAGAGTGGTCATTGGAGCAGACTTCAATGGACATGTTGGTGCAGGCAACAGAGGGGACGAGGAAGTGATGGGCAGGTTTGGTATCCAGGACAGGAACACAGAAGGACAGATGTTGATCGATTTTGCAAAAAGGATGGAAATGGCTGTGGTGAATACTTTCTTCAAGAAGAAACAGAAGCATAGGGTGACTTATGAAAGCGGAGGTAAGAGCACACAGGTAGACTACATCTTGTGCAGGCGATGTAATTTGTAGGAAGTCAGTGACTGCAAAGTAGTAGTTGGTGAGAGTGTTGCCAAACAGCATAGGATGGTGGTGTGCAGGATGACACTGATGGTGAGAAAAGTGAAAAAGGCAAAGGCAGAGCAGAAGACAAAGTGGTGGAAGCTGAAAAAGGAAGAGTGTCGTGTTGTCTTCAAGGAGGAGTTGAAACATGCTTTGGGTAGTCAGGAAGTGCTTCCAGATGACTGGACAACCACAGCCAATGTGATCAGGGAGACCGATAGGAGAGTACTTGGTGTGTCCTCTGGAAGGAAAGTAGATAAGGAAACTTGGTGGTGAAATGAGGAAGTGCAGGAGTGTGTACAAAAGAAGAGGTTAGCCAAGAAGAAGTGGGACATTGAGAGGACCGAAGAGAGTAAACAGGAGTACAGGGAGACACAGCGTAAGGCGAAGGTAGCAGTGTCAAAGGCCAAACAGAGGGCGTATGATGACTTGTATGATAGGTTGAACAGTAAGGAGGGAGAAAATGATCTATACAGGTTAGCACAGCAGAGAAATAGAGATGGGAAAGACATGCAGCAAGTTAGAGTGATTAAGGACAGAGAGGGAAATGTATTGACTGAACAAGGAACACACATGTATTCTGATTTTCTGAGGCTAACCTTCATTCCTCTCCTTTCCAGGGCATACCTCCACCTCTCTAGATTTTCCTGCACTTGTTCTCTGCTCTCACTACAGATCACGATGTCATCTGCAAACATCATAGTCCATGGAGATTCTTGTCTCACCTCGTCTGTCAGCCTGTCCATCACCATAGCAAACAAGAAGGGGCTCAGAGCTGACCCTTGATGCAGTCCCACCTCCACCTTGAATTCGTCGGTCACACCGACAGCACACCTCACTACTGTCTTACATCTCTCATACATGTCCTGCACCACTCTAACATACTTCTCTGCCACTCCAGACTTCCTCATGCAATACCACAGTTCTTCTCTTGGCACCCTGTCATATGCTTTTTCCAGATCCACAAAGGCACAATGTAGCTCCCTCAGACCTTCTCTGTACTTCTCTATTAACATCCTCAAGGCAAACATTGCATCTGTGGTGCTCTTTCTTGGCATGAAACCAAACTGTTGTTCACAAATGCTGACCTCTGCCCTTAGTCTAGCTTCCACTATTCTTTCCCATAACTTCATCGTATGGCTCATCAACTTTATCCCTCTGTAGTTGCTGCAACTCTGCACGTCTCCCTTGTTCTTAAAAATGGGCACCAGCACACTTCTCCTCCACTCCTCCGGCATCTGCTCACTCTCTAGTACCGTGTTGAATGTTCTTGTCAGAAAATCTACTGCTACCTCTCCTAGACACTTCCATACCCCCACAGGTATATCATCAGGACCAACTGCCTTTCCATTCTTCATCCTCTTCAATGCCCTTCTCACTTCACTCTTACTGATCTTTGCTACATCCTGCTCCTCAATGGTTACCTCTTCTACTCTTTTTCTCTCTCATTTTCCTCATTCATCAGCTCTTCAAAGTACTCTTTCCATCTTCCCAGCACACTTCTGTCATTAGTCAATAGAGTTCCCTCTCTGTCCTTTATCAATCTAACTTGCTGCACGTCCTTCCCATCTCTATTTCTCTGCTGTGCCAACCTGTATAGATCATTTTCTCCCTCTTTACTATCCAACCTATAATACAAGTCATCATATGCCCTCTGTTTGGCCTTAGCCACTGCTACTTTCGCCTTACGCTGTGTCTCCCTGTACTCCTGTTTACTCTCTTCGGTCCTCTCAATGTCCCACTTCTTCTTGGCTAACCTCTTCCTTTGTACACACTCCTGCACTTCCTCATTCCACCACCAAGTCTCCTTATCTACTTTCCTTCCAGAGGACACACCAAGTACTCTCCTACCTGTGTCCCTGATCACATTTGCTGTGGTTGTCCAGTCATTTGGAAGCACTTCCTGGCCACCCAAAGCCTGTTTCAACTCCTCCTTGAAGACAACACGACACTCTTCCTTTTTCAGCTTCCACCACTTTGTCTTCTGCTCTGCCTTTGCCTTTTTCACCTTTCTCACCATCAGAGTCATCCTGCACACCACCATCCTATGCTGTTTGGCAACACTCTCACCCACGATGACTTTGCAGTCACTGACTTCCTTCAAATTACATCTCCTACACAAGATGTAGTCTACCTGTGTGTTCCTACCTCCGCTTTTATAAGTCACCCTATGCTCCTGTTTCTTCTCGAAGAAAGTATTCACCACAGCCATTTCCATCCTTTTTGCAAAATCGATCAACATCTGTCCTTCTGCGTTCCTGTCCTGGATACCAAACCTGCCCATCACGTCCTCGTCCCCTCTGTTTCCTGCACCAACATGTCCATTGAAGTCTGCACCAATGACCACTCTTTCACCTCTGGTGGTACTCTGCATCACTTCATCTAAGTCACTCCAGAATCTCTCCTTCTCTTTTAGCTCACATCCTGCCTGTGGGGCATAAGCACTAACAACATTGAGCATTACACCTTCAATTTCTAACTTGAGACTCATCACTCTGTCTGACACTCTTTTCACTTTAAGAACATTCCTGACATACTCCTCCTTCAAGATGACTCCGACTCCATTTCTCTTCCCATCCACACCGTGATAAAATAGCTTAAACCCTGCTCCTAAGCTTTTAGCTTTGCTACCTTTCCACCTGGTCTCCTGAACACACAGTATGTCCACCTTCCTCCTCTGCATCATGTCAACCAGCTCTCTACCTTTTCTGTGCATAGTTCCAACATTCAAAGTCCCCACTCTCAGTCCTAGACTCCTGCCTTTCCTCTTCTCTCTCTGCCTATGGACACGCCTCCCACCTCTCCTTCTTCGACGTCTTCGACCAACAGTAGTCCAATTTCCATCAGCACCCTGTTGATTGACAGCACTGATGGCGGTCGTTGTTAACCCGGGCCTCGACCGATCCGGTATGGAGGTAATACTTTTGATTTGCATTATAAATAATTGGCATTGGTTTTACGTCGGATGCCCTTCCTGACACAACCCTCTGCATTTCTCCGGGCTTGGGACCGGCATGAGGGGGAGAGACACTGGTTAGTGCCCCCCCACCTCATGGCTGCATTGTGCTAATTATATATATATATATATATATATATATATATATATATATAAATATATATATATATATATATATATATATATATATAAGATTCATAGAAGATTTTTTTTCTATAATCACCTGAAGAGAGAGGATGGTTTCACCACCCCTCGAAAGAGATCTGTCGTGATAAATGGAGTTTCAATCGAAAGTCTTTGTCCTGTCCTTTTATTTTTGTTTATTTGCTCTACCAAAAGTATTGAGCACTCTCCTACGGAAGGATCTACTCAGAAAATTATATATATATATATATATATATATATATATATATATATATATATATATATATATATATATATATATATATATATATATATATATATTAGTATATGTTTTTTTTTTACTTTCAGAGTTTCCCTTCTGGGGTCGCCACAGCGAATCGTCTGCCTCCATCTCCTATAATCACCTGAAGAGAGAGGATGGTTTCACCACCCCTCGAAACAGATCTGTAGTGATAAATGGAGTTTCAATAGAAAGTCTTTGTCCTGTCCTTTTATTTTTGTGGACATATATATATATATATTGTAAGGAAAAAATACAAGCTTGACTCTTATGTATGAAATACATAAGAGTAATATTTACTTCGACTTTATTATGCATCTACAGTTAAGTGGGAGGGAGTGCTTCACTCCAAGGAGCCTGGAAGGGAGTGGAAAATCCCACTCTCTTATACTTCGGGGGAGCTCCCTGATAAGAAAAGATAAGATACAGCTTTATTAATCTCACAATGGAGAAATTCACTGCTACAAGCTCTTGAGGTACCATCAGTAGGGGGTGCAAAAATAGATACAAATACAAACATATATATATATATATATATGTATATATGTATATATATATATATATATATATATATATATATATATATATATATATATATATATATATATATATATATATATATATATATATATTATATAAGTAAATAAATAAATAGATACATAAATAGTATAAATGAATAAACAATAAAATATTATAAATATCATGTATCCCACAGCATAAGTAGAGATCTCTCTGCACATGCTGTTTGCATGTGTATTGCTCTGAATAAACTCAACTCCTGAGAAATATTGACTTCTGCCTGATCGATAATAAGAAACATTGACTTCTACCCAATCAATAAAATTCCCACGACAAACTTGGCGACGAGGATGGGATCCCGCGAGAGGTCGTCAGTGTCTTGAGTTCGGGGTAAGGCCAACCTGAAGTAAAGGTACTTCATCCATAAACCTCGATTAGATGTTGAGAGAGACGTGGACCGGACACAGACGTTGATCACCGACGCCGGGATCCAACGAAAAGAAAAAAGAAGAGAAAATTCAGTCCTCTGCAGTCATTTCTGTAAAAGGATTCCCGACCAAGTATTGAGTATATAACTGAACATAATTATTTGCAGGTTGACTTTTTTTGTCTTAAAAACACTTTTTTTTATTGGTTTGATGAAATATGCTAATTTTTTGAGATAGGGATTTTTGGTTTTCATGAGCTGTATGCCAAAACCATCAGTATTAAAACAATAAAAGACCCGAAATATTTCAGTTGGGGTGCAATGAATCTAAAATATATGAAAGTTTAATTTTTATCAGTACATTACAGAAAATAATGAACTATGAACTTTATCACAATATGCTAATTTTTTGAGAAGGACTAGTGTATATATAGTACAGTCAGCTTTCTACTTACGAAAACCTCTGAGTACGAAAAATCCAGATGATGAAAAATATTTTCCTAAATTACGCTCCATTCAAAAATTCAAACGTACCATTCAAAATTCAAACAATGCGCGAGTTGCTCTCTTATTGGCTGTCTCCCAACATCCCACCCCATTGGCCTCCCATTGGCCAGGAGGGAGCTGACCTGTACCCATACTTCTTGTACCCATACTTTCTATTTGTAAAACGCATGAAGAAGACTTGAACAGGACTGTTGGCTTGTTTTGAGATTGATCATGCAACGTTATATTTCGTTATCGCCGAAACCCTCTACGATCGGGACGATATTGAAGGACACCTTAAAACAGAAATACAGTGACGGAGGAGATTATTTTGGCACGATATTGAAGCAGAAGGAGCATGAAAACAGAGTGCTCTGTGGGACAAGACCTCCGATCTCGCAAGGAAGCAAGTTAATATTTAATCCGGATCTCTGATCTTTCAAACAGGTACTGTAATTCAGCTTTAAATACAACATCCTGTCCATTTAAACATTGAAATACAATTGCTCCGTCGGTTGTGCATTGCGTGTGGGTGGAGTCCACATTCGGCAAAACACACCAGAGAGACAGAGTTTTGTATGTGTGTGCACGTGTGTATGTGTGTGTTTGAGTGAGAGAGAGAGAGACAGTGTGTGTGTGTGTGTGTGTGTGTGTGTGTGTGTGTGTGTGTGTGTGTGTGTGTGTGTGTGTGTGTGTGTGTGTATGTGTGTGTGTGTGTGTGTGTGTGAGAGACCCTGTATGTGTGTGTGGGAGACCCCTGTATGACCCTGTCATATGCTTTCTCCAGATCCACAAAGGCACAATGCAGCTCCCACTGACCTTCTCTAGACTTCTCTATTAACACCCTCAAAGCAAACACTGCATCTGTGGTGCTCTTTCTTGCCATTAAACCAAACTGTTCACAAATGCTGACCTCTGCCCTTAGTCTAGCTTCCACTATTCTTTCACATAACTTCATTGTATGGCTCATCAACTTTATCCCTCTGTAGTTGCCGCAACTCTGCACGTCTCCCTTGTTCTTAAAAATGGGCACCAGCACACTTCTCCTCCATTCCTCATTTATCTGCTCACTCTCTAAAACCTTGTTGAATGTTTTGTCAGAAAATCTACTCCTACCACTCCGAGACACTTCCATACCTCCACCGGTATGTCATCAGGACCAACTGCCTTTCCACTCTCCATCCTCTTCAATGCCTTCCTCCCTTACTAATCTTTGCTAATTACTGGTCCTCAATGGTCACCTCTTCTACTCTTTTTTTCTCTCTGATTCATTAGCTCTTCAAAGTACTCTTTCCATCTTCCCAGCACACCTCTGTTATCAGTCAATACATTTCCCACTCTGTCCTTTATCAATCTAACTTGCTGCACGTCCTTCCCATCTCTATTTCTCTGTTGTGCCACCTGTATAAATAATTTCCCCCCCTACTTACTGTCTAACCTATCATACAAGTCATCATATGCCCTCTGTATGGCCTTTGACACCGCTATTTTAACCTTACGCTGTGTCTCCCTGTACTGTTCCTGTTTACTCTCTTCGGTCCTCTCAATGTCTCACTTCTTAGTTAACCTCTTCTTTTGTACACACTCCTTCCTCATTCCACCACGAAGTCTCTTTATCTACTGTCCTTCCAGAGGACACACCAAGTACTCTCCTACCTGTCTCTCTGATCACATTAGCTGTAGTTGTCCAGTCATCTGGAAACACTTCCTGACTCCCCAAAGCATGTTTCAACTCCTCCTTGAAGACAACACGACGCTCTTCCTTTTTCAGCTTCCACCACTTTGCTTCCACCTTTGCCTTCTTCACCTTTCTTACCACCAAATCGTCCTGCACACCACCATCCTATGCCTTTTGGCAACACTCTCACCCACTACTACTTTGCAGAGACTGACTTCCTTCAAATTACATCGCCTACACAAGATGTAGTCTGCCTGTGTGCTCCTACCAGTGCTTTTATAAGTCACTCTGTGCTCCTGTCTCTTCTGGAAGAAAGTATTCACCACAGCCATTTCCATCCTTTTTGCAAAATCTCTCAAAAACTGTCCTTCTGTGTTCCTGTCCTGGATACCAAACCTGCTCATCACTTCCTCGTCCCCTCTCTTGCCTGCACCAACATGTCTGTTGAAGTCTGCCCCAATGACCACGCTTTCACCTCTGGGGGTATTCTGCATTACTTCATCTAACTCACTCCAGAATCTTTCCTTCTCTTCTCGCTCACATCCTGCCTGTGGGGCATAAGCACTAACAACATTGAACATCACGCCTTCAATTTCTAACTTGAGACTCATCACTCTGTCTGACACTCTTTTCACTTCAAGAATGTTCCTGACAAACTCCTCCTTCAGATGACTCCTACTCCATTTCTCTTCCCATCCGCACCATGAAAAAACAGCTTAAACCCTGCTCCTAAGCTTCTAGCCTTGGTACCTTTCGATCTGGTCTCCTGAACACACAGTATGGCCACCATCCTCCTCTGCATCATGTCAGCCAGCTCTCTACCTTTTCCTGCCATTGTTCCAACATTCAAAGTCCCTTCTCTCAGTCCTAGACTCATGCCTTTCCCTTTCTCTCTCCACCTATGGACACGCCTCCCACCTCTCCTTCTTTGATCAACAGTAGTCCAATTTTCACCAGCACCCTGTTGGTTGACAGCACTGATGGCGGTCGTTTTGTTACCTTGGGCCTCGACCAATCCGGCATTAAATTTGTATTTACTGTTTGCATTCTGTATTTTGGCAAAAGTTTTATGCTGGATGCCCTTCTTGTCGCAACCTTCTGCATTTATCCAGGCTTGGGACTGGCGTGAGGGTGGACACTTGTTTGTGCCCCCCCCCTCACGCCTGCATTATCAGTAATGATGTTATGAACTTTTTTAATGTTAAAACTGAAAATATCAGAGGAAAATTGATTCCCTAAATTTAAAGACTGGTTTCTTAATAATTAAAAGAGCAAATTGTAATATAACACCAGTAGATCAACAAGTTGAGTGATCAACCCTTTATTAAATATAATAAATTCTTCCCTCAGCACTGACTTTGTATCTCAATCCGTTAAACTTGCAATTATCAAACCTCTGATTAAAAAATCTGATCTCAACCCATATCAACTGTCCAACTATGGACCAACATCAACTTTCTTTGATCCTTAAGATCTTAGAAAATGTTGTAGCGCAGCAGTTATGTTCAAATCTTTGTAGGACAAACATTCACGAAATGTATCAGTCAGGATTTAGGCCAAAACATAGCATGGAGACAGCACTTGTTAAAGTGGTAAATGACCTACTGGTGGCCTCCGACCACGCCTGTGTCTCCCTGCATGTGTTACTTGACATTAATGCAGCTTTTGACAGTACTGATCACATGATTCCCCTTGACAGATTGGAAAATGTTGGAGTTACGGGAACCATCCTTTCCTGGTGTAAATCTTATTTCACTGATCTTTATCAGTTTGTAGATGCAAATGGTGATGTCTCTGTCCATTTTAATATTACGTTTCGTGATTAACAAGGTTCTGCCCTAGGCCCATTGCTATCCTGTCTATACATACTCGTTTTGGGTAATATCATTCATTATCATGGTATTTACTTTCATTGTTATGGTGATGACACAAAGTTATATATTTCAGTGCATGATGCAGAAAAACTTGTTCATGCTTTTGTTACCTCGAGATTAGATTTTTGTAATGTGTTACTGTCTGGATGTTCTAATAGAAGCATAAACAAGCTTCAGTTAGTCCAGAATTCAGCAGCAAGAGTCAATACTAGAACCAGAAAACACGAGCATATCTCCTACTAGTAGTCCTCTTTGTGCTTAGGCAGCACATAAGACCTCAACTAGAGCCCGCCACTTCTGTTGGTCGGCTGAAAAACGTTACAGATAGCCCCATGTCCAACCCTTCCCCTTTATCTCTCTCTCAACTGTTCTCCTCCAAGTTTCTTTGGGGCGGCCATGCTTTCTTTGACCATCTGGAGTCTATCGTAGGGCGATTCTAGATAGGGCTGTTTTCTGTTGGTGGAGCACATGTCCTATCCATCCCCAACGTCTTTGTTTAACTTGCGTGGAGATGGGTTCGGTTTCTGTTCTTCGGTGGAGTTTTTCATTACTGATTGTATTTGGCCAATAGATGCGTACAACGTGTCTAAGGTATCTGTTCTGGAAGACATCAAGTTTGTTTTTGATGGTTTTTGTCATTTTCCATGACTCTGATCCATAAAGGAGGATGCTAGTCACATTTAATTGAAAAAAAATTAACTTGATTTTCAGGCAAATGTTCCCTGCCTTCCATGTGCTCCTGAGTGAGGCAAAGGCCTGGCTGGCTTTTGCAAGTTGAGCCCAGATCTCCACCTCCCCATCCCCTGTGTTTGACATCTTGGATCCAAGATAGGTGGAATCATTTACTTCCTCGATCTCATCCCTGTTAAGTTTGATGCCATCTTTGCCTCTGGCATTCATTTTCATGATAAGATAAGATAAGATAAGATAAGATAAGATCAGATAAGATAAGATAAGATACTGCTTTATTAATCTCACAATGGAGAAATTCACTGTTACAGGCTCTTGAAGTAAAGTAGGAGGTGCAAAATAGATACATGTACAATAATACATATACATATACATACATACATAGATACACACATACATCTATATTATAGAAGTAAATAAATAGATACATAAATAGGATAAAAGTAATATACAATAAAAAAGAAAAAGAAAAATTTTGTAGCCTGGCCTATATTTAAGTGTATATGTATCTGAGGGCAGAGTAGATGGGTTGATATGGTTCACAGTCAGTGGGGTAGATGCGGTTGATTAAAGTGCACGGGGTTTTTATTACACATAACCGTTTTTTTTTTCACAGATAGTTACAAAGTGGTGTTGTGCAGTCTGACAGCGGCGGGGATGAAAGACCTGCGGCAGCGCTCCTTCTTGCACTGAGGATGTCTCAATCGTGCTCTTGGTCTTCTTGGTGCTGACTTTCAAACCAAGTTTTCCAGCTGTTTTTGCCATGGCATCTGTCTTGGTGGTGGTGTGACATTGGCAAAGTCCAGATCTTCCAGCGTTGTTGTTGCTGTCATCATCATGGTCCATTTATTTCCTCTCCATTTCAACAGCCTGGACAAGTTTTGCTGGGACTCCATAAAGTCTCAGAATCTTCCATAAGGATTCTTGGTGGATGCTGTCAAACGCCTGTTCTAAGTCAATGACATTGATGTACAGTGACGTGTTCCACTCATTGCTCTGTTGTAGAATGCTCTGAGCAGGATCGCCCAGGACGAAAACCACCTTGTTGTGGTCGGAGGTCTTTCTCAAGAGCTGTCATCAGTCTTGTCAGCACAATCTTGCTGAAGATTTCGCTCATGAGAGAAAGAAGTGTGATGTCGTCAGTTGTTGCAATCTCCAAGATCTCCCTTTTTAGATAACTTGAAGATGAGACCAGTTTTGCACGCTTCAGGGATCTAACCTTCCATCCAAACCTGACTGAAGATCTCTGTCAGAATGGAAGCGGTCACATTTACATCTGCCTTCAACATCTTTGTTGTTACAGCATCTGCCCCTGGTGCTTTACCACTTTTCATTGCCTTAATTGCTGTTTTTACTTCTTCCAAGCTCAGTGGATCAGTGCAGATGTCAAGAACTATATCTGCCGACTGAATGTCTGCTAGCTGAGGGGGGTCCGGTCTGTTCAAAACTGAGTGGAAATGTTCCTTCCACCGCAGAAGTGTTCCTGTCTCTCCATTAACAACCTTTCCATTCTTATCTTTCAATGGCACATCATTGTTTTTGAACCCATTGTTCAGCTGCTTGTTGATCTTGTACAATATCTTTTAGATCATTTCTACCTGCTGCCTCTTCTGCCTCATCTGCCAGTTTGTCCATGTTGTCCTTCTTGCCAGATCTTGTCATTTTCTTAATCTCTTTGTTCAGTTCTATATATTTTATTGGTGCTCGTCTTTCAGATGCTCTGATCTGGTGTTGTTGGTCTTCTGTTTGGTTGACTTGATCTTGTCTATCTTTTTCCAGGTTTCATGTTTTATCCACTCTTCCTTCTGTTTTTCGTCAAAAGCCTTTTTTTTCTCCTGCTTCCCAAAGTGCCTGATTGAAACTGTCTATTGTCATCTCCAGTTTTTCCTCACTTCCACTGAAAAGGCTTGTTTTATGAGCATCTCATTCAGCCTGTCAGAGTCTAACCTCTGCTGCCATGCCTGTCTTTTTCGTGATCGATGCAACTTGAAGGAAACAATCGCCAACACAAGGGTGTGGTCACTAGCGAAATCTGCTCCTCTGTAGGCTCTGACATTCTGAAGAGAGCTCCTACATCTTTGATTGATGATATGATATATCTGATTTTAGTGGTTCTGTCTGGTGACGCCCACGTTGTTTTGTGAAGGTGTTTGTGCTGGAAGAGGGTGCTTCCTATGAACAGGTTGTTCTCTTCACAGAAGTCACCAGTTTCTCTCCGTTATTGTTGATGGTACCAATTCCATGCCTGCCCATAACATGCTCCCTTCCGGTGTTGTCACTGCCCACCTTTGCATTGAAATCTCCAAGGATGAGTACCATGTCATGTGCATGGATGGACTCCATGGCTGTTTGGAGCTGATCATAAAATGCATACTTGATTTCTACATCTGCATCTTCAGTTGGTGCGTAACAGATGAGCACTGTCAGCTTGGTGTACTCTCAGTTTTTTTTTTTGAGAAGTAGTCCTACTACCTCTGAGTGCTGGTCATCTGATGTTCCCGAGAAGATCATGATGTGTCTGGACGCCAGTCTCCTCTTTTCAGCACCGGTCCATCTGATCTTGCTGATCCCCAAGATCTAAGTTGTCAAACTGTTTGACTAGCTGCGGTATATTGCCAGTCTGGTACATGGGTTTACACGTTCCCTCATACTACCCTCATCTTCTGTTTCGGCTTCAGTAAATCAAACATCGGGGCACCAGCTCTCTCTCTCTCGTTTGGCTGTTGTCCGTCATCAGTCCAGTTGCCTGGTGTGCCTTAGTAACGTTGCCACCAATGTTGGATACTCTAGTGTCTGTCTTCCTTTCGGCTTTTTCCCTTTTACTCGGGAGTCGCCACAGCGAATAATCTGATTCGCACGTTTGTTTTGGCAGAGGTTTTTACGTCGGATGCCCTTCCTGTCACAACCCTTTTTAGCAAGGGACAGAAACACGCTGACGGCTTTGCAGCCTACTCTTTACGAAAGTCAGCAATGGTTCTTTTACATGCCTCTCACCATAGACAGTGACAGACATGGCCCGCCTTTGATAACCCAGTTAGCTGCACTGGGGGGGACAGTGACAACCTTGTGGAGAGTGGGACTCGAACCCCCAACCTTTGGATCAGGGATCCAGCGCCCTATACCACTAGACCACCACTGCCCCCTTTTGGATACTCTAGTGTAAGTTTCTGTAACAAACTTTTTTTAGGGACAGGGTTGTTAGCTCTGTGCCCAACCTCCAACCTTGCCAGTGGACCGCTCTTTGTCTGACTCCTACCAGTTGACCTGTTTGGCATGGGTGGCCCTACCAGGAGCTTAAGCTCCAGCCAACATAGCTCTTGGGGTTATTGAAGCATGCAAGCTTTTTTACCACGGCAAGGTGGTGTTCCATGAAAGAGTCACCTTGACCTTCTTTCTTTGCACTGGCTTACAGTTACATTTCACATCAGATATAAAATACTACTTTTAACCTCTAAAGCACTTAATGGTTTTGTTTCATATTATCTTAGTGACCATCTTGTCACTTATGATCTGACATGCCCCCTTAGATCAAAGGGTGCAGGATGCTTAATGATACCTTGAATATCGAAGACAACTGCAGATTACTGAGTTTTTTGGGTGATGCTCCTTCGGGATTTGTAGGGGTTATAGGAAATTTTAAAATTATTTTATACCTTGTAAGTTCCTACTTTTACTGTTGTACCGTGAGAAGCTCCTCTGTGACAATGTCAATTGTAAAAAGTGCAAAACGAATAAAACTGAATTGAATTGGTATGTAACCTCGGGGCTATTTAGAACAGCCAGCTTAATGTGCATATTTGGACTGTGCAAGGAAAATGGAATACACATTTTTAATGATCATGTGTTCCAGCCAAGGTACCACCAAGCTGCCACTGTTGGGCCCTTCATCAAGGCCCTTAACCCTCAACGAGTCACCTGTATAAGCGATGAGATATAACTGAAAGTCTCTTCTGCCAAATACCTAAATTTAACTGAATATTCATTCATTCATTCATTTCCTGAACCGCTTAATCCTATTTAGGGTTGCAAGGAGGCTAGCACCCATCTCAGCTGACCCTGGGCAAGGCAGAGTACACCCTGAACAGCTCACCAAGCCATCACAAAGCAGGAACACACTAACAGCTATGCAGCTATTCTTGACCAAAGTCAGGAATGGTTCTTTTACATGCCTCACACCATAGACAGTGAGAAACACGGCCAGCCTTTGATAAGCCAGTTAGCTGAATTGGGGGGCAGTGACAACACATTGCTAGTGGAGCTTGAACCCCCAACCTTGGGATCAGTGATCTGATGTCTTACCACCAGGCCATCACTGCCCAGGTAAGTGAATATATTGTTTTTGGAATTAGTAGTAGTAGACTTCCTTCGATCAAAATTGACCATGGAAACTATGCCCTTTCACTGTCAATTCATAGTACTTTGCTCTAAACAATTCTGACTGTGGCTTATGAGGCCAATGCAGGAATGGCAGTCCTTGCCACATGAGGAGCAGATGTGAAAAGATGCGGCGGAGTCAGTTGGTGATTTTCTTTTCACTTTCCTTCAGTTGCTCATTTAGGAAGCAGCGCCAGCTGCTGTGCTCTGCTGCAATGTCTTCCCAGCTCTCGGGGTCAATTTCCAAGGCTGTCTATGACTCGCTCTTGTATAGGAGGGTGCTGACTAAGCAGGCATTATAGACAGCCATCTTGGTTTTGTCAGTCAGGTTGGGGTTCTCCCAGACATGAGTAGCTAATCTCCCCAGCGTCATTGCAGCCTTGCCGGTATGTTTGTTTAACTTGGCGTCAAGGGACAGGTTGTCTGTGATGGTGGATCCCAGGTAAGTGAACTCACGGACCACTTCCAGTTTGTAGTTGTTGATGGTGACCCACCTGAAAACTAAATATCTTTTGAATGTTTATAGAATGTTCACACAGAAGAGTTCACGAACAGGACATTACCTTTACGTGAACATCATATGAACAAAGAATGAGGGCAGGTAATGCTTATATGCAAACATTAAATTAACATTATAGAAATGTTCACGGATGTTCACAAACTTCATATAGACAGTTTGCTCTGAACATTCTATGAAAATTTGTAGTCTAGCCATACCAGGGAGCTGCTGTTCACTGGAAATCTGTATATTTACATACAGGCAGTGGGTCTACAATTTTTACGATTGTATTAGAGGCTATAGATGTGAGTATTTCAATACAGAGAGTGCACAGGATTACAATCTTCCCGATTGTATTTGAGGATTACTCTCCAATAATGAGAACTAAAATGAAGTAAAACAAACTTTGTAAATGTTTTGAAATTAAATACATTTTATCCTTATTCCAATAATGATTGAACAAAAATATTGTACAGGTGACGCCAATGCTTTTTTTTTTTTTTACGTTTTCTTAAATAAATTTTACTGTAACTTGTATGGTAAGGATTGGCCTGCAGTGAAATCCAAACCCTGTAACTTACCTTACATTTTACGGTAAGCAATGTATTTAATTTTATTATGAATTTGTTAGTGATGTAATTTATATTTAACAGTAAAAAATCATATTGCTGTAAAATTTCTACTGAATCTTGATTTATATATTAAATATGGTAATCCTTTCCTACAGGAATTATGTTAACTCACTCGTAATGGACCACTATAATACAGAGTAAAATATTTCCCAGAGTAATAAGACTTTCATTACAGAAATATTTATGCATTTAAATATTTAAATGCAGCCATGAGGCGGGGGGGCACTAACCAGTGTCTCTCCCCCTTATGCCGGTCCCAAGCCCGGATAAATGCAGAGAGTTGCGACAGGAAGGGCATCCGGTGTAAAACTTCTGCCACATTTAAAAAATGCAAATGATCAATACAGAATTCATACCGGATCGGTCGAGGCCCGGGTTAACAACGACCGCCATCAGTGCTGTCAACCAACAGGGTGCTGATGGAAATTGGACTACTGTTGGTCGAAGACGTCGAAGAAGGAGAGGCGGGAGGCGTGTCCGTAGGCAGAGAGAGAAGAGGAAATGCGTGAGCCTAGGACTGAGAGTAGGGACTTTGAATGTTGGAACTATGCAAGGAAAAGATAGGGAGCTGGCTGACATGATGCAGAGGAGGAAGGTGGACATACTGTGTGTTCAGGAGACAAGGTGGAAAGATAGAAAGGCTAGAAGCTTAGGAGCAGGGTTTAAACTGTTTTATAATGGTGTGGATGGGAAGAGAAATGGAGTAGGAGTCATCTTGAAGGAGGGGTTTGTCAGGAATGTTCTAGACGTGAAAAGAGTGTCAGACAGAGTGATGAGTCTCAAGTTAGAAATTGAAGGCGTGATGGTCAATGTTGTTAGTGCTTATGCCCCACAGGCAGGATGTGAGCTAGAAGAGGAGAGATTCTGGAGTGATTTAGATGAAGTGATGCAGAGTACCCCCAGAGGTGAAAGAGTGGTCATTAGAGCAGACTTCAATGGACATGTTGGTGCAGGCAACAGAGGGGAAGAGGAAGTGATGGGCAGGTTTGGTATCCAGGACAGGAACACAGAAGGACAGATGTTGATCGATTTTGCAAAAAGGATGGAAATGGCTGTGGTGAATACTTTCTTCAAGAAGAAACAGAAGCATAGGGTGACTTATGAAAGCGGAGGTAAGAGCACACAGGTAGACTACATCTTGTGTAGGAGATGTAATTTGAAGGAAGTCAGTGACTGCAAAGTAGTAGTTGGTGAGAGTGTTGCCAAACAGCATAGGATGGTGGTGGGCAGGATGACACTGATGGTGAGAAAGGTGAAAAAGGCAAAGGCAGAGCAGAAGACAAAGTGGTGGAAGCTGAAAAAGGAAGAGTGTCGTGTTGTCTTCAAGGAGGAGTTGAAACAGGCTTTGGGTAGTCAGGAAGTGCTTCCAGAGGACTGGACAACCACAGCCAATGTGATCAGGGAGACCGGTAGGAGAGTACTTGGTGTGTCCTCTGGAAGGAAAGTAGATAAGGAAACTTGGAGGTGGAATGAGGAAGTGCAGGAGTGTGTACAAAAGAAGAGGTTAGCCAAGAAGAAGTGGGACATTGAGAGGACCGAAGAGAGTAAACAGGAGTACAGGGAGACACAGCGTAAGGCGAAGGTAGCAGTGTCAAAGGCCAAACAGAGGGTGTATGATGACTTGTATGATAGGTTGAACAGTAAGGAGGGAGAAAATGATCTATACAGGTTAGCACAGCAGAGAAATAGAGATGGGAAAGACGTGCAGCAAGTTAGAGTGATAAAGGACAGAGAGGGAAATGTATTGACTGATGACAGAAGTGTGCTGGGAAGATGGAAAGAGTACTTTGAAGAGCTGATGAATGAGGAAAATGAGAGAGAAAAATAAAGTGTAGAAGGGGTGACCGTTGAGGAGCAGGAAGTAGCAAAGATTAGTAAGGGAGAGGTGAGGAGGGCATTGAAGAGGATGAAGAGTGGAAAGGCAGTTGGCCCTGATGACATACCAGTTGAGGTATGGAAGTGTCTAGGGGAGGTAGCAGTAGATTTTCTGACAAGACCATTCAACAAGGTCTTAGAAAGTGAGCAGATGCCAGAGGAATGGAGCAGAAGTGTGCTTGTGCCCATTTTTAAGAACAAGGGAGATGTACAGAGTTGTGGCAACTACAGAGGGATAAAGTTGATGAGCCATACAATGAAGCTATGGGAAAGAATAGTGGAAGCAAGACTAAGGGCAGAGGTCAGCATTTGTGAACAACAGTTTGGTTTCATGCCATTAAAGAGCACCACAGATGCAGTGTTTGCTTTGAGGATGTTAATAGAGAAGTACAGAGAATGTCAGAAGGAGCTGCATTGTGCCTTTGTGGATCTGGAGAAAGCATATGACAGGGTGCCGAGAGAAGAACTGTGGTATTGTATGAGGAAGTCTGGAGTGACAGAGAAGTATGTTAGAGTGGTGCAGGACATGTATGAGAGATGTAAGACAGTGGTGAGGTGTGCTGTCGGTGTGACAGAAGAGTTCAAGGTGGAGGTGGGACTGCATCAAGGGTCAGCTCTCAGCCCCTTCTTGTTTGCTATGGTGATGGACAGGCTAACAGACGAGGTCAGACAAGAATCTCCATGGACTATGATGTTTGCAGATGACATCGTGATCTGTCGTGAGAGCAGAGACCAAGTGGAGGAAAATCTAGAGAGGTGGAGGTATGCCCTGGAAAGGAGGGGATTGAAGGTTAGTCTTAGTAAGACAGAATACATGTGTGTGAACGACAAGGACCCAAGAGGAACTTTGAGGTTACAGGGGGCAGAGATAAGTACTTAGTTTCAACAATCCAGAGCAATGGAGAGTGTGGAAAAGAGGTGAAGAAGCACGTGCAGGCAGGTTGGAATGGATGGAGAAAAGTGTCCGGTGTGATGTGTGATAGGAGACTATCGGCAAGAATGAAGGGAAAAGTGTACAAGACGGTGATGAGGCCAGCAATGTTGTATGGTTTAGAGACAGTGGCCCTGGGGAAAAGACAGGAGTCAGAGTTGGAGGTAGCAGAGATGAAAATGTTGAGGTTCTCTCTGGGAGTAACGAGGATGGATAGGATCAGAAATGAGTACATCAGAGGGACAGCACATGTTAGATGTTTTGGAGACAAAGTCAGAGAGGCTAGATTGAGATGGTTTGGACATGTACAGAAGAGGGATAGTGAGTATATTGGTCGTAGGATGCTGAGGTTGGAACTACCAGGCAAAAGGCCCAGAGGAAGACCAAAGAGAAGATTTATGGATGCGGTGAAGGCGGACATGAAGGTCGTTGGAGTAAGAGTAGAAGATGCAAAGGATAGGGAGAGATGGAGGCAGATCATTTGCTGTGGCGACCCCTGAAGGGAACAGCCGAAAGGAAAAGAAGAAGAAGAAGATTACAGAAATATTTAATCTTAATTTCTGTAACATCCCATGCGATATCAAAAATAATGTTTATCATAATGGTCAAGAAAATAATAAAGATAGTATTTATACCAAATGTACAGCAGCATTACTTCATGAGAAAGACATTTATTGTTAATATTACAAAATTATCAATTATTCAATGTTACCATCAGTGGTTACTCATTTCTGGTAATATTTTACACAACAATATCAAACAAAGTTCTTGTAAATTAAAAAAAAAATAATAAACATCTTGTATAAAACAAAAATTGAAAAAAAAACCCAAAAAACCTAGAATCAGGAGAAAATTCTGATGAAATTAGAAATTGTCAGACTCAGAAATCCATTAAAAATAGAATAAGTCATTCAGCAAGGCTGCCACTTGTGCGTTTTCTGCCTCCTCCTTTTTTAGATGGGCTTTCAAGTCTTCTTGCTTAACCCTTTACTGGATCCAACCTTTGACCCAGTTACCGGGTTTATTTGCAGGAAAAACCTGAAACGATAACAACTACAATATTAATAATGAAGCTATTTATTTAATGTTATGCATTTTAAGATGTCTGACAACAAAGCATTTAGGGAGGCTCTAAATAAGGGTGTTAAATCCATGCACCTACCATGCAACACCACTTAACTGTTTTAGGTCAAAATATAAATATATTTACATTTATATCGTCGTCGTCATCGTCGGCAGCCATACGTCTCGAGAGACGATGGTGTAGCGTTATGGTAGGCATTTGTGGGAGTGACTGTAAAGGCCCACCCTAGAGTGACAGTTTCTTAAATAATTACTGCATACAAAAGGGCTTTGAGGTGCCATGGGGGCTGCCCCTTCTTTCCTCTTTGCTCTTTTCTCAGCTAGCTTGTTTATTCTGTTAGTTTCAGCTTTGTTGACCTCTTCATTGACAGTGGTCTTCCAGAGCTGGCGTGTTTCAGCAGCAGGCCGATCCACAGTCGATATGATCTTCTCACTTCGTCAACTGCAAGAGAAGTGTCGGGAGCAGCAGAAGCCCCTGTACATTGTTTTCATAGACCTGACTAAAGCATTCGACCTGGTCAGCAGAAGCGGACTCTTCAGCCTCCTTCAGAAGATTGGATGTCCTCAAAGGTTACTCCAAATCATGACCTCCTTTCACGAGGACATGCACAGCACAGTCTGCTTCAATGGTGGGACTTCTGAAGCCTTCCCAGTGAGCAGTGATGTGAAGTAAGGCTGCATCCTAGCGCCAACACTCTTTGGGATATTCTTCTCGATGCTTCTTCAGTACGCCTTCTCTGACAGTGAGGAAGGGATCCATATCCACACCAGATCAGATGGAAAATTGTTTGACATAGCTCGACTGCGCATTAAGACGAAGGTGAGGCAGGTCCTCATCCGCGAGATGCTGTTCGCGGATGCTGCTGCACTGATGTCCCACACTGAGGCTGGTCTTCAAGAGCTAGTCAATCGCCTGTCCCATGCCTGTAATGAATTCGGACTGACCATCAGCCTGAAGAAGACAAACTTCCTTGCCCAGGGTTAAACACAGTCCCAAACATCAAAATAAGTAACACGCAGCTTGAGGTCGTGAACTCCTTCACCTACCTGAGATCCACTATCACCAACACTCTCTCTCTTGACACAGAGATCTCATGCAGAATCGGGAAAGCCGCCGCAGTGATGTCCAAACTGAACAAGCGTGTATGGAGTAACACCCAGCTAGCGGAGAACACCAACCCTTGGAAATTGACCCCGAGAGCTGGGAAGACATTGCAGCAGAGCACAGCAGCTGGCGCTGCTTCCTAAATGAGCAACTGAAGGAAAGTGAAAAGAAAATCACCAACTGACTCCGCCGCATCTTTTCACATCTGCTCCTCATGTGGCAAGGACTGCCATTCCTGCATTGGCCTCATAAGCCACAGTCAGAATTGTTTAGAGCAAAGTACTATGAATTGACAGTGAAAGGGCATAGTTTCCATGGTCAATTTTGATCGAAGGAAGTCTACTACGACTAATTCCAAAAACAATATATTCACTTACCTGGGCAGTGATGGCCTGGTGGTAAGACATCAGATCACTGATCCCAAGGTTGGGGGTTCAAGCTCCACAAGCAATGTGTTGTCACTGCCCCCCAATTCAGCTAACTGGCTTATCAAAGGCTGGCCGTGTTTCTCACTATCTATGGTGTGAGGCATGTAAAAGAACCATTCCTGACTTTAGTCAAGAGTAGCTGCATAGCTGTTAGTGTGTTCCTGCTTTGTGATGGCTTGGTGAGCTGTTCAGGGTGTACTCTGCCTTGCCCAGGGTCAGCTGAGATGGGTGCTAGCCTCCTTGCAACCCTAAATAGGATTAAGCGGTTCAGGAAATGAATGAATGAATGAATATTCAGTTAAATTTAGGTATTTGGCAGAAGAGACTTTCAGTTATATCTCATCGCTTATACAGGTGACTCGTTGAGGGTTAAGGGCCTTGATGAAGGGCCCAACAGTGGCAGCTTGGTGGTACCTTGGCTGGAACACATGATCATTAAAAATGTGTATTCCATTTTCCTTGCACAGTCCAAATATGCACATTAAGCTGGCTGTTCTAAATAGCCCCGAGGTTACATACCAATTCAATTCAGTTTTATTCGTTTTGCGCTTTTTACAATTGACATTGTCACAGAGGAGCTTCTCACGGTACAACAGTAAAAGTAGGAACTTACATGGTATAAAATAATTTTAAAATTTCCTATAACCCCTACAAATCCCGAAGGAGCATCACCCAAAAAACTCAGTAATCTGCAGTTGTCTTTGTTATTTAAGGTATCATTAAGCATCCTGCATCCTTTGATCTAAGGGGGCATGTCAGATCATAAGTGACAAGATGGTCACTAAGATAATATGAAACAAAACCATTAAGTGCTTTAGAGGTTAAAAGTAGTATTTTATATCTGATGTGAAATGTAACTGTAAGCCAGTGCAAAGTAAAGAAGGTCAGGGTGACTCTTTCATGGAACACCACCTTGCCGTGGTAAAAAAGCTTGCATGCTTCAATAACCCCAAGAGCTATGTTGGCTGGAGCTTAAGCTCCTGGTAGGGCCACCCATGCCAAACAGATCAACTGGTAGGATTCAGACAAAGAGTGGTCCACTGGCAAGGTTGGGGGTTGGGCACAGAGCTAACAACCCTGTCCCTAAAAAAAGTTTGTTACAGAAACTTACACTAGAGTATCCAAAAGGGGGCAGTGGTGGTCTAGTGGTATAGGGCGCTGGATCCCTGATCCAAAGGTTGGGGGATCGAGTCCCACTCTCCACAAGGTTGTCACTGTCCCCCCCAGTGCAGCTAACTGGGTTATCAAAGGCGGGCCATGTCTGTCACTGTCTATGGTGAGAGGCATGTAAAAGAACCATTGCTGACTTTCGTAAAGAGAAGGCTGCAAAGCCGTCAGCGTGTTTCTGTCCCTTGCTAAAAAGGGTTGTGACAGGAAGGTCATCCGACGTAAAAACCTCTGCCAAAACAAACGTGCGAATCAAATGATTCGCTGTGGCGACTCCCGAGTAAAAGGGAAAAAGCCAAAAGGAAGACAGACACTAGAGTATCCAACATTGGTGGCAACGTTAATAAGGCACACCAGGCAACTGGACTGATGACGGACAACAGCCAAACGAGAGAGAGAGCTGGTGCCCCGATATTTGATTTACTGAAGCCGAAACAGAAGATGAGGGTAGTATGAGGGAACGTCTAAACCCATGTACCAGACTGGCAATATACCGCAGCTAGTCAAACAGTTTGACAACTTGGACATCTTGGGGATCAGTGAGATCAGATGGACCGGTGCTGGAAAGAGGAGACTGGCGTCCAGACACATCATGATCTTCTCGGGAACATCAGATGACCAGCACTCAGAGGGAATAGGACTTCTTCTCAAAAGAAAGACTGAGCTGACAGTGCTCATCTGTTACGCACCAACTGAAGACGCAGATGTAGAAATCAAGTATGCATTTTATGATCAGCTCCAAACAGCCATGGAGTCATTCCATGCACATGACATGGTACTCATCCTTGGAGATTTCAATGCAAAGGTGGGCAGTGACAACACCGGAAGGGAGCATGTTATGGGCAGGCATGGAATTGGTACCATCAACAATAATGGAGAGAAACTGGTGACTTCTGTGAAGAGAACAACCTGTTCATAGGAAGCACCCTCTTCCAGCACAAACACCTTCACAAAACAACGTGGGCGTCACCAGACAGAACCACTAAAATCAGATATATCATATCATCAATCGAAGATGTTGGAGCTCTCTTCAGAATGTCAGAGCCTACAGAGGAGCAGATGTCGCTAGTGACCACACTCTTGTGTTGGCGATTGTTTCCTTAAAGGTGCATCGATCACGAAAAAGACAGGCATGGCAGCAGAGGTTAGACTCTGACAGGCTGAATGAGATGCTCATAAAACAAGCCTTTTCAGTGGAAGTGAGGAAAAACTGGAGATGACAATAGACAGTTTCAATCAGGCACTTTGGGAAGCAGGAGAAAAAGAAGGCTTTTGACGAAAAACAGAAGGAAGAGTGGATAAAACATGAAACCTGGAAAAAGATAGACAAGATCAAGTCAACCAAACAGAAGACCAACAACACCAGATCAGAACATCCGAAAGAAGAGCACCAATAAAATATATAGAACTGAACAAAGAGATTAAGAAAATGACAAGATCTGGCAAGAAGGACAACATGGACAAACTGGCAGATGAGGCAGAAGAGGCAGCAGGTAGAAATGATCTAAAAGATATTGTACAAGATCAACAAGCAGCTGAACAATGGGTTCAAGAACAATGATGTGCCAGTGAAAGATAAGAATGGAAAGGTTGTTAATGGAGAGACAGAAACACTTTTGCGGTGGAAGGAACATTTCCACTCAGTTTTGAACAGACCGGACCCCCCTCAGCTAGCAGACATTCAGCCGGCAGATATAGTTCCTGACATCTGCACTGATCCACTGAGCTTGGAAGAAGTAAAAACAGCAATTAAGGCAATGAAAAGTGGTAAAGCACCAGGGGCAGATGTGGTAACAACAAAGATGTTGAAGGCAGATGTAAATGTGACCGCTTCCATTCTGACAGAGATCTTCAGTCAGGTTTGGATGGAAGGTTAGATCCCTGAAGCATGCAAAACTGGTCTCATCTTCAAGTTATCTAAAAAGGGAGATCTTGGAGATTGCAATAACTGACGACATCACACTTCTTTCTCTCATGAGCGAAATCTTCAGCAAGATTGTGCTGACAAGACTGATGACAGCTCTTGAGAAAGACCTCCGACCACAACAAGGTGGTTTTCGTCCTGGGCGATCCTGCTCGGAGCATTCGAGAACAGAGCAATGAGTGGAACACGTCACTGTACATCAATGTCATCGACTTAGAACAGGCGTTTGACAGCATCCACCAAGAATCCTTATGGAAGATTCTGAGACTTTATGGAGTCCCAGCAAAACTTGTCCAGGCTGTTGAAATGGAGAGGAAATAAATGGACCATGATGATGACAGCAACAACAACGCTGGAAGATCTGGACTTTGCCAATGTCACACCACCACCAAGACAGATGCCATGGCAAAAACAGCTGGAAAACTTGGTTTGAAAGTCAGCACCAAGAAGACCAAGAGCACGATTGAGACATCCTCAGTGCAAGAAGGAGCGCTGCCGCAGGTCTTTCATCCCCGCCGCTGTCAGACTGCACAACACCACTTTGTAACTATCTGTGAAAAAAAAACGGTTATGTGTAATAAAAACCCCGTGCACTTTAATCAACCGCATCTACCCCACTGACTGTGAACCATATCAACCCATCTACTCTGCCCTCAGATACATATACACTTAAATATAGGCCAGGCTACAAAATTTTTCTTTTTCTTTTTTATTGTATATTACTTTTATCCTATTTATGTATCTATTTATTTACTTCTATAATATAGATGTATGTGTGTATCTATGTATTTATGTATATGTATATGTATTATTGTACATGTATCTATTTTGCACCTCCTACTTTACTTCAAGAGCCTGTAACAGTGAATTTCTCCATTGTGAGATTAATAAAGCAGTATCTTATCTTATCTTATCTGATCTTATCTTATCTTATCTTATCTTATCATGAAAATGAATGCCAGAGGCAAAGATGGCATCAAACTTAACAGGGATGAGATCGAGGAAGTAAATGATTCCACCTATCTTGGATCCAAGATGTCAAACACAGGGGATGGGGAGGTGGAGATCTGGGCTACAATCAGTAATGAAAAACTCCACCGAAGAACAGAAACCGAACCCATCTCCACGCAAGTTAAACAAAGACGCTGGGGATGGATAGGACATGTGCTCCACCAACAGAAAACAGCCCTATCTAGAATTGCCCTACGATGGACTCCAGATGGTCAAAGAAAGCATGGCCGCCCCAAAGAGACTTGGAGGAGAACAGTTGAGAGAGAGATAAAGGAGAAGGGTTGGACATGGGGCTTTCTGGAACGTTTTTCAGCCGACCAACAGAAGTGGCGGGCTCTAGTTGAGGCCTTATGTGCTGCCTAAGCACAAAGAGGACTACTAGTAGGAGATATGCTCGTGTTTTCTGGTTCTAGTATTGACTCTTGCTGCTGAATTCTGGACTAACTGAAGCTTGTTTATGCTTCTATTAGAACATCCAGACAGTAACACATTACAAAAATCTAATCTCGAGGTAACAAAAGCATGAACAAGTTTTTCTGCATCATGCACTGAAATATATAACTTTGTGTCATCACCATAACAATGAAAGTAAATACCATGATTATGAATGATATTACCCAAAACGAGTATGTATAGACAGGATAGCAATGGGCCTAGGGCAGAACCTTGTTAATCACGAAACGTAATATTAAAATGGACAGAGACATCACCATTTGCATCTACAAACTGATAAAGATCAGTGAAATAAGATTTACACCAGGAAAGGATGGTTCCTGTAACTCCAACATTTTCCAATCTGTCAAGGGGAATCATGTGATCAGTACTGTCAAAAGCTGCATTAATGTCAAGTAACACATGCAGGGAGACACAGGCGTGGTCGGAGGCCACCAGTAGGTCATTTACCACTTTAACAAGTGCTGTCTCCATGCTATGTTTTGGCCTAAATCCTGACTGATACATTTCGTGAATGTTTGTCCTACAAAGATATGAACATAACTGCTGCGCTACAACATTTTCTAAGATCTTAAAGATCAAAGAAAGTTGATGTTGGTCCATAGTTGGACAGTTGATATGGGTTGAGATCAGATTTTTTAATCAGAGGTTTGATATTTGCAAGTTTAACGGATTGAGATACAAAGTCAGTGCTGAGGGAAGAATTTATTATATTTAATAAAGGGTTGATCACTCAACTTGTTGATCTACTGGTGTTATAATACAATTTGCTCTTTTAATTATTAAGAAACCAGTCTTTAAATTTAGGGAATCAATTTTCCTCTGATATTTTCAGTTTTAACTCAAGATAAGACTTTAGATGGAAAGAGTACTTTGAAGAGCTGATGAATGAGGAAAATGAGAGAGAGAAAAGAGTAGAAGAGGTGACTGTTGAGGACCAGGAAGTAGCAAAGATTAGTAAGGGTGAAGTGAGGAGGGCATTGAAGAGGATGAAGAATGGAAAGGCAGTTGGTCCTGATGACATACCGGTGGAGGTATGGAAGTGTCTAGGAGAGGTAGCAGTAGATTTTCTGACAAGAACATTTAACAAGGTCTTAGAGAGTGAGAGGATGCCAGAGGAATGGAGGAGAAGTGTGCTGGTGCCCATTTTTAAGAACAAGGGAGACGTGCAGAGTTGTGGCAACTACAGAGGGATAAAGTTGATGAGCCATACGATGAAGTTATGGGAAAGAATAGTGGAAGCTAGACTAAGGGCAGAAGTCAGCATTTGTGAACAACAGTTTGGTTTCATGCCCAGAAAGAGCACCACAGATGCAGTGTTTGCCTTGAGGATGTTAATGGAGAAGTACAGAGAAGGTCAGACGGAGCTGCATTGTGCCTTTGTGGATCTGGAGAAAGCATATGACAGGGTGCCGAGAGAAGAACTGTGGTATTGCATGAGGAAGTCTGGAGTGGCAGAGAAGTATGTTAGAGTGGTGCAGGACATGTATGAGAGATGTAAGACAGTGGTGAGGTGTGCTGTCGGTGTGACAGAAGAGTTCAAGGTGGAGGTGGGACTGCATCAAGGGTCAGCTCTCAGCCCCTTCTTGTTCGCTATGGTGATGGACAGGCTGACAGACGAGGTTAGACAAGATTCCCCATGGACTATGATGTTTGCAGATGACATTGTAATCTGTAGTGAGATCAGAGAACAAGTGCAGGAAAATCTAGAGAGGTGGAGGTATGCCCTGGAAAGGAGGGGAATGAAGATTAGCCTCAGTAAGACAGAATACATGTGCATGAATGCCAAGGACCAAAGAGGAACGGTGAGATTACAGGGAGCAGAGATAAGAAAGGTGGAGGATTTTAAGTACTTAGGCTCAACAATCCAGAGCAATGGAGAGTGTGGAAAAGAGGTGAAGAAGCGTGTGCAGGCAGGCTGGAATGGTTGGAGAAAAGTGTCCGGTGTGATGTGTGATAGGAGGGTATCGGCAAAAATGAAAGGAAAAGTGTACAAAATGGTGTTGAGGCCAACGATGCTGTATGGGTTAGAAACAGTGGCCCTGGGGAAAAGACAGGAGGCAGAGTTGGAGGTAGCAGAGATGAAAATGTTGAGGTTCTCTTTGGGAGTAACGAGGATGGATAGGATTAGGAATGAGCACGTTTTGGAGACAAAGTCAGAGAGGCTAGATTGAGATGGTTTGGACATGTACAGAGGAGGGATAGTGAGTATATTGGTAATAGGATGCTGAGGCTGGAACTACCAGGCAAAAGACCTAGAGGAAGACCAAAGAGACGATTCATGGATGTGGTAAAGGAGGACATGAAGGTCGTTGGTGTAAGAGAAGAAGATGCAAAGGATAGGGTGAGATGGAGGCAGATGATTCGCTGTGGCGACCCCTGAAGGGAAAAGCCGAAAGGAAAAGAAGAAGAAGAAGAAGAAGAACTCAAGACTTTAAGATGTTCAATGTTGTTAGTGCTTATGCCCCAGAGGCAGGATGTGAGCAAGAAGTGAAGGAAAGATTCTGGAGTGAGTTAGATGAAGTAATGCAGAATACCCCCAGAGGTGAAAGAGTGGTCATTGGGGAAGACTTCAACAGACATGCTGGTGCAGTCAAGAGAGGGGACGAGGAAGTGATGAGCAGGTTTGGTATCCAGGACAGGAACACAGAAGGACAGCTGTTGAGAGATTTTGCAAAAAGGATGGAAATGGCTGTGGTGAATACTTTCTTCCAGAAGAGACAGGAGCACAGAGTGACTTATAAAAGCGGTGGTAGGAGCACACAGGTAGACTATATCTTGTGTTGGCGATGTAATTTGAAGGAAGTCAGTCTCTGCAAAGTAGTAGTGGGTGAGAGTGTTGCCAAACAGCATAGGATGGTGGTGTGCAGGACGATTTGGTGGTAAGAAAGGTGAAGAAGGCAAAGGTGGAAGCAAAGTGGTGGAAGCTGAAAAAGGAAGAGCGTCGTGTTGTCTTCAAGGAGGAGTTGAAACAGGCTTGGGGGGGTCAGGACGTGCTTCCAGATGACTGGACAACTACAGCTAATGTGATCAGAGAGACAGGTAGGAGAGTACTTGGTGTGTCCTCTGGAAGGACAGTAGATAAAGAGACTTCGTGGTGGAATGAGGAAGGAGTGTGTACAAAAGAAGAGGTTAACTAAGAAGTGAGACATTGAGAGGACCGAAGAGAGTAAACAGGAGTACAGGGAGACACAGAGTAAGGTTAAAGTAGCGGTGTCAAAGGCCAAACAGAGGGCATATGATGACTTGTATGATAGGTTAGACAGTAAGTAGGGGGGAAATGATTTATACAGGTGGCACAGCAGAGAAATAGAGATGGGAAGGACATGCAGCAAGTTAGATTGATAAAGGACAGAGTGGGAAATGTATTGACTGATAACAGAGGTGTGCTGAGAAGATGGAAAGAGTACTTTGAAGAGCCAATGAATCAGGAAAATGAGAGAGAAAAGGCAGTTGGTCCTGATGACATACCGGTGGAGGTATGGAAGTGTCTCGGAGCGGTAGGAGTAGATTTTCTGACAAAACATTCTACAAGGTTTTAGAGAGTGAGCAGATAAACGAGGAATGGAGGAAAAGTGTGCTGGTGCCCATTTTTAAGAACAAGGGAGACGTGCAGAGTTGCGGCAACTACAGAGGGATAAAGTTGATGAGCCATACGATGAAGTTATGGGAAAGAATAGTGGAAGCTAGACTCAGGGCAGAGGTCAGCATTTGTGAACAACAGTTTGGTTTCATGCCAAGAAAGAGCACCACAGATCCAGTGTTTGCCTTGAGGATGTTAATAGAGAAGTACAGAGAAGGTCAGAGGGAGCTACATTGTGCCTTTGTGGATCTGGAGAAAGCATATGACAGGGTCATACAGGGGTCTCACACACACACACATACAAGGTCTCTCTCACACACACACACACACACACACACACACACACACACACACAGTCTCTCTCTCTCTCACTCAAACACACACACACACACACACACACACACACACACACACACACACACACGTGCACACACACACAAAACTCTCTCTCTCTGGTGTGTTTTGCCAAATGTGGACTCCGCCCACACGCAATGCACAACCGAAAAATATTTTTCATCATCTGGATTTTTCGTACTCAGAGGTTTTCGTAAGTAGAAAGCTGACTGTACTATATATACACTAGTCCTTCTCAAAAAATTAGCATATTGTGATAAAGTTCATAGTTCATTATTTTCTGTAATGTACTGATAAAAATTAAACTTTCATATATTTTAGATTCATTGCACCCCAACTGAAATATTTCGGGTCTTTTATTGTTTTAATACTGATGGTTTTGGCATACAGCTCATGAAAACTAAAAATCCCTATCTCAAAAAATTAGCATATTTCATCAGACCAATAAAAAAAGTGTTTTTAAGACAAAAAAAGTCAACCTGCAAATAATTATGTTCAGTTATGTACTCAATACTTGGTCAGGAATCCTTTTACAGAAATGACTGCAGAGGACTTAATTTTCTTTTCTTTTTTCTTTTCGTTGGATCCCGGCATCGGTGATCAACGTCTGTGTCCGGTCCACGTCTCTCTCAACATCTAATCGAGGTTTGTGGATGAAGTACTTTTACTTCAGGTTGGCCTTACCCCGAACTCAAGACACTGACGACCTCTCGCGGGATCCCATCCTCGTCGCCAAGTTTGTCGTGGGAATTTTATTGATTGGGGAGAAGTCAATGTTTCTTATTATCGATCAGGCAGAAGTCAATATTTCTCAGGAGTTGAGTTTATTCAGAGCAATACACATGCAAACGGCATGTGCAGAGAGATCTCTACTTATGCTGTGGGTTACATGATATTTATAATCTTTGATTGTTTATTAATTTATACTATTTATGTATCTATTTATTGATTGACTTATAATATATATATATATATATATATATATATATATGTAATGCAGCAATGAGGTGGGGGTGGGCACTAACCCGTGTCCCCCCCCCCCCCCCCCCCCTCCTCATGCCGGTCCCAAGCCCAGAAAAATGCAGAGGGTTGTGTCAGGAAAGGCATCCGACGAAAAAAACAATGGCAAACATTTATGATGCAAATCAGAAGTATTAACTCCATACCGAATCGGTCGACCGCCATCAGTGCTGTCAATCAACAGGGTGCTGATGGAAATTGGACTACTGTTGGTCAAAGACGTCGAAGAAGGAGAGGTGGGAGGCGTGTCCGTAGGCAGAGAGAGAAGAGGAAAGGCATGAGTCTAGGACTGAGAGTGGGGACTTTGAATGATCATCGGCCCTTCCTCGAGGCCTTCTGCCTGGTAGTTCCAACCTCAGCATCCTACTGCCAATATACTCACTATCCCTCCTCTGTACATGTCCAAACCATCTTAATCTAGCCTCTCTGACTTTGTCTCCAAAACACGTACGTAGGATGCCCTTCCTGACACAACCCTCTGCATTTCTCCGGGCTTGGGACCGGCATGAGGGGGAGAGACACTGGTTAGTGCGCCCCCCCATGGCTGCATTTACCAAAAAATTGATCATATACTTATATTTCAAGGCAAGCTCTACAAGTACAACATAGACATTAAATGAAACTTATATGAATGTTGGAAAACAAACTGAACATTGTGTGAACATTTTATGAACATTTGTTACATGTTTGCATCCATGCAAACATTCCACAAACATCATGAACAGTGCATGAATGTTTGAACAGTAAACAAACATTGTATGAGCATTTGACTGACGTTCATAAATGTTCACTTCTGTGTGGGGATGACAGGTGGTCTTTCCGCATCCTGACCCAGCACATTCCTCTTTTTTAAACTCATGGTCAGCCCAAAGTCACGGCAAGCATGAAATAATCAGTTCATCAGTTAATGGAGGTCATATTCTGTGTGTGCAGTGATGGCTGCATCGTCTGCAAAGAGCATGTCTCTTATGGTGGTAGTGCTTCACACTGCTCTTGTTGTTGAAAGGTTGTGATATGCTGTCCTTGTACTGAATGGTTGACTTAGTGTCATCATGGAAAGATGTAATCAAATTGTGCAGATTTGGGGGCATCTGATCTTCATGAGGATGTTGAAAAGCCCATCCCGACTAACCAGGTCAAATGCCTTGGTTAGATCAATGAAGGCAGTGTAGAGGGGTTTCTGTTGTTCCCTGCATTTCTCCTGGAGTTGGCGAAAGGAAAAAATCATGTCCACTGTTCAGCATTCTGCACTGAAACCGCATTGGGATTCAGGATAGACACATTCAGCCAGTTGCTGGAGGCACACGAGCAAGATACGAGCATAGACTTTGCCCACAATGCTCAAGAGAGAGGAGCCTCGATAGTTGTTACAGTCACTCCTGTCCCATTTGTCCCATACAGGGTGACAATTTTGGCATCCTTCATGTCTTGAGGAACTGTCATATCTTGAGGAACACCTTCCTGCCAGCACTGGCAAAGTGTGTCCTGTAGTGGCTGCAGGAGGGTTGACCTGCAGCACTTGATGAGATCAGGAGGGATTCCATATGCTCCAGGGGCTTTGCCGCAAACCAAGCTGTTGATAGCCTTGCTGAGTTCTTCCAGTGTTGGTTCGGTGTCTAAGTCCTCCATAATAGGTAGAGGTTCGATGGCATCCAATGCTGAGTTCACAACACTGGTCTCTCTGGAGTAAAGCTCTGAGTAGTGATCTATACATCACTCAATTTATTTCCCCTTGTCGATGATCACTTCCCCACAGATGGATTTGAGGGGTGCTGTTTTCCTCCGGGTTGGTCCGAGAGCTTTTCTGATGCCATCGTACATGTCTCTGATGTTCCATGTATCTGCTGCAGTCTGGATTTTGCGACTGAGCTCTCACCAATACTCGTTGGCGCATGTCCTTACTGTCTGTTGGACCTTGCTCCAAGCTGCTCCTAATGTCTTAAGGGTCTTTTTGCTGGAGAAAACTTATATTCAGCAAGGGCCACCCGTTTTGCTTCTATGACAGTGGTCATCTCTGCGGACTTTGCATTGAAACAGTTGGCGCTCCAGGAAGTCTTCTTTCCAAATATGGCTACTGCTGATGTATGAATGCACTCTTGTAGGTGGATCCAGGTGTCTGATGCTGTACTTTGAGGATTTTTTTTTTTTGTGTGGAAATGGCTTCTTCAAAGGTCTTTGCAAAATTCGTGATCCTTGCTTCTTGTTGCATCTTGATGCTGTTGATGCAAGGCTTACCTTGGGGCTTGGCATGGTGAAGTGTCTTTAGTGTCAGGTGGATCTTGCAGCATACAAGAGAGTGGTCTGTGTCACAGTCTGTGCTGTGACAGGTGCGGGTAAGATCATGTCGAGCTCGTGCCAGTGTTTTGAGCGTGCATGACACCAGGACATCCGGTTTGTTTGTGATTTAGCTCAGTTGGTAGCGCGTCCACTTTATCTTTCGGAGTTTAAATCTGGCCGCATCATATCATGAGACGTTAAAATTTGGGAGTTGTTGTTCCTGCTTGGCACTCAGCATCAAAAAAAAAAGGATAGAACAACGCAATAACCGGCACCACACAGTGGCGACGAGCGCATTGAGCATACATGTTTATGAAGTATGCGCTATACAGGCATCCATAATATATATATATATATTCGTTGCTTCATCTGAAAGAAGGTGTTGATCACACACAAGCCGTGGTAAGAGAAAAGCCTCTCATAGACTCCAAAGGAACCAAGGCAGGAGGGCCAGGAGTCGAGGTCGGCACCTACCCTGGCATTAAAGTCACCCAGAAAGATGAGTTGTTTGTTGTTGGGGATGTTCTTGATGACGACATTCAAGTTGGAGTAAAATTCATCTTTAACCTCAGGTGTTGATGTCAAAATAGGAACGTAGAGACGGATGAGGGAGATTGAACCGTCAGAGGTGTAGAGGCGAAGCGTCAGCAATCATTCACATCCCTTGTCACCTGGTTCAACCATCTTCAACAAGGTGTTCCTGACTGTGAAGCCCACCATGTTCTCTACAATGCTCAGTGCTCTTTCCTTTCCAGAAAAAGGAATGCTTTTCGGTTGTTACCTAATCCCCACGCACCTAATGAGGAAGACAGACCGACGGGGCGATGAACTCGCTGGACAGGACTGTGTGGCGGTCGAGGTATCTGAGCAGGCGGACAAAAGCCTGAGTCTTTCGCTTCCTTGTGCTCCCTGTTTTGCTCTACTTGAGCGAGACATGGACTCCTTCGTTCCAACCTCCCTTCGCCGCATCTTTGAATACCGCTGGTGGGACTTTGTTACAAACCGGAAGGTGCTCGAGCATGCGGGGATGGTCAGAGTAACTTGCTTGATCCGCGACCATCAGCAGCGCTACTATGGGTACTTGGCGCGTTTCCCGCCTTCGGACCCAGTGCACCGGATCCTGTCCATTCGGGATCCTAGGGGCTGGAGCCAATCGCAGGGATGGCCACATGCGACGGGGTTGTCGCAGCTGAGGGCTGCCCTGCCGGGGGGAGTATGGGCCCTGCACAGGCCTGGTTGATCGCCAGGAGACGGCCAGGTGAGTGGATGCGGCTGGTGGACGCAGCAAAGTGCCGTCCCGGCGCATGTCCTCAGACCTGACCTGACCTGACCATTGCAGGACAGCACCTTATTGACTGGGGGCTGTTCGGCTTAGGTAGGTGATAACTGTCCAGTGAGATCTAAAGATCCCTCCCACTGACGAAACTTGACCCCAGGCGTCACACTCTACGCCAGTCAAGCACTGTGGCTTATAACCAGTAACTGCTGCTTTCCATGTTTGTTCGACACTGGGAGGCGAAGCTGGAGTGTCCTCTCCAGAGCACAGGCCAGGGCAGGGGTATATGGAGGACCAGCTCTTGCCCAGTGAGCAGGACCCCCCCTCTCTATGGTGATGAATGGTCCGGAAGGAATGACATGGCCAGTATGATCCATCGCCATTGACATCGCAGGAGTTGCCAGAATGAGATTGATTACAACAACGAACTGCCTATAGGACCCTAGCTCCAGATTTTCCCTCAAGGTTAATTCCTGAAGCCCTTTCTCTAAAGAAATATTTGATGCAAGGCAACAGAGGTTTTTGACAGAGTTTTCCTTCCAGAGATACCTGTGGCAGGAGCGACCTGACCTGACCTAGTTTATATAATATGAAATGTAATTCATAAAATATAATTTGGAATTATGATACCTTTATATGTGGGGCAAAACACACACACACACACACACACACACACACGCAAACACACACGTACACACACAAAATCACATCATATTTTTTGTACCATAAAGCACACTGAAAAGCCTTTAACCTTCAAAAAAATTTGGCAGTGCACCTTATAAACCAATGCGCTATGTGTGTGGATGAAGCCATGTGCCTGCATCTCACTGATACCATGAAAACCCAAGTGGAGCAAACTAATTCAGAGCTTGCCATCATTCCGGTGGATTAACCAAAGATCTTCAACCGCTAAATATTGATGCCAACAGGTCATAAGTTAGGAGGATCCGGGCTTTATGTCCAAGGTATTACTCCCACTGTAGTCAGGTGACTCACTGAGTCTTGAGTGGTTTTCCCACCTCTTCTCAGTCTCTTTCAGCTGGCTTAATCAGAGCCTCACGTTCATCACCTGGATGAAGTACTGCTACACGTGTCCCCCTGAGACCTTAGATTATCAGCATCTTATTCTGCTTAGTCCAGGGTCGGGTCGCGGGGGCAGCAACCTTAGCAAAGAGGTCCAGACGTCCCTCTCCCGAGCCACTTCCTCCAACTCTCCCAGGGGGACACCGAGGCGGTCCCAGACAAGCCGAGAGACATAGTCCCTCCAGCATGTTCTAGGTCGACCCCGGGGTCTCTTCTCAGTTGGACATGCCCGAAACACCACACCAGGGAGGTGTCCGGGGGACATTCTGACCAGATGCTCGAGCCACCTCAACTGGCCCCTCTCAATGCGGAGGAGCAGCGGATCTACTCCGAGCTCTCCCCGGATGGCGGAACTTCTCACCCTATCTCTAAGGGAGAACCCCGCCACCCGGCGAAGGAAGCTCATTTCAGCCGCTTGTATCCGTGATCTTGTTCTTTCGGTCATTACCCAAAGCTCGTGACCATAGGTGAGGGTTGGAACGTAGATCGACTGGTAAATTGAGAGCTTTGCCTTGCGGCTCAGCTCCTTCTTCACCACGACGGACCGGTACAGGCACCGCTTAACAGCAGAGGCTGCAGCGATCCGTCTGTCAATCTCTCGCTCCATCCTTCCCTCACTCGTAAACAAGACCCCAAGATACTTAAACTCCTCCACTTGGGGCTGGACCTGATTCCCGACCCGGAGGGTGCATTCCACCATTGTCCGACTGAGAACCATGGCCTCGGACTTGGAGGTACTGATCTTCATCCCGGCTGCTTCGCACTCAGCTGCGAATCGCTCCAATGAGAGCTGGAGGGCCCGACTTGATGAAGCCAAAAGGACATCATCCGCAAAAAGCAGAGACGATATCTGATGGCCACCAAACCAGAACCCCTCATTGCCTCGACTGTGCCTAGAAATTCTGTCCATAAAAATTATGAACAGAATCGGTGACAAAGGACAGCCTTGGCGGACTCCAACTCCCACTGGAAATGAATCCGACATGCTGTTACCAATACGGACCAAACTCTGGCTCCAGTGATACAGCGACCGAATAGCTCGTAGCAACGGATCCGGAACGCCGTACTTTCGGAGCACGCCCCACAAGATCTTTCGAGGGACAGGGTCGAAAGCCTTCTCCAAATCCACAAAGCACATGTGGACAGATTGGGCAAACTCCCATGCCCCCTCCAGAATCCTGTGGAGCGTATAGAGTTAGTCAAGAGTGCTGCGACCAGGACGAAAACCACATTGTTCCTCCTGAATCCGAGGTTCGACTCTCGGTCGGATCCTCCTCTCTAGTACCCCTGCATAGACTTTCCCAGGTAGGCTGAGGAGTGTAATTCCCCGATAATTGGAACACACCCTCCGGTCCCCCTTCTTAAAAATTGGGACCACCACCCCAGTTTTCCAATCCAGAGGTACAGCCCCTGATGACCACGCGATGTTGCAGAGACGTGTCAACCAAGACAGTCCTACAACATCCAGAGCCCTGAGATATTCCAGGCGGATCTCGTCCAACCCCGGAGCTCGACCACCGAGGAGCTTTTTGACAACCTCAGTGCCCTCCACTCCAGTGATGGGCGGACCCTCACCCGAACCCCCAGGGTCTTCCTCTTCCACGGAGGGCATGTTGGTGGGATTGAGAAGGTCCTCAAAGCATTCCCGCCACCTCTCAACAACATCCCAAGTCAAGGTAAGCAGCTCCCCACCTCCACCATAAACAGTGTTTGTGAAGAACTGCTTCCTGCTCCTGAGGCGTCGGATGGTGGCCCAGAACCTTTTTGAGGCCAATCACTCTCCAGGCCCTCACCAAACTCCTCCCACGCCCGAGATTTTGCATCTGCGACAGTCTTGGCTGCAGCACGTTTGGCCTGCCGGTACCCGTTTGCTGCCTCAGGAGTCCCACAGGCTAATAAAACCTGATAGGCCTCCTTCTTCAGCTGGACGGCCTCCTTCACCGCAGGTGTCCACCACCGGGCTCGGGGATTACCGCCACGACAAGCACCGATGACCTTACGGCCACAGCTATGGGCTGCCGCCTCAGCAATGGAGGCACGAAACATGGACCACCTTTCTGTAATAAGCACAATACTCATGCTGTGAATGGGCGCTGCCATGTTTGTTACTGTGAATACTCTGTCTCTTTAAGGGGGCGTGGCTGAGAGACGTTTAGGTTACGACTTGGAAGAGTTCTAATTTCAGTCTCTCTTGCTCTGACTCCATGCGTGAGGGAATAATAGATAATAAAATAGTATAATATAATATAATAATAAAAAATAATGGAGGGATCTGGTCTTTATGCCCAACTCTCGCAACTGTTAAACTCGGACACTGAGGATGAAGAATTTGATGGATTTTTGGAAGAATAATGAACTGAAAAACTTAGTTTATATTTTATATTTTTACAACTGAACAATGCTGAGAGTTATTGTGAAGTGTATTATTTCATGTTTTATATTATTATAACTAAACAATGTGAGAGTCATTGTGAAGTATAATTTTATATTTTATATTATTATAACTGAACAATGTTGAGAGTTATTGTGATGGTTGAATCAAGTTTGATTTATCTGACTTTTGTTTCCCTTAATGCACCTTATATTCTGGTGCACCTTATGTATGGGCAGACACTGTTCAAGCATCGTTCATTGATATTGCGCCCATTCTGGCGTGGGAAATTCGGTATGTCCTGTAAGGGAGGTAGAGATAATCAGATCAATGCTACCATCTAGTGGACTGACAGAGGGACCCCCCCCCCCACACACACACACACGCACGCACACAAGTCCATCTGTGTTTAAATTTGTTGATACACAGGTCCATTTGTGTTTAAATTTGCTTCATGCTTCAGCCAATGGATTACGAGGGCGTGTGTTGACCTGGATGTGTGATAACATTCGTAACCCACAAATTAAATGAAATCAGCTAATAAAAACAAAACAAACAAACAAACAAACAAACAAAAAACCCCACACATGCATATGTACATGCACATGTAACCCATGCATAGATATAACTTTAAATTTCACCAAAATAAGTATCCTGTGTTCATAACAATGTTTTCATTCATTGGACTTTGTTCTGGAGCGATAAAGATCGAAGGACAGGGGAAGAGGGAGAAAGAGAGAGAGAGAGAGGGGGAGAGACAGAGGGGTGAGATGGGGAGGGAGAGACAGAGGGGTGAGGGGGAAGAGATTGAGGGATGGGGGAGAGAGAGAGAGAGAGAGAGAGAGAGGGAGTGAAAGAGGATGGGAGAAAGGGGGGGGGGGAGAAGGGATGAGAGAGAGAGAGAGAGGGGTGCATGTGGAGATAGATTATTAAGAACTTCCTGCACTGGATATACTAGTATGTTTAGCAGTGAATAAATTCCATTGGCTGATAAAAAAGGAGGTCCCTGTCTCCTCCTTCCCAATTTAAAAACACACCGCTTAGGTCCCCATCAGGGAATCTGCCAAACACTTCAGCTACACACACACACACACACACACACACACACGCGCACACACACACACACACACACATCATATCAATGTGTGCCATCTTGTGGACTGACAGAGGGGACTCCCCAAACACACACACACACACACACACACACACACACACACACACGCACACAAGACAATATTTCAAAAGCATAATTTTGATTACTGTAATGCAGCTGGGGGGGGCACAAGCCAGTGTTCATCCTCACACTGGTCCCAAGCCAAGATAAATGCAAAGGGTTGAGTCAGGAAGGGCAGCCAATGTAAAACCTGTACCAAATCTACTATGCGGATCATCAATACTAATGTTATACTGGATCGATCAAGGCCCGATCAGTGCTGTTTAGTGCCGTGAACCGGGTGCTGGTGGAATCTAGGCTACTGTTGGTTGGCGATGGAGAGTCAGGAGGCGTATCCATAGGTGGAGAGAGAAGAGGAAAGGCATGAGTCTAGGTCTGAGAGTAGGGACTTTGAATGTTGGAACTATGACAGGAAAAGCTAGAGATCTGGCTGACATGATGCAGAGGAGGAAGTTAGACATACTGTGTGTTCAGGAGACCAGGTGGAAAGGTAGCAAGGCTAGAAGCTTAGGAGCAGGATTTAAGCTGTTATCATGCATGGTGTAAATGGGAAGAGAAATGGAGTAGGAGTCATTGCCCATTTTTAAGAACAAGGAAGATGGCAGAGTTGTGGCAACTACAGAGGGATAAGGTTGATGAGCCATAAGATGAAGTTATAGGAAATAATAGTGGAGAGCAGAGAACAAGTGCAGGAAAATCTAGAGAGGTGGAGGTATGCCCTGGAAAGGAGGAGAATGAAGGTTAGACTCAGTAAAACAGAACAAATGTGTGTGAACGACAAGAACCCAAGAGAAACGGTGAGGTTACAGGGAGCAGAGATAAAGAAGGCAGATGATTTTAAGTACCTCGCCTTAACAATCTAGACCAATGGAGAGTGTGGAAAAGAAGTGAAGAAGCGTGTGCAGGCAGGATAAAAGTGTCCGGTGTGATGTGTGGAAGGTATCGGCAAGAATGAAAGGAAAAGTGTACTAGACGGTGATGAGGCCAGCGATGTTGTATGGTTTAGAAACAGTGGCCCTGGGGAAAAGATAGGAGGCAGAGCTGGAGGTAGCAGAGATGAAAATGTTGAGGTTCTCTTTGGGAACAACGAGGATCAGGAATGAGTACATCAGAGAGACAGCACATGTTAGAGATTTTAGAGACAAAGTATGAGAGGCCAGATTGTGATGGTTTAGACATGTACAAAGGAGGGATAGTGAGTATATTGGTAGTAGGATGCTGAGGTAGGAACTACCAGGCAAGACAAGACAATATTTATGGATGTGGTGAAGGAGGACATGAAGGTAATTGGAGTAAGAGTAGAAGATGCAGAGGATAGGGTAAGATGGAGGCAGATGGTTCACTGTGGTGACCCCTGAAGGAAAAAGCCGAAAGGAAAAGAAGAAGACATGCAAACACACGCACACACACACACACATACACACACACACACACACACACACACACACACACACACACACACAAATAAATGTCTGTCTTCCTTTCTGCTTTTTCCCTTTTACTCGGGAGTCGCCACAGTGAATCATCTGATTCGCACGTTTGATTTGGCAGAGGTTTTTACGTTGGATGTCCTTCCTGTCACAACCCTTTTTAGCAAGGGACAGAAACACGCTGATGACTTTGCAGCCTACTCTTTACGAAAGTCAGCAATGGTTCTTTTACATGCCTCTCACCATAGACAGTGAGAGACATGGCCCACCTTTGATAACCCAGTTAGCTGCGCTGGGGGACACACACAAATAAAAAAATAAAAAAATAAATAAACTCCAGTACACAAATACACACATGCCTGCAAACACATATACACACGCATTCCGGGCACACACACACACACACACACACACACACACACACACACACTCACACACACACACACACACACACACACACACACACCTTGGCCCACACATATACACACGGACCTGGAAACACACACACACACACACACACACACACACACACACACACTCTTACAGACACAAATACTACAAACACACACATGGGCACTCAAATACATGCACACACACACACACACACACACACACACACACACACACACACACACACACACACACACATACACACCCATACACACACACAGGAGTACGTCGGCGGTGGCGGCAGCCATACGTCTCGAGAGACGATGGTGTAGCGCTATGGTAGGCATTTGCGGGCGTGACTGTAAAGGCCCACCCTAGAGTGACAGTTTCTTAAACCATTACTGCATACAAAAGGGCTTTGAGGTGCCATGGGGGCTGCCCATTCTTTTCTCTTTGCTCTTTTCTCAGCAATCTTGTTTATTCTGTTAGTTTCAGCTTTGTTGACCCCCTCGTTGACAGTGGTCTTCCAGAGTTGGCGTGTTTCAGCAGTGCCTTCCCAGGTGTTGAGGTCGATGCCAGTTAATTTCATGCCCCGCTTGCACACGTCCTTGTACCGAAGCTGTGGTCTTCCTGTGCGGCGGGAGCCCTCACTCAGCTCTCCATACAAAATGTCTTTAGGGATGCACCCCTCGTCCATTCGCCGTACGTGACCCAACCACCTAAGTCGTCTCTGGCTCAGCAGTGCGAGCAGACTTGGCATGCCAGCACGCTGTTGTACCTCGGTGTTGGTTACTTTGTCTTGCCATTTTATATGGAGCAGACGCCTGAGACAGCGGAGGTGGAAGCTGTTGAGCCGCTTTTCCTGACCAGCATACGTGGACCAGGCCTCACTGCCATAAAGGAGTGTGCTGAGTACACAGGCCTGGTAGACACGTAGCTTGGTGTTCTCCATTAGCTGGGTACACGCTTGTTCAGTTTGTACATCACTGCGGCAGCTTTCCCGATTCTGCATGAGATCTCTGTGTCAAGAGAGAGAGTGTTGGTGATAGTGGATCCCAGGTAGGTGAAGGATCCACGACCTCAAGTTGCGTGCTATTTATGTTGATATTTGGGACTGTGTTTGTGCCCTGGGCCAGGATGTTTGTCTTCTTCAGGCTGATGGTCAGTCCAAATTCATTACAGGCATGGTACAGGCGATTGACAAGCTCTTGAAGACCATGTGGGACATCAGTGCAGCATCATCCGCGAACAGCATCTCGTGGATGAGGACCTGCCTCACCTTCATCTTAGCGCGCAGTCGAGCTATGTTAAACAATTTTCCATCTGATCTGATGTGGATATGGATCCTTTCCTCACTGTCAGAGAAGGCATACTGAAGAAGCATCAAGAATAATATCCCAGAGTGTCGGCGCTAGGACGCAGCCTTGCTTCACACCACTGCTCACTGGGAAGGCTTCAGAAGTCCCACCATTGAAGCAGACTGTCCTGTGCATGTCCTCGTGAAAGGAGGTCACGATTTGGAGTAACCTTTGAGGACATCCAATCTTCTGCAGGAGGCTGAAGAGTCCGCTTCTGCTGACCAGGTCGAATGCTTTAGTCAGGTCTATGAAAGCAATGTACAGGGGCTTCTGTTGCTCCCGACACTTCTCTTGCAGTTGACGAAGTGAGAAGATCATATCGACTGTGGATCGGCCTGCCCTGAAACCACACTGCGATTCTGGGTACACCTGGGAAGCAAGAATCTGAAGGCGAGTAAGGACAACACGAGCAAAGACTTTCTCTTTGATGCTAAGGAGGGAGATGCCACGGTAGCTGTTACAGTCACTGCGTCGCCCTTGTTTTTGTAGAGGGTTTGCATCGCGCATGTCCTGGGGGATGAACCCTTCCTTCCAGCATAAGCACAGCAGCTCATGGAGGTGCTGCAGGAGTGCTGGCTTGCCAATCTTCAAGACTTCGGGGGGGGGGGGATGCCATCCTTTCCAGGGGCTTTTCCACAGGCCAGACAATCAATGGCTTTGCCCAGTTCGTCCACTGAAGGCAGGTAAGCCAGATCCTCAAGCTGCTTGCCTTGGTCCGTGATCACCTCCCCGGTCTTGGTCTTGAGGGGTGCAGTCTTAATTGTGGTTGGGCCAGTAGCTGTCTTGATGCCATTGTACATGGCCATTGCATTGCCAGTGTCAGCTGCCATCTGGATCTTGCTGCAGAGGTTCAGCCAGAAGTCGTTTGCACAGTGGCGGGCTGTCTGCTGGGCCTTGTTTCGTGCAGCTTTGAGGGTGTCCCGGGTACTGGTGCTGGGGTTTTGCTTGTATGTTAGGAGGGCTTCCCTCTTGGCTTCTGTCACAGGCTGCATCTCCTCCCAGTGAGCCTTGTACCAGTCTACACTCCGACACTCCTTTTTCCTAAATGCGGTGAGGGCTGTTGTGTAGATAGTATCTCTCAGGAAGCTCCACTTGCTGTTGATGTCTTTGCCAGGAGTCTGCAAAGTCAACTTTTCCTTGACTGTGTCATGAAACAGTTGGATTCGCTGGGGATCCTTTGAGGAGCAGGTGTTGATGCGTGGGAGGCCTTTAGTTTTGGAGTGATGGATCCTTTTTGTTGTCAGCCTTATCCTGCTTTCAACGAGGGTGTGGTCTGTGTTGCAGTCTGCACTATGGAAATTTCTAGTGTGGAGAACGCTGCTCAGATCCGTGCTTGCACTGAGGTCGCCCTTGTTTTTGTAGATGGTTACAATGTTTGCATCGCGCATGTCCTGGGAAATGAACCCTTCCTTCCAGCATAAGCACAGCAGCTCATGGAGGTGCTGGTTTGCCACTCTTCAAGACTTCAGGGGGGGATGCCATCCTTTCCAGGGGCTTTTCTACAGGCCAGACAATCAATGGCTTTGCCCAGTTCATCCACTGAAGGCAGGTAAGCCAGATCCTCCATGACAGGTAAGTTTGGTAGGTCATTTAATTTTTACAGCTCCAGGTAATGTTCCACCCAGCGTTCAAGCTGCTTGCCTTGGTCCGTGATCACCTCCCCGGTCTTGGCCTTGAGGGGTGCAGTCTTAATTGTGGTTGGGCCAGTAGCTGTCTTGATGCCATTGTACATGGCCATTGCGTTGCCAGTGTCAGCTGCCATCTGGATCTTGCTGCAGAGGTTCAGCCAGAAGTCGTTTGCACAGTGGCGGGCTGTCTGCTAGGCCTTGTTTCGTGCAGCTTTGAGGGTGTCCCAAGTGCTAGTGCTGGGGTTTTGCTTGCATGCTAGGAGGGCTTCCCTCTTGGCTTCTGTCACAGGCTGCATCTCCTCCCAGTGAGCCTCGTACCAGTCTACACCCCGATGCTTCTTTTTCCCAAATGCGGCGAGGGCTTCCAACGAGGGTGTGGTCTGTGTCGCAGTCTGCGCTATGAAAACTTCTAGTGTGGAGAATACTGCTCAGATCCGTGCGCCTGGTGAGGATAAGGTCTAGCTGGTGCCAGTGGCAAGATCTGGGGTGTCTCCAGGATACTTTGTGGCGGTCTTTGCACTTGAAGTATGTATTTGTTACACACAGGCCATGATAGCAGCACAGTTCCAACAACCTCTGTCCATTCTCATTCATCCTGCCTATGCCGTGGTGACCAAGGCAGGAAGGCCAGGTGTCACAGTCAGCACCCACTCTAGCATTGAAGTCTCCTAGTAGGTAAAGTCCTTCAGTGCTGGGGATCCTGGAAATTGCATCATCCAGAGCCTCATAAAACTGGTTCTTGGCCTCTGGGGTGGAACTGAGTGTTGAGTTACTGGCTGGGGGCTGCCCAGCTTGGAGCGGGCGGTCGCTGTCCAGTGAGACACGATGGTCTCTCCCACTGTCGGAAGTAGTCCCAGGCGCCCGTCTCCTACACCAATCGGAATGAGCTTTTAACCGGTAACTGTTACTTCCCGTGTTGAGCCGAAGTCTTGCATCAACGCTGGAGTGTCCTCTCCAGTGTCCTCTCCAGTGCACTACGAGCCTGGGAGGGAATTATGGAGAACTTGGGCTGCCCCGACATCAAGTCCCCCCTCTCGGCCTTGCTGATAGCATCCAAAGGAAAGGAAGATCCAGTACAATTTGGTACCAGCGCAGCTGCAAGAGTTGCCAGAAGGTAGGGGAATCCTCAGACCAACTGCCTTAGGGGCTCCACTCCGGATTTATCTAGGGTTTAGTCCTTAGCCTTCTCCCAACCAAGGGGATCCACAAGGCAGGGGGACTATTTAACCTATAGTTTGGGGTTTGGGTCATGGGCATCAGTGCGTGTCCACATGCCGGTGGGCTTGCATGCCGCATATCTGGGGGCCAAACCTCCTCCGAGTCCCCTGTAGTTCAGCCTGAGTCCGCAAGGTACTCAGTTACCATGTGTCGCCGCGAGGAGGCACTACATGCGGCTTGATGGTGGAGAGGCTATGTACTGGCAGGGAGAGACTTACACAGCTCCCCTTTTCACAGGCAAGCTGCTAGCCAGCGGTGTTAGTTGAAAGCGAGAGGTGACAAGCACTACTACTGCGACCACAACTATCATTTGACCCACACACACACACACACACACACCCACACACACAGGAGTACATGCACATACAAACATGTACACGTGCACACACATACATGTCAATATACTTGTGTGTGGTCCATGGGTGAGTGTGTGTAGGTTTGTGTATGTCTGCATCTGTGCGTTTGAACATAGTAGGAGTTGTAACCTTCATACAAGAAAAAGAATAAAACTATGAAAGAGTGAAACGAAGTTTAATTGCAGAAGACTGTTTCTAGAAATAATTTGATTCCTTTTCCAGATAATGATCAGTGTGACCAATTAACATGAATTTTATGAATTTCTATTCACATAATTTAATTATACAACTATAGCACCAAAAAACAAAAAAAAATCTTAAATAATTAGTTTGTTTATTATCGTGCTCTGCTTCTCCCATGTGCGTTTGTGTCTGTGCGGGTAAACAAATGATACATTTTTGACTGAAGCACAATTTTTACTGACAGTTATCATAACAAAAGTCACAAATCACAGTAAAAGCTTTGCCCCTTTTGTAACATTTGTAATGTCACATTCTGATGATATCACAGCAATGGCAAAACATAGTTGGCTGGATAGTAGCCTTCCACACCCCCTTCTTTAACTCCACGAGACCATCCCTGATCATCTTCATCCTCAACTTTGAGAAACTCTTCACCTTCACACACACACACACACACACACAGAATGAAAAAAAAAATATATAAATTATAATTTATACTCTGTTTAATTGTACATCTGTAATTCAGCAAATGTGGCGAGCATGGTCACCTGCTTTGAATGACAGTTCATCCTCATCTGCACCAGTGTAATTATACAGAGCTCTCACACGCACTCCTCCAATCATTACACTAAGATAAGGGGGGGGGGGGGGTGGGAGGGGGTGGAGAGAGGGGGGGCATGGGGGGGCAGAGAAAGCGATAGAGAGAGAGAGAGAGAGAGAGAGAGAGAGAGAGAGAGAGAGAGAGATCAGGTTTCATTCAACATCCTGTTATAGAACTATATTGATACTTGTGTGTACCTCAGGCCTACACATGCAGAGGCAATGTTTTTGTTTATGCTGTAAAACATTCTGAAATATTAAAGATGGGATAAAATACATAAATAAATACAAAGACTAACCAAAATCTTACTTAAGCACTATTTGGAAATTACTGAATGAGGCTTTCAGGAGGTTTTCTCATATCTGACTGGTGGAAAGCCATCAGATAATTATTGGTATTGCATTGTTATGACAGCATTTTGGCCCTCTGATGACCTGGCCGGCTGTTCAGGGTGAACCCTGCCTTCGCCCAGAGTTGTCTGAGATGGGTCCAAGCCTCCCCATGACCCTAATTAGGATTAAGCGGCTTGGTGAATGAAATATGACCTACCAGGGGTATAATTCCCTCAACAACATAACTCCTGGGATTAGTAGGACAGACAAACCTCGAAGGTGGATTCAAGGAATATATCACTGTCATTTCTGATCTATTTATTCCATATTGTTAGGGTAATGTGTCAGTGTGACCCTTTTTTAAAAATTGCAACATTGCTAATAGTATTAGTACTATAATTAATATAATAACATATGCTAATATGTAATGTTATGTATGTAATATTTAATTAGTATTCAACATTAGTAATAAGTAAACAAACACACATTGTATTTTTTATAATTACTTTATTTATATTCATTTAGGGGCAGTGGTGGTCTAGTGGTATAGGGCGCTGGATCGCTGATCCAAAGGTTGGGGGTTCGAGTCCCATTCTCCACAGGGTTGTCACTGTCCCCCCCAGTGCAGCTAACTGGGTTATCAAAGGCGGGCCATGTCTCTCACTGTCTATGGTGAGAGGCATGTAAAAGAACCATTGTTGACTTTCGTAAAGAGTAGGCTGCAAAGCCGTCAGCGTGTTTCTGTCCCTTGCTAAAAAGGGTTGTGACAGGAAGGGCATCCGACATAAAAACCTCTGCCAAATCAAACGTGCGAATCAGATGATTTCTGATCCTGGTAAAAGGGAAAAAGCCGAAAGGAAGACAGACAGACTTTATTTATATTCATTTAAGGTTTATACAGACAATCGACATTACATGGTAATGCATACATTCCTGTCTAAAATCAGCTGCTGAATGTCTACTCAAGGCCACTGCCCCAGCCACTCATGGTAGAATGATCACCATAATCAATAATAGGATTGTTTATTCATATGATCATATCTTTTTCCAGTGAATGAAAAGTACTATACGCTGAAACAGATGTTAGAGTTTAAAAAAATCATCTGATTTGCATATTTGAATGCAGCCACGAGGTGGGGGGTGTGCCCTAACCAGTGTTTCTCCACCTTTTGCCGGTCCAAAGCCCGGAGAAATGCAGAGGGTTGTGTCAGGAAGGGCATCCGACGTAAACCAATGCCAAACTTATATGACGCAAATCAGAAGTATTACCCCATACCGGATCGGTCGAGGCCCGGGTTAACAACGACCGCCATCAGTGCTTTCAATCAACAGGGTGCTGATGGAGATTGGACTACTGTTGGTCGAAGACATCGAAGAAGGAGAGGCGGGAGGCGTGTCCGTAGGCAGAGAGAAAAGGAAAGGCATGAGTCTCGGACTGAGAGTAGGGACTTTAAATGTTGGAACTATGCAAAGAAAAGATAGAGAGCTGGCTGACATGATGCAGAGGAGGAAGGTGGACATACTGTGTGTTCAGGAGACCAAGTAGAAAGGTAGCAAGGCTACAAGCTTAGGAGCAGGGTTTAAGCTGTTTTATCATGGTTTGGATGGGAAGAGAAATGGAGTATGAGTCACCTTATCTCTAAGGGAGAACCCCATCACCCGGCAAAGGAAGCTCATTTCAGCCGCTTGTATCCGTGATCTTGTTCTTTCGGTCATTACCCAAAGCTTGTGACCATAGGTGAGGGTTGGAACGTAGATCTACTGGTAAATTGAGAGCTTTGCCTTGCGGCTCAGCTCCTTCTTCACCACGACGGACCGGTACAGGCACCGCTTAACAGCAGAGGCTGCAGCAATCCATCTGTCGATCTCTTGCTCCACTCGTCCTGGCCGCAGCACTCTTGACCAACTCTATACGCTCCACAGGATTCTGGAGGGGGCATGGGAGTTTGCCCAATCTGTCCACATGTGCTTTGTGGATTTGGAGAAGGCTTTCGACCGTGTCCCTCGAACGATCTTGTGGGGCGTGCTCCGAGAGTACGGCGTTCCGGATCCGTTGCTACGAGCTATTCGGTCGCTGTATCACCGGAGCCAGAGTTTGGTCCGTATTGGTAACAGCAGGTCGGATTCGTTTCCAGTGGGAGTTGGAGTCCGCCAAGGCTGTCCTTTGTCACCGATTCTGTTCATAATTTTTATGGACAGAATTTCTAGGCGCAGTCGAGGCGATGAGGGGTTCTGGTTTGGTGGCCATCGGATATCGTCTCTGCTTTTTGCGGATGATGTTGTCCTTTTGGCTTCATCAAGTCAGGCCCTCCAGCTCTCATTGGAGCGATTCGCAGCTGAGTGCGAAGCAGCCGGGATGAAGATCAGTACCTCCAAGTCCGAGGCCATGGTTCTCAGTCGGACAATGGTGGAATGCACCCTCCGGGTCGGGAATGAGGAGGAGTTTAAGTATCTTGGGGTCTTGTTTACGAGTGAGGATGGAGCAAGAGATCGAGTCACAACAAAGACATTTATACCGGATCGGTCGAGTCCCGGGTTAACAACGACTGCCATCAGTGCTGTTAACCAACAGGGTGCTGGTAGAAATTTGACAACTGTTGGTCGAAGACGTCGAAGAAGGAGAGGCGGGAGGTATGTCTGTAGGCAGAGAGAGAGGAGGAAAGGCATGAGTCTAGGACTGAGAGTGGGGACTTTGAATGTTGGAACTATGACCGGAAAAGGTAGAGAGCTGGCTGACATGGTGCAGAAGAGGGTGGACATACTGTGTGTTCAGGAGACCAGGTGGAAAGGTAGCAAGGCTAGAAGCTTAGGAGCAGGGTTTAAGCTGTTTTTTCGTGGTGTGGATTGGAAGAGAAATGGAGTAGGAGTCATCTTGAAGGAAGAGTTGTTAGAGAATGTTTTAGAAGTGAAAAGAGTGTCAGACAGAGTGATGAGTCTCAAGTTGGAAATTGAAGGCGTGATGTTTAATGTTGTTAGTGCTTATGCCCCACAGGCAGGATGTGAGCTAGAAGAGAAGGAGAGATTCTGGAGTGAGTTAGATGAAGTGATGCAGAGTACCCCCAGAGATGAAACAGTGGTCATTGGGGCAGACTTCAATGGACATGTTGGGGAAGGAAACCGAGGGGACGAGGAAGTGATAGGCAGGTTTGGTATCCAGGACAGAAACGCAGAAGGACAGATGTTGGTAGATTTTGCAAAAAGGATGGACATGGCTGTGATAAACACTTTCTTCCAAAAGAGACAGGAGCTTATTAAAGCAGAGGTAGGAGCTCACAGGTAGACTACATCTTGTGCAGGCGATGTAATTTGAAGGAAGTCAGTGACTGCAAAGTAGTAGCGGGTGAGAGTGAGAGTAGTAGAGGGTGAGAGCGTTAGCGGGTGAGAGTGCTACCAGGCAGAAGGCTTAGAGGAAGACCAAAGAGACGATTCATGGACGTGGTGAAGGAGGACATGAAGGCAGTTGGTGTAAGAGAAGAAGATGCAGAGGATAGGGTGAGATGGAGGCAGATGATTCACTATGGTGACCCCTGAAGGGAAAAGCCGAAAGGAAAAGGAGAAGAAAAAGAAGAAAATATTATTATTTATTATTAGTAATAATAAATACTCCATGAATGTTTTCAGGAGCTGAAATAAAGTTGGTTGGAAGTAGAGCTCGAACGTGAATTCTAAAATAAAAAAACAAAACAAAAAACAATCAAACAAAAAAAAAAAACAGGTGATGGTGCACCTGCAGGGGGATGAAGGCTGAGGCTCAGTCTCACCCAGAGTCACCGCGTGCTCAAATCACCAACATGTAACCGAGAGAATGCGGCCATTTTTCAAAATAAAACATTGTTTTCAAAAAGAAATATGGTTCAGACTCAGATAATAAATAAAACGGAAATAATTAGTTATGTATTCTGCTGCCTGGTACCAGTCGAGTCACGGACTGGTCTGCAGCCCTGTGGTTGGGGACTATTATTGGTTGGGGTTATTTTAATTTTGTTTCACCCAAATAATGATGGGTTTCCTCTCATGATTTCATGCTTGTGTCATCTGGGTAAGTTTTTCCTTCCTCTTTCACTGCTGGTTAGATCATGAAGGATGTGTCAGGTTTATAGAGACATATTTTAATTCTTTATTAAATTTTATTTACTATGTAAAGCTGACTTGCAACAATGTTAATTATAAAAAGCACAAAAAGGCAGGAGGTGATGATGGTGATGATGGCAATGACAATCGTGGTGGTGATGATGGGAGTGATGGAGCTGATGATGATAGTGATGAAGATGTACTGCAGGGGGCAACACTTTCTCTTACAAACCCCTACAGCTATGGAATAACCTTCTAGTTATTCTCATGTTCGAGACTCAGACACAGTCTCTGGAAGGAAATTGATCTGGGGGGTCTCAGGCATAGAAAGTTCTGGTAAACTGTGATGTTGGGATGCTCTCAATCCCCCACTCTACATGCTCAGCTAGTTTTGTTTGACAATAGGTTGGCTGACTGCCCCAATGTCACAGGTGCTCTCATGTCTGTCTTCCATCTGCTTTCTCTCTTTTAGTTCTGCTGCCAAAGCCAGTCCCTGTTGGACTCAGAAATAATAAATCCTTCTATTTCAATCACACTACTATGGGTCTCTCTCTCTCTCTCTCTCTCTCTCTCTCTCTCTCTGTTTTTGTTGAGGTACACATTCTCCTTCTGATATGCCGGTGATCCTGTGTCATGTCCTGTGATATGTCCTGGTGTTCTGATGCTAGCTGGAGTTCTTATCTTGGAATCCCCTCCTTCCTTCTGATAAAGCACTAACCGACAGTGAACATGACTTTTCACTGCTGGTGATATTTAACTTTCTTCCCCACAATTATCTAGGACTTACATTTGTAGAACCGACCGGACGGCATTTTGTACTGTAATGAGTATGGGTTTCCCTTTTGGGCCTGATTCCTCTCCAGGTTTGTTCCTTGCATGTACTGAGGGAGTTCCTTGCCACCATCACCGCGGGCGATGCTTATTAGGGATGTGTACAGGTAATAGGAAATGTTTAAATTATTTTATGCTTTGTAAGTCCCTACTTTTACTGTGTAAAGCTGCTTTGCAATAATGTCAAATGTCAAACGTGCAATACAAATAAAACTAAACTGAATTGAATAATGATGATGATGATGATGATGATGATAAAAAACTTACCCCTTTCCCTCTTCAGTAAGTGACTTTTTTTTAATATGTTTATGCTTCTTATATGGAGGAATCCACTCCTACACCCACGCGCGCACACACACACACACACACACACACACACACACACACACACACACACACACACACACACACACACACACACACATTACCAGTCTCCCTGCTGAGTCTCATTCTAGACAAAATGTATCCCTCTCTAGTTCCCTCACACACGTACCTCTAGTGTGGGCCAATGTGTGGTCATTCCTGGGCCATGATTGTTTCTCCACCACTCTAGATCATCTTGTTCACTGACTGACATGAGTGTATGTAAGAGGTCACTGTACACAGCCTTCACACTAAAACACACAAATAAACAAAAAAAGCAAATACATTCACAAAGTTATTTTAAACAGGTTCTTGTTTATGGAGACAATCCCATGACTCTGAAATGAACTCTCTCTCTCTCTCTCTCTCTCTCTCTCTCTCTCTCTCTCTCTCACACACACCCACACACACACACACACACACACACACACACACACACACACACGAACAAACACACAGTGCTTTATTACCTGTGGTTGTTGGTGATGTCCAGATGTGTGTGAATTGACAGCAGGGTGTTTTTTAGAAAGCTGATCCTTTTCCCTTCCTGCTCCTGTGATTGCTCAAACACTGACTCCATGTCCTCCATGTATCGTGGAGTATAACCAATCAGATCATCCAGAACTTTCACATAGTGTTCACGTGCCTACAAATGCATACACAGCCTCAATAATAATCATCACAATCTTCATTTTGGATGTGTATGTATGTGTGTGTGTGTGTGTGTGTGTGTGTGTGTGTGTGTGTGTGTGCCTTACCAATTCTTTCTCCTGTCCCGCTATTTTCTTGGCTTGTTGTATTTTGGCGAGTGTAGGTCCATTTTGGTTGACTTTGGTTTTGGCCTGACGTTCTTTATTAAACACCTTTTGTTCCTTCTGACATGATTTATGATAGGCCTGCTGTGCTTTCTCCAACTACACACCCACCACCCACCCACCGACCCACACACACAGACAGAAGAATAAACTTGTATTAAAAAAAAAACAACAACAAGATACAGTATATATACATACATACATATATATATATATATATATATATATATAAAATATAAATATATCTTCATTTCCTTTCGGCTGTTCCCTTCAGGGGTCGCCACAGCAAATGATCTGCCTCCATCTCACTCTATCCTCTCCATCTTCTACTCTTACTCCAATTACCTTCATGTCCGCCTTCACCACATCCATAAATCTTCTCTTTGGTCTTCCTCTCGGCCTTCTGCCTGGTAGTTCCATCCTCAGCATCCTACTACCAATATACTCACTATCCCTCCTCTGTACATGTGCAAACCATCTCAATCTAGCCTCTCTGACTTTGTCTCCAAAACATCTTACATGGGCTGTCCCTCTGATGTACTCATTCCTGATATTATCCATCCTCGTTACTCCCAAAGAGAACCTCAACATTTCCATCTCTGCTACCTCTAGCTCTGCCTCCTGTCTTTTCCTCAGGGCCACTGTTTCTAAACCATACAACATCGCTGGCCTCATCACCGTCTTGTACACTTTTCCCTTCATTCTTGCCGATACCCTCCTATCACACATCACACCTGACACTTTTCTCCATCTATTCCAACCTGCCTACACACGCTTCTTCAGCTCTTTTCCACACTCTCCATTGCTCTGGATTGTTGAGTCTAAGAACGTAAAATCCTCCAACTTCTTTTTCTCTGCCCCCTGTAACCTCACCGTTCCTCTTGGGTCCTTGTCGTTCACACACATGTATTCTGTCTTCGTGAGGCTAACCTTCCTTTCCAGGGCATACCTCCACCTCTCTAGATTTTCCTGCACTTGTTCTCTGCTCTCACTACAGATCACGATGTCATCTGCAAACATCATAATCCATGGGGATTCTGTCTCACCTCGTCTGTCAGCCTGTCCATCACCATAGCAAACAAGAAGGGGCTGAGAGCTGATCCTTGATGCAGTCCAACATCCACCTTGAACTCTTCTGTCACACCAACAGCACACCTCACCACTGTCTTACATCTCTCATACATGTCCTGCACCACTATAACATACTTCTCTGCCACTCCAGACTTCCTCATACAATACCACAGTTCTTCTCTCAGCACCCTGTCATATGCGTTCACCAGAATCACAAAGGCACAATGCAGCTCCTTCTGCCCTTCTCTGTACTTCTCTATTAACATCCTCAAAACAAACACTGCATCTGTGGTGCTCTTTCTTGGCATGAAACCAAACTGTTGTTCACAAATGCTGACCTCTGCCCTTAGTCTAGCTTCCACTATTCTTTCCCATAACTTCATTGTTTGGCTCATCAACTTTATCCCTCTGCAGTTGCCACAACTCTGCATGTCTCCCTTGTTCTTAAAAATGGGCACAAGCACACTTCTCCTCCATTTCTCCGGCATCTGCTCACTTTCTAAGACCTTGTTGAATATTCTTGTCATAAAATCGACTGCTACCTCCCCTAGACACTTCCATGCCTCCACCGGTATGCCATCAGGGCCAGCTGCCTTTCCACTCTTCATCCTCTTCAATGCCCTCCTCACATCACCATTACTAATCTTTGCTACTTCCTGGTCCTCAACAGTCACCCCTTCTACTCTTTTTCTCTCTCATTTTCTTCATTCATCAGCTCTTCAAAGTACTCTTTCCGTCTTCCCAGCACACTTCTGTCATCAGTCAATACATTTCCCTCTCTGTCCTTTATCAATCTTGCTGCACGTCTTTCCCATCTCTATTTCTCTGCTGTGCTGACCTGTATAAATCATTTTCTCCTTCCTTACTGTCCAACCTATCATACAAGTCATCATATGCCCTCTCAGTTTGGCCTTTGACACTGCTACCTTCACCTTACGCTGTGTCTCCCTGTACTACTGTTTACTCTCTTCGGTCCTCTCTGTGTCCCACTTCTTCTTAGCTGACCTCTTCTTTTGTACACACTCCTGCACTTCCTCATTCCACCACCAAGTCTCCTTATCTACTTTCCTTCCAGAGGACACACCAAGTATTCTCCTACCTGTCTCCCTGATCACATTGGCTGTGGTTGTCCAGTCATCTGGAAGAACTTCCTGACTACCCAAAGCCTGTTTCAACTCCTCCTTGAAGACAACACGACACTTCCTTTTTCAGCTTCCACCGCTTTGTCTTCTGCTCTGCCTTTGCCTTTTTCACCTTCTTCACCATCGGCATCATCCTGCATACCACCATCCTATAATGTTTGGCAACACTCTCACCCACTACTACTTTGCAGTCACTGATTTCCTTCAAATTACATCGCCTACACAAGATGTAGTCTACCTATGTGCTCCTACCCCCGCTTTTAAAAGTCACCTTATGCTCCTGTTTCTTCTGGAAGAAAGTATTTATCACAGCCATTTCCATTCTTTTTGCAAAATCGATCAACATCTGTCCTTCTGTGTTCCTGTACTGGATTCCAAACCTGCCCATCACTTCCTCGTCCCCTCTGTTGCCTGCACCGACATGTCCATTGAAGTCTGCCCCAATGACCACTCTTTCACCTCTGGGGGTACTCTGGATCACTTCATCTAAGTCACTCCAGAATCTCTCCTTCTCTTCTAGCTCACATCCTGTCTGTGGGGCATAAGCACTAACAACATTGGCCATCACGCCTTCAATTTCCTACTTGAGACTCATCACTTGTCTGACACTCTTTTCACTTCTAGAACATTCCTGACAAACCCCCCTTCAAGATGACTCCTACTTCATTTCTCTTCCCATCCACACTGTGATAAAATGGCTTAAACCCTGCTCCTAAGCTTTTAGCTTTGCTACCTTTCCACCTGGTCTCCTGAACACACAGAACGTCCACCTTCCTCCTCTGCACCAGTGAGCCAGCTCTCTAGTTTTTTCGTTCTTAGTTCCAACATTCAAAATCCCTATTCTCAGTCCTCAACTCACGCCTTTCCTCTTCTCTCTCTGCCTACGGACACGCCTCCTGCCTCTCCTTCTTCGACCAACAGTAGTCCAATTTCCACCAGCACCCTGTTGGTTCACAGCACTGATGGCGGTTGTTGTTAACCCGGGCCTTGACCGATCCGGTATGAATTTCGTTTTGATCATTTGCATGAGAAATGTGGCAGAAGTTTTATGCCGGATGCCCTTCCTGTCGCAACCCTCTGCATTTATCCGAGCTTGGGACTGGCGTGAGGGGGAGACACTGGTTTGTGCCCCCCCATGGCTGCATTATTTAATATAAATATATATTAAATATAATTATTTATTACTTATCTATTTTTTTAATATATTTAGATAAAATACAAAAGAGAGTCTCGGGGTTTTTTACCTTCTTTAGTTTTTTTATCCAGGGCTTCTGAGCATGTGCAAACTCTCGTTTCAAGTTATGGGACTCTCGAAATCCACAAAACATCTTCCTCTGAAATACATCCTTCTGCCAGGAACGGATGTGCTGTTCATCCTCCGAAACAAGAGAGTGAGAGATGGATATGTGCAGAACAGACAGACGCTCAGCGGAGGAGAAAAAACATTGCCAAGCCCTTAAGAGGGAACCATACATCGGTCCTGAAGGAGAGAGAGAGAGAGAGAGAGAGAGAGAGAGAGAGAGAGAGAGAGAGAGAGAGAGAAAGGAGAAGAAAAAAGGAGAGCATTTTTCAAAGGAAAAGGCCTCTGTTCAATACTCCACCACTCCACCTCATTCCCTCCCTCACCCAATTACCATAGAACACCCTCACCCCAACACAATATCACCCCAACACCCGAACACTTTCTTATTACAACACGATAGCACTCCCTCACACAATCACTTTACTACCCCATCACTTCATGGCTATATTGCCATATCACTCCCAGAGCCTTAACCACCTGAGACACCACAATCACCCCAACACCCTATCACTTCCTCACCCTATCACAATACCACCCCATCACTTAATCACCATATCACCCATAATCCCACATCATATATCACTCATCACCCTAGGACACTATCACTCCCTCAGTCAATCACAATAACAACCCTTACCCCATCAACCATACACCCTGTTACTTCCTCACTTCAGCACCCTATCACTCCCTCCCGAAATCACCATACCACCCCATCCCCTCATCACCAGAGTAACTTTATAGAGTTGTGGAAATTAGCAGAGGAAATGTTTGATTATGTAATATGATGTGGTCTACTCCCAGTACAGCAGGGTGATATAACTTACAGCAAGTTATGGTTGTTGAACTGCTGGATGTCCAAGTGGTGTAACAAAATCGAAGTGGGCTTGAAAGATAATTGAGTTGAAAGATAATACAATTTTCTGTGTATACCTGGCCTGATAGTGCAGGACAGTATCAATCCTACTTGGCAAAGTGCTGCATATTCAGTCTGTGACTATTCAGAACTAAAGCCTTAGAGCAGACAAACAGCTCTCGCTATAGTTAAAACCAAGGCACATTCTTCGGGAGATGATTACGAGTCTTGGGGTAATGCTTTGGCCGACCGAATTGCCAAACAAGCTGCCTTTACATGCATTTTTTCCCCTTTTTTTTGTCTAACTCTACTTCTGAACATTGTGCACCCATTTGCCTGTCTATTGCTCTTATTCCTGATCTAGACCTACACTCCATTCAAGTGTCCGCTAAACCATCTGATACTTCCTTTTGGCAGACACGCGACGCACAGTTGGCTTCTGATGGTTTATGGTTTATGACTTTGTCTCCAAAACATCTTATGTGGGCTGTCCCTCTGATATACTCATTTATGATCCTATCCATCCTCGTTACTCCCAGAGAGTACCTCAACATTTTCATCTCCGCGACCTCCAGCTCTGCCTCCTGCCTTTTCCTCAGCACCACTGTTTCTAAGCCATACAACATCACTGGCCTCACCACCGTCTTGTACACTTTTCCCTTTATTCTTGCTGACACTCTCCTATTGCACATCACACCGGACACTTTTCTCCAACCATTCCAGCCTGCCTGCACACGCTTCTTCACCTCTTTTCCACACTCTCCATTGCTTTGGATTGTTGAGTACTTAAAATCCTCCACCTTCGTTATCTCTGCTCCCTGTAACATCACCGTTCCTCCTGGGTCCTTCTCATTCATACACATGTATTCTGATTTTCTGAGGCTAACCTTCATTCCTCTCCTTTCCAGAGCATACCTCCACCTCTCTAGATTTTCCTGCACTTGTTCTCTGCTCTTACTACAGATCACGATGTCATCTGCAAACATCATAGTCCATGGAGATTCTTGTCTCGCCTCGTCTGTCAGCCTGTCTATCACCAGAGCAAACAGGAAGGGGCTCAGAGCTGACCCTTGATGCAGTCCCACCTCCACCGTGAATTCGTCGGTCACACCTACAGCACACTTCACCACTGTCTTACATCTCTCATACATGTCCTGCACCACTCTAACATACTTCTCTGCCACTCCAGATTTCCTCATACAATACCACAGTTCTTCTCTTGGCACCCTGTCATATGCTTTTTCCAGATCCACAAAGGCACAATGTAGCTCCCTCTGACCTTCTCTGTACTTCTCTATTAACATCCTCAAAGCAAACATTGAATCTGTGGTGCTCTTTCTTGGCATGAAACCAAACTGTTGTTCACAAATGCTGACATCTGACCTTAGTCTAGCTTCCACTATTCTTTCCCATAACTTCATCGTATGGCTCATCAACTTTATCCCTCTGTAGTTGCTGCAACTCTGCACGTCTCCCTTGTTCTTAAAAATGGGCACCAGCACACTTCTCCTCCACTCCTCTGACATCTGCTCACTCTCTAGTACCTTGTTGAATGTTCTTGTCAGAAAATCTACTGCTACCTCTCCTAGACACTTCCATACCTCCACAGGTATATCATCAGGACCAACTGCCTTTCCATTCTTCATCCTCTTCAATGCCCTTCTCACTGCACCCTTACTGATCTTTGCTACATCCTGCTCCTCAATGGTCACCTCTTCTACTCTTTTTTCTCTCTCATTTCCTCATTCATCAGCTCTTCAAAGTACTATTTCCATCTTCCCAGCACACTTCTGTCATCAGTCAATACATTTCCCTCTCTGTCCTTTATCAATCTAACTTGCTGCACGTCCTTCCCATCTCTATTGTTCTGCTGTGCCAACCTGTATAGATCATTTTCTCCCTCTTTACTATCCAACCTATCATACAAGTCATCATACACCCTCTGTTTGGCCTTAGCCACTGCTACTTTCGCCTTACGCTGTTTCTCCCTGTACTCCTGTTTACTCTCTTCAGTCCTCTCAATGTCCCACTTCTTCTTAGCTAACCTCTTCCTTTGTACACACTCCTGCACTTCCTCATTCCACCACCAAGTCTCCTTATCTACTTTCCTTCCAGATGACACACCAAGTACTCTCCTACCTGTGTCCCTGATAACATTTGCTGTGGTTGTCCAGTCATTTGGAAGCACTTCCTGGCCACCCAAAACCTGTTTTAACTCCTCCTTGAAGACAACACGACACTCTTCCTTTTTTAGCTTCCACCACTTTGTCTTCTGCTCTGCCTTTGCCTTTTTCACCTTTCTCACCATCAGAGTCATCCTGCACACCACCATCCTATGCTGTTTGGCAACACTCTCACCCACTATGACTTTGCAGTCGCTGACTTCCTTCAAATTACATCGCCTACACAAGATGTAGTCTACCTGTGTGCTCCTTCCTCCGCTTTATAAGTCACCCTATGCTCCTGTTTCTTCTGTAAGAAAGTATTCACCACAGCCATTTACATCATTTTTGCAAAATCTATCAACATCTGTCCTTCTGCGTTCCTGTCCTGGATACCAAACCTGCCCATCACTTCCTTGTCCCCTCTGTTGCCTGCACCAACATGTCCATTGAAGTCCGCACCAATGACCACTCTTTCACCTCTGGGGGTACTCTGCATCACTTCATCTAAATCACTCCAGAATCTCTCTTTCTCTTCTAGCTTACATCCTGCCTGTGGGGCATAAGCACTAACAACATTGAGCATCACACCTTCAATTTCTAACTTGAGACTCATCACTCTGTCTGACACTCTTTTCACTTTTAGAACATTCCTGACAAACTCCTCCTTCAAGATGACTCCTCCATTTCTCTTCCCATCCACAGCGTGATAAAATAGCTTAAACCCTGCTCCTAAGCTTTTAGCTTTGCTACCTTTCCACCTGGTCTCCTGAACACACAGTATGTCCACCTTCCTCCTCTGCATCATGTCAACCAGCTCTCTACCTTTTCTTTGCATAGTTCCAACATTCAAAGTCCCCACTCTCAGTCCAAGACTCATGCCTTTCCTCTTCTCTCTCTGCCTACGGACATGCCTCCCACCTCTCCTTCTTCGACGTCTTCGACCAACAGTAGTCCAATTTCCATCAGCACCCTGTTGATTGACAGCACAATTTGATGGTGGTCGTTGTTAACCCGGGCCTTGACCGATCCGGTATGGGGGTGATACTTCTGATTTGCATCATAAATGTTTGGCATTGGTTTTACGTTGGATGCCCTTCCTGACACAACCCTCTGCATTTCTCCGGGCTTGGGACTGGCATGAGGGGGAGAGACACCTCTTAGTGCCCCCCCACCTCATGGCTGCATTGAAGGTCCAGACAAACTGCGATTCAGAAAAACCTTATGACACAGAAACAGATGATGCAGTTTCCCTTGCCCACACGCAAGTCACTGGGGTCCCCTCTGGAGCCAGGCCCTTGTGAGTGGCTCAAAGGTGAACACCTGGTGGTTGGGCTTCTGCCCATGGAGCCTGGCCGGGCCTAACCTGGAAAGGAGACATGGTCCACCCTCCCATGGACCCACCACCCGTTGAAGGAGTTTTAGGGGTCGGGTGCAATGTGAGTTGTGTGGCAGCCGAAGGCATGGGTTCTGTCGGACCAATCCTGGGCTAATGACTTTGACCCTTGGGAAATGGAATGTCACCTCTCTGGCGGGGACGGAGCCTGATCTGGTGCGTGAGGTGGAGGAATACCGACTAGATAAGATAAGATAAGATAAGATACAGCTTTATTAATCTCACAATGGAGAAATTCACTGTTACAGGCTCTTTCGGTACCATCAGTAGGGGGTGCAAAAATAGATACAAATACAAACATACACACATCTTCTTCTTTTCCTTTCGGCTTTTCCCTTCAGGGGACGCCACAGCGAATCATCTGCCTCCATCTCACCCTATCCTTTGCATCTTCTTCTCTTACACCAACGACCTTCATGTCCTCCTTCACCACATCCATGAATCGTCTCTTTGGTCTTCCTCTAGGCCTTTTGCGTGGTAGTTCCAGCCTCAGCATCCTATTACCAATATACTCACTATACCTCCTCTGAACATGTCCAAACCATCTCAATCTAGCCTCTCTGACTTTGTCTCCAAAACATTTTACATGTGCTGTCCCTCTGATGTGCTCATTCCTAATCCTATCCATCCTCGTTACTCCCAAAGAGAACCTCAACATTTTCATCTCTGCTACCTCCAACTCTGCCTCCTGTCTTTTACCCAGGGCCACTGTTTCTAACCCATACAACATCGTTGGCCTCAACACCGTCTTGTACACTTTTCCTTTCATTCTTGCCGATGGTTGATGGCACTGATGGCGGTCGTTGTTAACCTGGGCCTCGACCGATCCGGTATGTGATTCTTTCTTGTGATTCGCATAGTTTATTTGGCATTTGTTTTACGCCGGATGCCCTTCCTGACGCAACCCTCTGCATTTATCCGGGCTTGGGACCGGCGTGAGGGAGAGACACTGGTTAGTGCCCCCCCATTACGGCTGCATTAAACATACACACATACATATATATTATATAAGTAATGTTGGAACTATGCACAGAAAAGGTAGAGAGCTGGTTGACATGATGCAGAGGAGGAAGGTGGACATACTGTGTGTTCAGGAGACCAGGTGGAAAGGTCGCAAAGCTAAAAGCTTAGGAGCAGGGTTTAAGCTATTTTATCACGGTGTGGATGGGAGGAGAAATGGAGTCGGAGTCATCTTGAAGGAGGAGTTTGTCAGGAATGTTCTAAAAGTGAAAAGAGTGTCAGACAGAGTGACGAGTCTCAAGTTAGAAATTGAAGGTGTAATGCTCAGTGTTGTTAGTGCTTATGCCCCACAGTCAGGATGTGAGCTAGAAGAGAAGGAGAGATTCTGGAATGACTTAGATGAAGTGATGCAGAGTACCACCAGAGGTGAAAGAGTGGTCATTGGTGCAGACTTCAATGGACATGTTGGTGCAGGCAACAGAGGGGACGAGGAAGTGATGGGCAGGTTTGGTATCCAGGACAGGAACGCAGAAGGACAGATGTTGATAGATTTTGCAAAAAGGATGGAAATGGCTGTGGTGAATACTTTCTTTGAGAAGAAACAGGAGCATAGGGTGACTTATAAATGCGGAGGTAGGAGCACACAGGTAGACTACATCTTGTTTAGGCGATGTAATTTGAAGGAAGTCAGTGACTGCAAAGTCATCGTGGGTGAGAGTGTTGCCAAACAGCATAGGATGGTGGTGTGCAGGATGACTCTGATGGTGAGAAAGGTGAAAAAGGCAAAGGCAGAGCAGAAGACAAAGTGGTGGAAGCTGAAAAAGGAAGAGTGTCGTGTTGTCTTCAAGGAGGAGTTGAAACAGGCTTTGGGTGGCCAGGAAGTGCTTCCAAATGACTGGACAACCACAGCAAATGTGATCAGGGACACAGGTAGGAGAGTACTTGGTGTGTCCTCTGGAAGGAAAGTAGATAAGGAGACTTGGTGGTGGAATGAGGAAGTGCAGGAGTGTGTACAAAGGAAGAGGTTAGCCAAGAAGAAGTGGGACATTGAGAGGACCGAAGAGAGTAAACAGGAGTACAGGGAGACACAGTGTAAGGCGAAAGTAGCAGTGGCTAAGTCTAAACAGAGGGCGTATGATGACTTGTATGATAGGTTGGATAGTAAAGAGGGAGAAAATGATCTATACAGGTTGGCACAGCAGAGAAATAGAGATGGGAAGGATGTGCAGCAAGTTAGATTGATAAAGGACAGAGAGGGAACTGTATTGACTAATGACAGAAGTGTGCTGGGAAGATGGAAAGAGTACTTTGAAGAGCTGATGAATGAGGAAAATGAGAGAGAAAAAAGAGTAGAAGAGGTGACCATTGAGGAGCAGGATGTAGCAAAGATCAGTAAGGGTGAAGTGAGAAGGGCATTGAAGAGGATGAAGAATGGAAAGGCAGTTGGTCCTGATGATATACCTGTGGAGGTATGGAAGTGTCTAGGAGAGGTAGCAGTAGATTTTCTGACAAGAACATTCAACAAGGTACTAGAGAGTGAGCAGATGCCGGAGCAGTGGAAAAGAAGTGTGCTGGTGCCCATTTTTAAGAACAAGGGAGACGTGCAGAGTTGCAGCAACTACAGAGGGATAAAGTTGATGAGCCATACGATGAAGTTATGGGAAAGAATAGTGGAAGCTAGACTAAGGGCAGAGGTCAGCATTTGTGAACAACAGTTTGGTTTCATGCCAAGAAAGAGCACCACAGATGCAATGTTTGCCTTGAGGATGTTAATAGAGAAGGACAGAGAAGGTCAGAGGGAGCTACATTGTGCCTTTGTGGATCTTGAAAAAGCATATGACAGGGTGCCAAGAGAAGAACTGTGGTATTGCATGAGGAAGTCTGGAGTGGCAGAGAAGTATGTTAGAGTGGTTCAGGACATGTATGAGAGATGTAAGACAGTGGTGAGGTGTGCTGTCGGTGTGACCGACGAATTCAAGGTGGAGGTTGGACTGCATCAAGGGTCAGCTCTGAGCCCCTTCTTGTTTGCTATGGTGATTGACAGGCTGACAGACGAGGTGAGACAAGAATCTCCATGGACTATGATGTTTGCAGATGACATCGTGATCTGTAGTGAGAGCAGAGAACAAGTGCAGGAAAATCTAGAGAGGTGGAGGTATGCCCTGAAAAGGAGAGGAATGAAGGTTAGCCTCAGAAAATCAGAATACATGTGTGTGAATGAGAAGGACCCAGGAGGAACGGTGATGTTACAGGGAGCAGATATAACGAAGGTGGAGGATTTTAAGTACCTAGGCTCAACAATCCAGAGCAATGGAGAGTGTGGAAAAGAGGTGAAGAAGCATGTGCAGGCAGGCTGGAATGGTTGGAGAAAAGTATCCGGTGTGATGTGCGATAGGAGAGTGTCAGCAAGAATGAAGGGAAAAGTGTACAAGATGGTGGTGAGGCCAGCGATGTTGTATAGCTTAGAAACAGTGGTGCTGAGGAAAAGGCAGGAGGCAGAGCTGGAGGTAGCGGAGATGAAAATGTTGAGGTTCTCCCTGGGAGTAACGAGGATGGATAGGATCAGAAATGAGTATATCAGAGGGACAGCCCACGTAAGATGTTTTGGAGACAAAGTCAGAGAGGCTAGATTGAGATGGTTTGGACATGTACAGAGGAGGGATAGTGAGTATATTGGCAGTAGGATGCTGAGGTTGGAACTACCAGGCAGAAGGCCTCGAGGAAGACCGAAGAAGAGATTTATGGATGTGGTGAAGGAAGACATGAAGGTCGTTGGAGTCAGAAAAGAAGATGCGGAGGACAGGGTGAGGTGGAGGCGGATGATTTGCTGTGGCGACCCCTGAAGGGAGCAGCCGAAAGCAAAAGAAGAAGAATAAATAAATAAATAGACACATAAATAGTATAAATTAATAAACAATAAAAGAAAAGAAGGGAACGACTTTGTAGACTGGCCTATATTCACGTGTATATGTATCTGAGGGCAGAGTAGATGGGTTGATATGGTTCACAGTCAGTGGGGTAGATGTGGTTGATTAAAGTGCACGGGGTTTTTATTGCACATAACCGGTATTTTCACAGACAGTTACAAAGTGGCGTTGTACAGTCTGACAGCGGTGGGAATGAACGACCTGCGGTAGCGCTCCTTCCTGCACTGAGCATGTCTCAGTCGTCCACTGAAGGAGCGACTCAGCTTCTCTACAGTCTGGTGCAGTGGGTGAGAGCTGTTGACCAAGATGGATGTAAGCTTTGCTACCATCCTTCTCTCACTCACCTCCTCCACAGAGTCCAGTGGGCAGCCGAGGACAGAGCTGGCCCTCCTGACCAGCTTGTTCAGTCTCTTTCTGTCCCACTCTGTGCTGCCCGGGGCCCAGCAGATGGCAGCGTAGAGGATTGCAGAGGCTACCACAGACTCATAAAATGTCCTGAGCAGAGGTTTGCATACTCCGAAGGACCTGAGTCTCCTCAGAAGGTGGAGGCAACTCTGGCCCTTCTTGTACAGGGCGTTGGTGTTGTGGGACCAGTCCAGTTTATTGTTAAGGTGAACTCCCAGGTATTTGAAACTGTTCACTATCTCAATGTATTTGAAACTGTTCACTATCTCAATGTCCTGTCCCTGGATGTTCACTAGTGAGTGTGTGTGTGTGTGTGTGTGTGTGTGTGTGTGTGTGTGTGTGTGGGTGTGTGGGTGTGTGTGTGTGTGTTTGTGTGTGTGTGTGTGTGTGTGTGTGTGTTAGTGTGCTTCTTCTGAAGTCGACCACCATCTCCTTCGTCTTCCTAGTGTTCAAGCACAAGTGGTTGCGCTCACACCAGTCCATGAAGTCAATGATGACCGACCGGTACTCCAGCTCATTCCCCTCTAACACACGGCCCACGATGGCGGATGGATGGATATAGTCGTGTTCACCTCAACGCATAGCTTGGGTTCTGGAACTACCCATCTCGAAAGAGGCTGCACCTTATTCCATTCTGGAGTTGCTCATGGGAAGAGGTGGAGAGCTGCTGTGGACATTCTTATTGCCCCCCGTCTCGGGGCCCAAATGTTGAAGTTCTCCCCGGTAGATGAAAAGGTAGTTTCCTTCCTCTTCGGGTGGGGGGACGGGTCCTGACTGTTATTTGTGCCTCTGCACCAAATGGCAGATCAGAGTACCCACCCTTCTTGGAGTATTTTTTTGGAGGGGGGTTGGAGAACACTCGTTGTCTTGGGAGACTTCAACGCCCATTTGGGCATTTGGGCAATGATTGTGTGACCTGGAAGGATGTGATTTCCAGTCTGAGCCTGAATGGCGTTTTGTTGTTGGACTTCTGTGCTCGTCACAGTTTGTCTATAACGAACACCATGTTCGAACATAAAGGTTCCCATAAGTGCACTTGGCACCAGGACACTCTAGGTCGCAGTTCGATGATTGACTTTGTATTAAGGTCATCGGACTTGCGGCTGTATGTTCTGTACACTTGGGTGAAGAGAGGAGCTGAGCTATCTATCAATCACCACCTGGTGGTGAGCTGGCTTTGGTGGTGGGGGAGGCCACCTTCCAGACCTGGCAGGACCAAGCGTGCAATTAGGGCCTGCTGGGAACGTTTGGCGAAGTCCCCTGTCCGAGAGGCCTTTAACTCCCACCTCCGCCAGAGCTACAACCATGTCCCAGAGGAGGCGGGTAACATGGTTTGCGAATGGGCCATGTTTCATGCCTCCATTGCTAAGGCAGAAGCCCATAGCTGTGGCTGGAATGCTGTCGGTGCTTGTCGTGGCAGTAACCCCCGAACCCAGTGGTGAACACCTATGGTGAAGGGGCCGTCCAGCTGAAATCAGGTTTATTTACCCTGTGGGACTCTATTAGTGGACAGGTATCAGCAGGCCAAACATGCTGCAGCCAAGACTATCACGGATGCAAAATCTCAGGCGTGGGAGGAGTTTGGTGAGGGTCTGGAGAGTGATTATAGGTTGGCCTCAAAAAGATTCTGGCCCACCATCCGATGCCTCAGGAAGGGGAAGCAGTTCTCCATAAACACTGTTTACAGTGGGGGTGTGGAGCTGCTTACCTCGACTGGGGATGTTGTCGAGAGGTGGAGGGAAAACTTTGAGGATCTCCTCAATCCCACCAACATGCCCCCTGTGGAGGAAGAAAACCCTGGGGGTTTGGGTAGGGGTCTGCCCATCACTGGAGTGGAGGTCACTGAGGTTGTCAAAAAGCTGTTCAGTGGTTGAGCGCCGGGGTTGGATGAGATCCACTCTGAATATCTCAGGTCTCTGGGTGCTGTAGGACTGTCTTGGTTTACGCGTCTCTGCAACATTGCGTAGTTATCGGGGGCTGTACCTTTGTATTGGCAAACCGGGGTGGTGGTCCCTATTTTTAAGAAGGGGGACCGGAGGGTGTGTTCCAATTATCAGGGAATCACACTCCTTAGCCTCCCCGGGAAAGTCTATACAGGGGTACTGGAGAGGAGGATCTGACCGAAAGTCAAACCTCGGATTCAAGAGAAACAATGTGGTTTTCGTCCTGGCCGTAGCACTCTTGACGGACTCTATACACTCCACAGGAATTCGGAAAGGGCATGGGAGTTTGCCCAATCTGTCCACATGTAGTTTGTGGATTTGGAGAAGGTTTTTGACCATGTCTCTCGAACAATCTTGTGGGGCGTGCTCCGGGAGTATGGCATTCCGGACCCGTTGTTATGGGCCATTCGATTGCTGTATCACCGGAACCAGTTTGGTCCGTATTCATAACAACAGGTCGAATTCGTTTCCAGACGGAGTTGGACTCTGCCAAGGCTGTCTTTGGTCACCGATTCTTCTTCTTCTTCTTCTTCTTCTTCTTCTTCTTCTCTTCTTCTTCTTCTTCTTTTCCTTTTGGCTGTTCCATTCAGGGAGAGTAGGGACTTTGAATGTTGAAACTATGACAGGAAACGGTAGAGCGCTAGCTGACATGATGCAGAGGAGGAAGGTGGACATACTGTGTGTTCAGGAGACCAGATGGAAAGGTAGCAAGGCGACAAGCTTAGGAGCAGGGTTTAAGCTGTTTTCTGATTGTGTAGGTGGGAAGAGAAATGGAGTAGGAATCATCTTGAAGGAAAGGTTTGTCAGGAATGTTCGAGAAGTGAAAAGAGTGTCAGACAAGTGATGAGTCTCAAGGAGAAATTGAAGGTGCGATGTTCAATGTTGGAAGTGCTTATGCCCCACTGGCAAGATGTGAGCATGAACAGAAGGAGAGATTCTGGAGTGAGTTAAATGAAGTGATGCAGAGTACATGCAGAAGTGAAAGAGTGGTCATTGGTGCAGACTTCAATGGACATGTTGATACAGGCAACAGAAAGGGCGAGGAACTGATGGGTAGGTTTGGTATCTAGGACAGGAACACAGAAGGACAGATGTTGATCAATTTTGCAAAAAGCATGGAAATGGCCGAGGTGAATACTTTCTTCCAGAAGAGACAGGAGCAGACAGTGACTGATAAAAGCAGAGGTAGGAGCACACAGGTACACTACATCTTGTGTAGGCAATGTAATTTGAAGGAAGTCAGTGACTGCAAAGTAGTAGTGGGTGAGAGTGTTGCCAGACAGCATATGATGGTGGTCTGAAGGATGACACTGATGGTGAAAAAGGCAAAGAAGGCAAAGGCAGAGCAGAAGGACAAGCTGAAAAAGGAAGAGGGTCATGTTGTCTTCAAGGAGGAGTTGAAACAGGGTTTGGGTGATCAGGATGTGCTTCCATCTCACTGCATAACCACAGCAAATGTGATCAGGGACACAGGTAGGGGAATACTCAGTATGTCCTCTGGACGGAAAGTAGATAAGGAGACTTGGTGGTGGAATGGGGAAGTGCAGGAGTGTGTGTATAAAGGAAGAGAATAGCTAAGAAGAAGTGGGACATTGAGAGGACCGAGGAGAGTAAACAAGAGTACAGGGAGACAGCATAATGTGAAGGTAGCGGTGTCAAAGGCCAAACAGAAAACATCTGATGACTTGTATGCCAGGTTGGACAATAGGGTGGAGAAAAGGATTTATACAGGTTAGCATAGCAGAGAAATAATGCAGCCGTGAGGGAGGGGGGGGGCACTAACCAGTGTCTCTCCCCCTTACGCTGGTTCCAAGCCCAGACAAATGCAAAGGGGAAGGGCATCCAATGTAAAACCAATGCCAAACTTTATCATGCAAATCACAAATAAGACCTCCATAGTGGATCAGTCAAGGCCTGGGTTAACAACGACCGCCATCAGTGCTGTTAACCAACAGGATGCTGATGGAAATTGGACTACTGTTGGTCGAAGAAGGAGAGGCAGGGGGCATGTCTGTAGGCTGAGAGAGAAGAGGAAAAGCATGAGTCTCGAACTGATAGTAGGGACTTTGAATGTTGGAACGATGCAAGGAAAAGATAGAGAGCTAGCATGATGCAAAGGAGGAAGGTGGATATACTGTGTGTTCAGGAGACCAGGTGGAAAGGTAGCAAAGCTAGAAGCTTAGGAGCAGAGTGTAAGCTGTTTTTTCATGGTGTGGATGGGAAGAGAAAGGGAGCAGGAGTCATCTTGAAGGAGGGGTTTGTCAGGAATGTTCTAGAAGTGAAAGGGTGTAAGACAGAGTGATGAGTCTCAAGTTAGAAATTGAAGGTGTGATGTTCAATGTTTTTAATGCATATGCCCCACAGGCAGGATGTGAGCTAGAAGAGAAGGAGAGATTTTGGAGTGAGTTAGATGAAGTAATGCAGAATACCCCCCGAGGTGAAAGAGTGGTCATTGGTTTAGACTTCAATGGACATGTTGGTGCAGGCAACAGAGGGGACGAAGAACTGATGGGCAAGTTTGGTATCCAGGACAGGAACACAGATGGACAGATGTTGATCGATTTTGCAAAAAGGATAAAAATGGCTGAGGTGAAGACTTTCTTCAAGAACAGACGGGAGCATAAGGTGATTTATCAAAGCGGCGGTCGGAGCACACAGGTAGACTAACATCTTCTGCAGACAATGCAGTTTGAAGGAAGTCAGTGACTGCAAAATAATAGTAGGTGACAGTGTTGCCAAACAGCATAGGATGGTGGTCTGAAGGATGACGCTGATGGCTAGAAAGGTGAAGAAAGCAAAGGCAGAACAAAAGGCAAAGCTGAAAAAGGAAGAGGGTCATGTTGTCTTCAAGTGGGATTTGAACAGGCTTTGGGTGGCCAGGAAGTGCTTCCAGATGACTGGACAACCACAGCAAATGTGATCAGGGACACATGTAGGAGAATACTTGGTGCGTCCTCTGGGAGGAAAGTAGATAAGGAAACTTGGTGGTGGAATGAGGAAGTGCAGGAGTGTGTACAAAGGAAGAGGATAGCTAAGAAGAAGTGGGACATTGAGAGGACTGAAGAGAGTAAACAGGAGTACAGGGAGACACAGCGTAAGGCGAAAATAGCGGTGGCAAAGGTCAAACAGAGGGCGTATGATGACTTGTATGATAGGTTGGACAGTAAGGAGGGAGAAAATGATCTATACATTTTGGCACAGCAGAGAGATAGAGATGGGAAGGACGTGCAGCAAGTTAGAGTGATAAAGGACAGAGAGGGAAATGTATTGACTGATGACAGAAGTGTGCTGGGAAGAGGTGAAGAAGCATATGCAGGCAGCCTGGAATAGTTGGAAAAAAGTATCTGGTGTGATGTGCAATAGGAGAGTATCAGCGAGAATGAAAGGAAAAGTGTACAAGACAGTGATGAGGCCAGCGATGTTGTATGGTTTAGAAACAGTGGCGCTGAGGAAAAGACAGGAGTCAGAGTTGGAGGTAGTAGAGATGAAAATGTTGAGGTTCTCTCTGGGAGTAACGAGGATGGATAGGATCAGAGATGAGTACATCAGAGGGACAGCCAATGTACGATGTCTTGGAGACAAAGTCAGAGAGGCTAGATTGAGATGGTTTGGACATGTACAGAACCGGGATAGTGAATATATTGGCAGTAGGATGCTGAGGTTGGAACTACCAGGCAGAAGGCGTAGAGGAACACCAAAGAAGAGATTTTTGGATGTGGTGAAGGCGGACATGAAGGTCGTTGGAGTAAGAGAAGAAGATGCAGAGGACAGGGCAAGTTGTTGGCGGATGATTTGCTGTGGCAGCCCCTGACGGGAACAGCCGAAAGGAAAAAAAGAAGCATAGCTGAGAAATAGAGATCGGAAACTCGTGCAATAAGTTAGCGTGATTCATGACAGAGTGGGAAATGTATTGACTGATGACAGAAGTGTGCTGGGAAGATGGAAAGAGTTCTTTGAAGAGCTGATAATGAGGAACATGATAGAGAAAAAAGTGTAGAAGAGGTGACTGTTGACGACCAGAAAGTTGCAAAGATTAGTCAGTGTGAAGTGAGGAGGGCATTGAAGAGGATGAAGAGTGAAAATGCACTTGGTCCTGATGACATACCTTTGGAGGTATGGAACTGACCAGGAGAGGTAGCAGCAGAGTTTCTGACAAGAACATTCAACACAGTCTTATACAGTAAGCTGATGCCAGAGGAATGGAGAAGTGTTCTGGAGCCCATTTTTAAGAACAAGGGAGACGTGCAGAGTTGTGGAACCTACAGGGGGATAAAGTTGATGAGATATACGATGAAGTTATGGGAAAGAATAGTGGATGCAAGACTGAGGGCAGAGGTTTCCATTTATGAACATCAGTTTGGTTTCATGCCAAGAAAGAGCACCACAGATCGAGTGTTTGCCTTGAGGATGTTAATAGAGAAGTCCAGAAAAGGTCAGAGGAGATTGGCAGATGGTGACAGATGATTCGTTGTGGCGACCCCTTAAGAGAAAAAGAAGAAGAAGATGATGATGAAGAAGATATATTAAATATATAATTTAAAATATAAATCTTCTTCTTCTTCTTCTTCTTTTACTTTCGGCTGCTCCCTTCAGGGGTCGCCACAGCAAATCATCCGCCTCCACCTCACCCTGTCCTCCGCATCTTCTTTTCTGACTCCAACGACCTTCATGTCTTCCTTCACCACATCCATAAATCTCTTCTTCGGTCTTCCTCGAGGCCTTCTGCCTGGTAGTTCCAACCTCAGCATCCTACTGCCAATATACTCACTATCCCTCCTCTGTACATGTCCAAACCATCTCAATCTAGCCTCTCTGACTTTGTCTCCAAAACATCTTACGTGGGCTGTCCCTCTGATATACTCATTTCTGATCCTATCCATCCTCGTTACTCCCAGGGAGAACCTCAACATTTTCATCTCCGCTACCTCCAGCTCTGCCTCCTGCCTTTTCCTCAGCGCCACTGTTTCTAAGCCATACAACATCGCTGGCCTCACCACCATCTTGTACACTTTTCCCTTCATTCTTGCTGACACTCTCCTATCGCACATCACACCGGATACTTTTCTCCAACCATTCCAGCCTGCCTGCACACGCTTCTTCACCTCTTTTCCACACTCTCCATTGCTCTGGATTGTTGAGCCTAAGTACTTAAAATCCTCCACCTTCGTTATCTCTGCTCCCTGTAACATCACCGTTCCTCCTGGGTCCTTCTCATTCACACACATGTATTCTGATTTTCTGAGGCTAACCTTCATTCCTCTCCTTTCCAGTGCATACCTCCACCTCTCTAGATTTTCCTGCACTTGTTCTCTGCTCTCACTACAGATCACGATGTCATCTGCAAACATCATAGTCCATGGAGATTCTTGTCTCACCTCGTCTGTCAGCCTGTCAATCACCATAGCAAACAAGAAGGGGCTCAGAGCTGACCCTTGATGCAGTCCCACCTCCCCCTTGAATTCGTCGGTCACACCGACAGCACACCTCACCACTGTCTTACATCTCTCATACATGTCCTGCACCACTCTAACATACTTCTCTGCCACTCCAGACTTCCTCATGCAATACCACAGTTTTTCTCTTGGCACCCTGTCATATGCTTTTTCCAGATCCACAAAGGCACAATGTAGCTCCCTCTGACCTACTCTGTACTTCTCTATTAACATCCTCAAGGCAAACATTGCATCTGTGGTGCTCTTTCTTGGCATGAAACCAAACTGTTGTTCACAAATGCTGACCTCTGCCCTTAGTCTAGCTTCCACTATTCTTTCCCATAACTTCATCGTATGGCTCATTAACTTTATCCCTCTGTAGTTGCTGCAACTCTGCACGTCTCCCTTGTTCTTAAAAATGGGCACCAGCACACTTCTCCTCCACTCCTCCGGCATCTGCTCACTCTCTAGTACCTTGTTGAATGTTCTTGTCAGAAAATCTACTGCTACCTCTCCTAGACACTTCCATACCTCCACAGGTATATCATCAGGACCAACTGCCTTTCCATTCTTCATCCTCTTCAATGCCCTTCTCACTTCACCCTTACTGATCTTTGCTACATCCTGCTCCTCAATGGTTACCTCTTCTACTCTTTTTCTCTCTCATTTTCCTCATTCATCAGCTCTTCAAAGTACTCTTTCCATCTTCTCAGCACACTTCTGTCATTAGTCAATACAGTTCCCTCTCTGTCCTTTATCAATCTAACTTGCTGCACGTCCTTCCCATCTCTATTTCTCTGCTGTGCCAACCTGTATAGATCATTTTCTCCTCTTTACTATCCAACCTATCATACAAGTCATCATACGCCCTCTGTTTGGCCTTAGCCACTGCTACTTTCGCCTTACGCTGTGTCTCCCTGTACTCCTGTTTACTCTCTTTGGTCCTCTCAATGTCCCACTTCTTCTTGGCTAACCTTTTCCTTTGTACACACTCCTGCACTTCCTCATTCCACCACCAAGTCTCCTTATCTACTTTCCTTCCAGAGGACACACCAAGTACTCTCCTACCTGTGTCCCTGATCACATTTGCTGTGGTTGTCCAGTCATTTGGAAGCACTTCCTGGCCACCCAAAGCCTGTTTCAACTCCTCCTTGAAGACAACACGACACTCTTCCTTTTCAGCTTCCACCACTTTGTCTTCTGCTCTGCCTTTGCCTTTTCACCTTTCTCACCATCAGAGTCATCCTGCACACCACCATCCTATGCTGTTTGGCAACACTCTCACCCACGATGACTTTGCAGTCACTGACTTCCTTCAAATTACATCGCCTACACAAGATGTAGTCTACCTGTGTGCGCCTACCTCCGCTTTCATAAGTCACCCTATGCTCCTGTTTCTTCTCAAAGAAAGTATTCACCACAGCCATTTCCATCCTTTTTGCAAAATCTATCAACATCTGTCCTTCTGCGTTCCTGTCCTGGATACCAAACCTGCCCATCACTTCCTCGTCCCTTCTGTTGCCTGCCCCAACATGTCCATTGAAGTCTGCACCTATGACCACTCTTTCACCTCTGGGGGTACTCTGCATCACTTCATCTAAGTCACTCCAGAATCTCTCCTTCTCTTCTAGCTCACATCCTGCCTGTGGGGCATAAGCACTAACAACATTGAGCATTACACCTTCAATTTCTAACTTGAGATTCATCACTCTGTCTGACACTCTTTTCACTTTTAGAACATTCCTGACAAACTCCTCCTTCAAGATGACTCCGACTCCATTTCTCTTCCCATCCACACCGTGATAAAATAGCTTAAACCCTGCTCCTAAGCTTTTAGCTTTGCTACCTTTCCACCTGGTCTCCTGAACACACAGTATGTCCACTTTCCTCCTCTGCATCATGTCAACCAGCTCTCTACCTTTTCTGTGCATAGTTCCAACATTCAAAGTCCCCACTCTCAGTCCTAGACTCATGCCTTTCCTCTTCTCTCTCTGCCTACGGACACGCCTCCCACCTCTCCTTCTTTGACGTCTTCGACCAACAGTAGTCCAATTTCCATCAGCACCCTGTTGATTGACAGCACTGATGGCGGTCGTTGTTAACCCGGGCCTCGACCGATCCGGTATGGAGGTAATACTTTTGATTTGCATCATCAATAATTGGCATTGGTTTTACGTCGGATGCCCTTCCTGACACAACCCTCTGCATTTCTCCGGGCTTGGGACCGGCATGAGGGGGAGAGACACTGGTTAGTGCCCCCCACCTCATGGCTGCATTTATAAATTTATGCATTTATAATGCATTTATAATTTAAAATATAAATATTTTCCAATTTTAGTGCAATATAATTCATGTTCTTGTGTCTTCTGAATTATGTTTCTATTCTTCTTCTTCTTCTTCTTCTTCTTCTTCTTCTTATTATTATTATTATTGTTGTTGTTGTTGTTGTTGTTGTTTACTAGGCCTGTGCAAGGTATTTTTTAAACATTGGATTTATATATTTATTCTATAGAAGTATGTGTTTTTGCTGAATTGAGCCTTTCTGCTATTTTATAACTTGAGTCTTTGCATGACCGCACAAGAATTCCTGTGTGTAAAAGCACAAATGGCAAATCAAAATCTTGAATCTTGAATCTTAACTGAAGACGTTTTATGAGTCTGTTGTGGTCAATGCTATCCTCTTTGCTGTTACATGCTGCGGGAAGTAGGCGGTGGGTTGCAGACACCAACAGATTCAACAAACTGATCTACAAGGCCAGTAATGTTCTGGGGATGGAGCTGGAGTCTGTGAGGGTAGTGTCAGAGAGGGGAATGTTGAAAATGTGGGGGGAAAAAAACAATTCTGAACAATCCCTTCCACCACCATCTGATCACTATCAAATTCATTGAGAGACAGAGACCACCTAAATGCATCCCTGCATGACACAGGAAATCATTCCAATCTGTGGCCGTTAAACTGCACAACTCTGCTATATTTATTACTTGTATAAAGGAAATTATTTCTCCTGCATTTATCCCATTCAAAGTGAACACACACAACAGTAAGCACATACTCGGAGCAATGGGCTGCCACATACATTTGGGGCACCCAGAGAGCAGTTGGGGGTTAGGTGCCTTGCTCAAGGGCAAATGATGGAGAAAAAAGGCTTCTCAGACTCTCACCGCCACACTTTATTTCACGCTGGTATGGGAATAAAACCAACTACCGTTTGCTCTCAAAACTGGTTCTCTAACTTTTAGCTGCCCCATATTGGAACAACATCCACTATTAAACAGCCCTCTTTTCCTTTTGGCTGTTCCCTTTCAAGGGTTGCCACAGCAAATCATATGCCTCCATCTTCATGGAAGTCATACTAATGATTTGCACATTCGATTTGGCATAGATTTTTATGTCGGATGCCTTTCCTGACAGAGGGGCAGAAACATGTTGATGACTATGCAGCCTACACTTGACGAAAGTCAGCAATGGTTCTTTTACATGCCTCTCAAAATAGACAGTGAGATACGTGGCCGGCCTTTGATAACCCAGTTAGCTGCACTGGGGAGGGGGCAGTGAAAAACCATATACAGTGGTATGAAAAAGAATCTGAACCTTTTGGAATTTCTCACATTTCTGCATAAAATCACCATCAAATGTGATCTGATCTTTGTCAAAATCACACAGACGAAAAAACAGTGTCTGCTTTAACTAAAACCACCCAAACATTTATAGGTTTTCATATTTTATGAGGATGGCATGCAAACAATGACAGAAGGGTGAGGAATAAGTAACTGAACCATCACATTTAATATTTTGTCCCCCCCCCCCCCCCCCCCCCGGCAGCAATAACTTCAACCAGACGCTTCCTGTAGCTGCAGATCAGTCTGGCACATCGATCAGGACTCATCTTGGCCCATTCTTCTTTACAAAACTGCTCTAGTTCAGTCATATTCCTGGGATGTCTGGCATGAAACGCTGTCTTGAGGTCATGCCAGAGCATCTCAATGGGGTTCAAGTCTGGACTTTGACTTGGCCACTCCAGAATGTGTATTTTGTTCTTCTGAAACCATTCTGAAGTTGAATTACTTCTGTGTTTTAGATCATCGTCTTGTTGCAGCATCCATCCTCTTTTTAGACTCAACTGTCTGACAGATGGCCTCAGGTTTTCCTGCAAAACATCCTGATAAACTGTTGAATTAATTTTTCGATTAATGACCGCAAGTTGTCCAGGCCCCAAGGCAGCAAAACAGCAGCAAACCATGATGCACCCTCCACCATGCTTCACGGTGGGGATGAGGTGTTGATGTTCGTGAGCTGTTCCATTTTTCCTCCACACATGACGTTGTGTGTTCCTCCCAACCAATTCAACTTTGGTTTCATCAGTCCACAAAATATTTTTCCAAAACTTCTGTGGAGTGTCCAAATGCCTTTTTGCGAACATTAAACGAGCAACAATGTTATTTTTAGACAGCAGTGGCTTCCTCCTTGGAGTCCTCCCATGAATACCATTCGTGGCCATTGTTTTACATATAGTTGATGTGTGCACAGAGATATTGAACTGTGCCAGTGATTTCTGTAAGTCTTTCGCAGACACTCTAGGGTTTTTTTTACCTCTCTGAGTATTCTGCACTGAACTCTTGGCATCATCTTTGGTGGACGTCCACTCCTTGGGAGAGAAGCAACAGTGCCAAACTTTCTCCATTTGTAAACAACTTCTCTGACTGTCGAATGATGAACATCCAGCCTTTTAGAGATGGCTTTGTATCCTTTCCCAGCTTTATACAAATCAACAATTCTTGATCGCAGGTCTTCAGACAGCTCTTTTACACGAGTTATGGTGCACATCAGACAATGCTTCTCATCAAGACAATTCTTACCAGGTGTGTGTTTTATAGTGGGCAGGGCAGCTTTAAGCCACTCAGCAGTGATTGGGCATACAACTGACTTAAATTGATTGGTAAAAATTGGTTTCAATTGCTCTTTAAGTCTCCTTAGGCAGAGGGTTCAGTTACTTATTCCTCCCCCTTCTGTCATTGTTTGCATGCTATCCTCAGTAAAATATGAAAACCTTTAAATGTTTGGGTTGTTTTAGTTAAGGCAGACATTGTTTCTTCATCAGTGTGATTTGGACAAAGATCAGATCACATTTGATGGTGATTTTATGCAGAAATGTGAGAAATTCCAAAAGGTTCAGATACTTTTTTCATACCACTGTATTTATACATATATCACTTTTTGTTTGTTTTTGTTTTTTTAATATTCATCAAATTAAAAAAATCAGGAAATTAAGGAAGAATAGTGAAATAGGTTCAGGAAAATACCACAAGAAAAAGGCCAATTATGGAAAAAAAAAAAAAAAAAAAAAAACAGACCTACACAAACACAAAACAAAAAAGAACCCAAAACCACACATCAAAACTAATTACATTTTTGTGAGGTGTGCATCTGAGTGTGTGCACGCGCATCTGCATGTTTGCATGCATCTGTATGTGTGTGCATTTATATGTCATTTACATCTTATTCATTCTTTTTTAATGTTTAATTTTTATTATAATCATTTATAGCATTGAATATGTATTTATTGATATTATATACACATATGCATGGGGGGTTGGGGGGTGATCCTAGTTTGCGGAATTTGGTGGTCACGTGGGAATCTCGGTCCCAATTCACTACGAAAAGTGAGGGATCCCTATATATATATATATATATATATATATATATATATATATATATATATATATATATATATATATATCAGGGGATACAAGTGGCTGAAATGAGCTTCCTTCTCTGTGTGGCGGGGCGCTCCCTTAGAGATAAGGTGAGAAGCTCTACCATCCAGGGAGAGCTCGGAGTAGAACCCCTACTCCTCCGCATTGAGAGGGGTCAGTTGACATGGCTCGGGCATCTGGTCAAAATGCCTCCTGAATGCCTCCCGAATGCCTCCCTGGTATGGTGTTTCAGGCTTGCCCAACCGGGAAGAGGCCCCCGAAGTCTACCTAGAAAACGCTGGAGGGATTATGTCTCTCAGCTTGTCCTCCCCAGAAGAGCTGGAGGAAGTAGCTGAGGAAAGGGACGTCTGGACCTCTTTGCTTAGGTTTGCTGCGCTCGCAACCCGACCCCTCAAGAAGCTGAAGATGATGATTGATGATTGTGATATATATATATATATATATATTTATTATTATTTTTTTTTTATCAAGACTTCATCTCCATTTTAATTGGTATGAAGCAACTCTGGGGGAAAAAGGGATTCTGATTTGTTTATGGTACTTGGCAGTTAACGTTATCAAGAGTGACTTACATTAATAAGCTTCTTTATACGACTGAGCAATTGAGTGTTAAGGGCCTTGCCAATTGAGGGTCATGGGACAGTAAACCAGAGCCTTAACCACTGAGCTACTACTGCATCAATGACCAGTCATAATCTAGACCAGTGTGCCTTCTACCTTCTGAGCGATCACAATGCAGAAGTCTATGTAGAGTGTGTAGTCTATAAGTCCTTTCTTACTGCAGTCGGTGATTTTTTTCCACTTTTTGCTCCACTGAGCGAGTTGTTGAGCGTAATTTCTCTCCACTTGAGCTCGATCTTTAATACAGTCTACAATTACATCACAGACTTGGAAGGAATCTGGCGTCCTATTAACAGTACGCGCATAATTACCTGTCTGAAATAGACAAACACACACACATGGCTTATGAAAACTGTCATCTTTGTAAAATCTTATCATTGTGTTAAATTCACACACACAGAGAAAGAGAGAAACAAATAATATGACAGGGCTTTCTCACCACCCAGAAGCTGAGTTTCTTGGTATCGTCCTGCTTCTCTGCCATAATGAGTTTCACACACCTGAAGGAAGCTAGCAAGAGTGAAAGGACAAAGAGCTCAGAGAGAGAGAGAGAGAGAGAGAGAGAGAGAGAGAGAGAGAGAGAGAGAGAGAGAGAGATTGTAGCTGGACTTTGGCAGCAGAAATTAGAATCCCCTCCCAAACATTCCACTCGCCAACAGAGTCATCCCAAATTAAACATCATGTAAAAGGTCAAAACACACACACACACACACACACACACACACACACACACACACACACACACACACACACACACACACACATACACTGAAACTGATATACATGAATTATATTACGCATAAATATGCTAGACAGTGTGTGTGTGCGTGGGGGGGGGGGGGGTATATACATGTACACTGCGTATTTCCATTCCTAAAACATTTCCTGTCTTTTTTTTTTTGTTTTTTCAATGAGTAATCTGTAATATAAAGTTTGAAGGATAAGGAAACACAATACAGGATTATTTTGAGGATCTTATGTCTAAAGAAAGGATCCAGATGGGTGTCATTTACAGAAGAATCCTCTTCAGTCCACCTTATATACATCCTAAAAGTAAAACAACTATAGAAGCATAAAATGGAGTTGCTTTAATAAATAAATAAATAAATAAATAAATAAACTATTAATGTTTTCCAGTAAAAACAAAACAAAACAAAACAAAACAAAACAAAACAAAACAAAACACAAGAAAGTCTGCAGCACATACATGTAACAGTGTAAGCTTCTTAATAAAAAAGTGTCATGTACAAATCCAACAGGTGATGATCCCTATTTAAAATCTATTCAGAGGTAGAGACAGATGGGACAGTATGAAAATAGAAATTGTTTTTAAATGTTAAAGTGTACACACAAAAATAGAATGTTTTTGTATATCAGTCATCAGAGTCAATCCATGCACCACTATGAATGGGGAACTAGCAAACACTGAACGATTTAAAAATATTTTATTCATTTGTTCATTTGGTGAACTACTTAATCCTAATTAGTGTCATGGGATGCTGGCACCCATCTCAGCTGACTTTGGCCGAGGGTGGGGTACACACTGGACAGCTCGCTATGCCATCATAGGGTCAACACTCACACAACCATTCATACTCCCACTTACACCTAGGGGCGATTTGGAACAGCTTATTAACCTACTGTGCATGTTTTTGGGCTGTGAGAGGAAACCCACGCAAGCACAGGGAGAACATGCAAACTCCACACAGAAATGCCTGAGGTGGGAATTGGAAAGTCAGAGAGGGAGCAATAGATATTCTGAAACAAGGTTCTGAGAGAGTGAGAAGATGCCAGAGGAATGGAGGAGAAGTGTGCTGGTGACCATTTTTAAGAACAAGGGAAATGTGCAGAGTTGTGGCAACTACAGAGGGATAAAGTTGATGAACCATACGATGAAGTTATGGGAAATAATGGTTGGAGAAAAGTGCCCAGTGTGATGTGTGATAGGAAGGTATCGGCAAGAATGAAAGGAAAAGTGTAAAACACAGTGTTGAGGCCAGCAATGTTGTATGGTTTAGAAACAGTAGCACTGGTGAAAAAAACAGAAGGCAGAACTGGAGGTAGCAGAGATGAAAATGTTGAGGTTTTCTTTGGGAGTAACGAGGATGGATAGGATCAGGAATGAGTACATCAGAGGGACAGCACATGTTAGAGGATTTGGAGACAAAGTCAGAGAGGCTAGATTGAGATGGTTTTGACATGTACAGAGGAGGGATAGTGAGTATATTGCTAGTAGAATGCTGAGGTTGGAACTACCAGGCAGAAGGTCTCGAGGAAGACCAAAGAGAAGATTTATGGATGTGGTTAAAGAGGACATGAAGATAGTTGGCGTAAGAGTAGAAGATGCAGAGGATAGGATGAGATGGAGGCAGATGGTTTGCTGAGGCGACCCCTGAAGGGAACAGCCGAAAGGAAAAGAAGAAGATGTTTTTTGTTGATTTCAGCCCTCCTTCCTTTTTTTATCAAGTTATATGACTCTTTGCACGACCGCACAAAATATCCTATGTGTGTAAAAGCACAAATGGCAAATAAAAATCTTGAATCTTGAATCTTTAAACCAGGAAGCAGAGGGAATCAACAGCATCCTATGACTATCCACAAGTTTCCAGCTAAAGTTTTGTTATTAGCGTCATGGCGACTATCAAGCTTGTTCATTGTGTTCAGTGCAGGGTGTTTAGTTCTTCCTCCGTCATTAGTGATAAGTTTATCTGTGATAGGTGCGTACTAGATTAACTCACTGACTAAGAACATGGTGGTGTTTGGAGTGTGCATCCAGATTTTAGAGAGGAGTAGTGACAGTGAGACTAGCATTCCTGTTGCTGGAAGTATGGGTGCCTTAGGTAGAGATAGTAAACCCCCCTCCTCATCTGGCATCAGAGCCCTCGCAGCAGGGTGAATGGGTGATGACATACTTGTAAAGCCATTGCTAATGCTGAGACTCGCCCACAGGAGCACCACTTGTCTGTGCCTCATATCTTGAACAGGTTTGATCTCCTCAGTGAGACACCCGTTGAGAAACCTGAAAGAGCTCTGGTTATAGCACGCTCCATTTTAAGGCACGTGAAATTAGTTGGTTCTTTAGGGGCACTAGCGGTGCTGGTTAGGTGTATCCCGGCAGCCCGAGCACCCAACATAACAGGTTATCTCAGATTGTTTGGTGAGCATAGGCTTTCTAAGATAGTTATACATCTGGGAATTAAAGATATACACTTTTTTGTCAGTGAGAGATTACAAAGAGTATCGACAATGGGAATAACTATTTAGTCACATGATCAGCTACTGCCTGTTTTAAACTGGACAGCCCCCAGTCAGTAAGGTGCTGATCTAAGGTGCCACATCTACCTGATCCTATGGGTATATCAATCAATCAATCTGGGTGTTGTGCCCTAATTCTGGCATAGGCGGCAGCCATAATAGCTCTTGCCATGGCTGTAAACGAAGGGCAAAAAAAAAAAATCCACAGTAGAGATCAAAAGTTCTTTCTGTAGGATGTTTTTATTCAGACACCATCCCTAGCAACCTGGCCATTCACTCTAAAGAGTTCATCCGCACTTTGATAGGTCTTTTTTATTTATTTCAACTGGGTTGCTCGCCATCCTCATCACCAAAATTTGAACCTGGTTGGGGAGCCAGTTTAGTCACCGACCACTCAACCATGCAACAGGTTCTACTGACTTACATGTTACCAGGAGCAGGGCAAAACCTGACCTGACAAGATATGAGTATATGAAGATAGGTTAAAGTAGATTGGTGTAGATTTCTTCAATTTTTGAGTGCCTGGTGTGAGGTTCCAGGAGTCGAACCTTGGATTCAGGAGGAACAATGTGGTTTTCGTCCTGGCCGCAGCACTCTTGACCAACTCTATACACTCCACAGGATTCTGGAGGGGGCATGGGAGTTTGCCCAATCTGCCCACATGTGCTTTGTGGATTTGGAGAAGGCTTTCGACCGTGTCCCTCGAAAGATCTTGTGGGGCGTGCTCCGAGAATACGGCGTTCCGGATCCGTTGCTACGAGCTATTCGGTCGCTGTATCACCGGAGCCAGAGTTTGGTCTGTATTGGTAACAGCAGGTCGGATTCGTTTCCAGTGGGAGTTGGAGTCCGCCAAGGCTGTCCTTTGTCACCGATTCTGTTCATAATTTTTATGGACAGAATTTCTAGGCGCAGTCGAGGCGATGAGGGGTTCTGGTTTGGTGGCCATCGGATATCGTCTCTGCTTTTTGCGGATGATGTTGTCCTTTTGGCTTCATCAAGTCGGGCCCTCCAGCTCTCATTGGAGCGATTCGCGGCTGAGTGCGAAGCAGCCGGGATGAAGATCAGTACCTCCAAGTCCGAGGCCATGGTTCTCAGTCGGACAATGGTGGAATGCACCCTCCGGGTCGGGAATGAGGTCCTGCCCCAAGTGGAGGAGTTTAAGTATCTTGGGGTCTTGTTTACGAGTGAGGGAAGGATGGAGGGAGAGATCGACAGACGGATCGCTGCAGCCTCCGCTGTTAAGCGGTGCCTGTACCGGTCCGTTGTGGTGAAAAAGGAGCTGAGCCGCAAGGCGAAGCTCTCAATTTACCAGTCGATCTACGTTCCAACCCTCACCTATGGTCACGAGCTTTGGGTAATGACCGAAAGAACAAGATCACGGATACAAGCGGCTGAAATGAGCTTCCTTCGCCGGGTGGCGGGTTCTCCCTTAGAGATAGGGTGAGAAGCTCCGCCATCCGGGGAGAGCTCGGAGTAGATCCGCTGCTCCTCTGCATTGAGAGGGGCCAGTTGAGGTGGCTCGGGCATCTGGTCAGAATGCCCCCCGGACGCCTCCCTGGTGTGGTGTTTCGGGCATGTCCAACCGGGAAGAGACCCCGGAGTCGACCTAGAACACGCTGGAGGGACTATGTCTCTCGGCTTGTCTGGGACCGCCTCGGTGTCCCCCCGGGAGAGTTGGAGGAAGTAGCTCGGGAGAGGGATGTCTGGACCTCTTTGCTAAGGTTGCTGCCCCCGCGACCCGACCCTGGACTAAGCGGAAGAAGATGATGATGATGATGATGATGATGATGATGATGATGATGGTGTGAGGCTTTAAGTATTCTTTTTGGCTTTTAACCGATTTCCTTGAACCTATGAGTATAAGAAACTTGTCAGAGACTGCTAGAATTCTGTACAAACAACACCATGTTCATCACAAATATGTTCTATAATGACCAGGACCATGTTATGGTCAGTGCTGGCTGGTGGCATTAACTCTTTCTCTCCATTCATTGCAGGCACTGGCAAGGGGCATGTCTGATACCTGCAAGTGAGGTCCAGAGAGCGCACCTGTTTCCACTCAGCAATCAGCGAGCTATAAATAGGAGCGACGCGCTCCCGTCCGGCCTCAGAAGATTATCGTTCATTGTGTTTCTGTTTTCTCTGCGATCTCTCTGACTCCCGGTATCCAGCTTCGTGCTCGACCAGTTTCCCATGAATAATTATTTCCAGTGATTTTGGTTTTCCCTGTGCTAAAATAAAATCGTTGAATCTTTGTACATGGTCAACTGCATCGTTGGGTCCGACTCATATGCTCCTGCCGTAACAGAATCTTCTGATTAGCTCTGGCAGGCATTATCCGACCAGGGAGTCCTGTTGAGACGACACGACTCCTCCATGAACCAAATTGTGGACAACCTCCAGCTGATAATCACCAGCATGGTGCAGCTTGGCGGAAGGATGGACACCATCACCACCCAACTCACCGCCACGAACCTGCCCACTCACGCTTCACTCACCATTTCAACACCAGCACCAGCGCCAGCTATACTCCCCATGAGCCGAAAACTGCTCATCCCCATGCAAGCCAGGTATTCGGGCATGATCGGCTCAGTTCCTCCATCAGTGTTCACACACCTTCAGCCAGCAGCCGCTCACATACACCACCGATCAAAGTAAGACCGCCTTCATTATGAGCCTACTCACAGAGCAAGCCTCGTCCTGGGTGATAGTGGTTGCCACCCTTCTTCTTCTTTTCCTTTCAGCTTATCCCTTCAGGGGTTGCCACAGGAAATCATCTGCATTTTCTACTCTTACACCAATGAATATCATGTCCTCCTTCACCACATCGATGAATCTTCTCTTTGGTCTTCCTCGAGACCTTTTGCCTGGTAGTTCTAACCATAGCATCCTACTACCAATATACTCACTATCCCTCCTCTGTATATGTCCAAACCATCTCAATCTAGCCTCTCTAAATTTGTCTCCAAAACGTCTTACATGTGCTGTCCTCATTCCTGATCCTATCCATCCTCATTACTCCCAAAGAGAACCTCAAAATTTTCATCTCCGCGACCTCCAGCTCTGCCTCCTGTTTTTTTCCCCAGGGCCACTGTATCTAAACCATACAACATCGCTGGCCTAATCACAATCTTGTACACTTTTCCTTTCATTCTTGCCGATACCTTCCTATCAAACATCACATGAGACACTTTTCTCCAACCATTCCACACTGCCTGCATATGCTTTTTCACGTCTTTTCCACACTCTCCATTGCTCTGGATTGTTGAGCCTAAGAACTTAAAATCCTCCACCTTCTTTATCTCTGCTCTCTGTAACCTCACCCATCCTCTTGGGTTCTTCTCATTGACACACATGTATTCTGTCTTACTGAGGCTAACCTTAATTCCTCTCCTTTCCAGGGCATACCTCCACCTCTATAGATTTTCCTCCACTTGTTCTCTGCTCTCACTACAGATCACAATGTCATCTGCAAACATCATAGTCCATGAGGAATCTTGTCTAACCTCATCTGTCAGTGACCATAGCAAACAAGAAGGGGCTCAGAGCTGAACCTTGATGCAGTTCCACCTCCACCTTGAACTCTTCTGTCACACCGACATCACACCTGAACACTGTCCTACATCTCTCATACATGCCCTGCACCACTCTAACATACTTCTCTGCCACTCCACACTTCTTCATGCAATGCCACAGTTCCTGTCTCGACACCCTGTCATATGCTCTCTCCAGATCCACAAAGGCACAATGCAGCTCCCTCTGACCTTCTCTGTACTTCTCTATTAACATCCTCAAAGCAAACACTACATCTGTGGTGCTTTTTCTTAGCATGAAACCAAACTGTTGTTCACAAATCCTGACCTCTGCCCTTAGTCTTGCTTCCACTATTCACTATTCTTTGACATAACTTCATCGTATGGCTCATCAACTTTATCCCTCTGTAGTTGCCACAACTCTGCACGTCTCCCTTGTGCTTAAAAATGGGCACCATCACACTTCTCCATTCCGCCCGACATCCTCTCACTCTATAAGACCTTGTTGAATGTTCTTGTCAGAAAATCTACTGCTACCACTCTTAGACACTTCCATACCTCTACCGGTATGTAATCAGGGCCAACTGCATTTCCACTCTTCATCCTCTTCAATGCCCTCTTCACCTCACCCTTACTAATCTTTGCTACTTCCTGGTCCTGAACGGTCACCTCTTCTACTCTTTTTTCTCTCTCATTTTCCTCATTCATCAGCTCTTCAAAATACTCTTTCCATATTTCCTGCACACTTCTGTCATCAGTCAATACATTTTGCTTTCTGTCTTTAATCACTCGAATTTGCTGCCTGTTCTTCCCATCTCTATTTCTCTGCTGTGTCAACCTGTATAAATCATTTTCTCCCTCTTACTGTCCAACCTAGCATACAAGTCATCATATGCCATCTGTTTGGCCTTTGACACCACTACCTTCACCTTACGCTGTGTCTTCCTGTACTCCTGTTTAGTCTCTTTGGTCCTCTCAATGTCCCACATCTTAGCTACTTCCTTTATCTTCCTTTGTACACACTCCTTCACTTCCTCATTCCACCACTAAGTTTTCTGGTCTACTTTCCTTCCAGATGACACACCAAGTACTCTCCTACCTGTCTCCCTGATCACATTAGCTGTATTTGTTCAGACATCTGGAAACACTTCCTGACCACCCAAAGCTTGTTTCAACTCCTCCTTTGAGACAACACGACACTCTTCCTTTTTCAGCTTCCACCACTTTGTCTTCTGCTCTGCCTTTGCCTTCTTCACCTTCCTCACCATCAGCATCATCCTGCACACCACCATCCTATACTGTTTGGCAACACTCTCACCCACTACTACTTTTTTGCAGTCACTGACTTCCTTCAAATTACATCGCCTGCACAAGATGTAGTCTACCTGTGTGCTCCTACCTCCACTTTTATAAGTCACCCTATGCTCCTGTCTCTTCTGGAAAAAAGTATTCACCACAGCCATTTCCATCCCTTTTGCAAAATCGATCAACATCTGTCCTTCCTTGTTCCTTTCCTGGATACCAAACCTGCCCATCACTTCCTTGTCCCCCCTGTTTCCTGTACCAACATGTCCATTGAAGTCCGCCCCAATGACCACACTTTCACCTCTGGGGTACTCTGCATCACTCCATCTAACTCACTCCAGAATCTCTCCTTCTCTTCTAGTTCACATCCTGCCTGTTGGGCATAAGTACAAGCAACATTGAACATCACACCTTCAATTTCTAACTTGAGACTCATCACTGTCTGACACTCATTTCACTTCTAGAACATTCCTGACAAACCCCTCCTACTGACTCCTACTCTATTTCTCATCCCACCCACACCATGATAAAACAGCTTAAGCCCTGCTCCTAAGCTTCTAGCCTTGCTACCTTTCCACCTGGTCTCCTGAATACACAGTATGTCCACCTTCCTCCTCTGCATCATGTCAGCCAGCTCTCTACCTTTTGCTGTCATAGTTCCAAAATTGAAAGTCCCTACTCTCAGTCCTGAACTCATGCCTTTCCTTTTCTCTCTCTGCCTACGGACACACCTCTCACTTCTCCTTCTTCGACTTTTTCGACCAACAATAGTCCAATTTCCATTAGCACCCTGTTGGTTAACAGCACTGATGGTGGTCGTTGTTAACCAGGGCCTTGACCGATCCGGAATGTATTTCTTAGTTTTGACTCGCATATTATTTGTTGCATTGGTTTTATGCCAGATGCCCTTCCTGACACAACCCTCTGCATTTATCCGGGCTTGGGACTGGCGTGAGGGTGGACACTGGTTTGTGCCCCCCCTCACAGCTGCATTAGCGGTTGCCACCCATACCCCGGAATTATGCTTCCACTTCGACCAGTTTGTGCAGGAAATTAAAATGGTCTTCTGTTATCCGGCGAAAGGGGAGGAGGCGAGCTCTCAGCTCCTTTTGAATACAGCAAAGCTGGCAGTCGGTGGCAGAGTATGCAATCAGATTCTTGCCGTAGAAAGTTGCTGGAATGACCCCACACTCCGGGGGGCTTTTCTGTGGGGTTTGAATGAAATGCTGAAGGATGAGCTCACAGCACGAGATGAGACAGCTACTCTCGAGGACTTAATCACCTTCACTACCAGGCTGGGCAACCGGCTGAGAGAGAGGGATAGATCCTGGGAGGAGTGGATCAGTCTTGTCTACCCATCTTCGAGTGCCTCCATGAGGCACAACTAGGCCTCACCTCAAACGTTCTTGCCATTCCCTCCTCTGAGAGAAGACGAATCCCATGAACTCATGCAGCTGAGCCGCACCAGGCTGATGGCAGAGGAGAAGCATCGGCGACTGACCAACGGTCTATGTATCTACTGCGTGGAAAAGGGTCATTTCCTTGCCCAGTGCCCCGCACGACAGGGTCCGACAGCGAGGAGTGGAGCAGCAGCTAAAGAACCCTCCAAGACACCCAGGAAGTTCAGGGTATGCTGCACTCCGCACGACACACCTATGCTGTCAACGTCTTCATTGACTTGGGCACTGACGCTAACTTTATTGATCCAGGGATGGTTGAGCTCCACGACCTACCCGTATATGAACTCAAAACCCCCAAGGAGGTAGTGGCCATTGATGGCCGACTCATAGCTCGTGTCACGCACAAGACGAAGCTGATTAAGCTCAGTCTGTCCGGGAACCACCAGGAGTATTTGGAGCTGTTTGTTCTGTCTGCCCCCACTCTCTCCCCTGGTGCTGAGGTGGCAGTGGCTGCAGACCTACAATCCCCACATCGACTGATGCACCCTCACCATATGCAGCTGGAGTGATTACTGTCTACAACACTGCTTACTGACGGCCGTACCCTCCCAAGCTTAACAAACCCCGCTCGACCTGTAGCATCTGGACTTGGCCGGCATGCCGAAAGAATACCATGATCTGAAAGAGGTCTTCAGCAAGGACTGGGCTTGCTCACTACCTCCTCATCGACTGTACAACTGTGCCATTGACTTACTCCCATGTTCCATACTCCTTTCTCAGTGACTTTACAACCTCTCGAAGCCAGAGAAAGACGCCATGGAGGGAAAAATAAACGAGTCGCTTACTGCAGGGCTCATTTGGCCCTTATCATTCTTGGTAGGTGCTCTGTTCTTCTTCGTAGAAAAGAAAGACAAAACCCTGAGACCTTGTATTGATTACATGGGCCTGAACCACATCACTATAAAGAACAAGTACCCTCTCCATCTAATAGATTTGGCCTTCACCCCTCTCCACGATGCAACCGTCTTTTCTAAGCTGGACCTGAGAAATGCCTACCACTTAGTCTAGATTTGGGAGGGGGACGAGTGGAAGACAGCCTTCAACACGCCCCTGGGGCTTTTCGAATATTTGGTCATGCCATTTGGTCTAACCAACTCCCCGGCGGTTTTCCAAGCCATGGTTAACAATTTGCTTAGGGACATGCTAAACCACTTCATATTCGTGTACCTGGACGACATCATGATTTTCTCTAAAGACCATGATGAGCATCTCTGTCACATGAGAATGGGGTTAAAGAGGCTCCTAGAGAACAGATTATGTGTAAAAGTTGAGAAATGCGAGTTTTATGTCCCTTCAGTTTCTTTCCTGGGATTCATTGTGAAGAGAGATCAGATAGGACCCTATCCGACGAAGGTGAATGGAGTGGTCAACTCCGGGGATGCGGAAACAGCTGCAGAGATTCCTGGGGTTCACAAACTTCTATCACTGGTTTGTACAAGACTACAGCTGCCTAGCAGCCCCCCCACACAGCTGACATCACCCAAAGCACCGTTCCAGTGGTACTCAAGTGCCCAGGTGGCATTTGACAGACTGAAGTTAAAATTTGTCAATGCACCCATACTGATCCACCCGTACCCCTCGCTGCAATTTGTGATGGAAGCCGACACCTCAGACTCGGGGGTGGGGGTGGTCCTCTCCCAATGGTCTCCCACAGACCAGAAGCTACATCCATGTACCTTATTCTCCTGTCGCTTGTCCCCGGTGAAACAGAACTATGATGTTGGGAAACGTGAGCTGCTAGCAGTGGTCTTGGTGCTCCAGAAATGGTGGCACTAGCTGGAAGGGGCAGCCCACCCCTTCATGGTCTGGACCGACCATAAAAATTTATCTTACCTCAATATGGCCAAGAGGTTGAACCCCGTCAGGCACGATGTTTGTTCTACCTAGGAAGATTCAACTTCACACTAACGTACCGACCTGGTTTCCAGAATATGAAACCAGACGCTCTCTCCAGGCAGTTCTCCTCAGGTGAAGACACCACCATGAAGACCATCCTGCCCGCCTCTTGTATACTTGGAGCTGCTCAATGGGAGGTCAAACAGCTATTTCAGGACGCTCATCAGGGGGAACTGGAGCCCATTGGGTGCTCCCAAGGTCGACTATATGTTCCCCCACCGGCCAGAACCCCAGTGCTAGAGTGGGCTCACTCATTAAAATTAGCCTGCCACCCCAGAGCCCACCAAACTCTCTTCTTATTTCAACAATGCTTCTGGTGGCCAACAATAGCAGCCGACACCAGGGAGTTTGTGGGAGCTTATGCCACCTGTGCCCAGAGCAAGTCATCCCATCGTGCACCCATGGGTCTCCTGCAACCCTTACTTGTTCCTCATCATCCCTGGTCGCACATTGAGGTGGACTTTGTTATGGGGTTACCCCCATCCAAGAGCAACACAGTCATCCTGGTGATAGTGGAACGGTTCTCCAAGGCGGTTCACTTCGTCGCCCTACCCAAACTCCCCTCGGTGATGGAAACAGCTGGTCTCCTGGTCCAACATGTTTTTCACCTCCATGGCATCCCCAGGACATCGTTTTGGACCAGGGGAACCAGTTTTCATATAGAGTTTGGAAGGCATTCTGTGACACCTTGGGAGTCTCCTGTAGCTTGACCTCCGGCTACCATCCTCAGTCTAATGGGCAGGTGGAGCAAACTAATCAAAACCTCAGATCCTCCCTGTGCTGAATCACCTCCCATCTCCCAACCTCCTGGGCCACACACCTCCTATGGATCGAATATGCACACAACTCTCTGGACTGCGCTGCCACTGGGATGTCCCCTTTTATGATGATCAATGGGTTCCAGCCACCCCTGTTTCCCAGCCAGGAGGTTGAAGTGGCAGTTTCATCCACTCAGGCACAGTTTCGCAGAGCATGCCTGGTCTAGAGAGAAGTACGTGCCACCCTGAAACGAACAGTGGCCCAAAACCGGTGAATCGCCAATCGTCATCAGACTCCAGCACCTCCCTACACTGTCAGGCAACAAGTTTGGCTCTCCTCCCGGGACCTGCTTCTGCAAGTCGACCACAAAAATTGTCTCCCAGGTACATTGGGTCCTATGTGATAGAAAAAATCATAAACCCCAGCACCGTCTGACTCAAGCTCCCATCCTCACTCAAAGTTCACCCAGTATTCCATGTATCCCTGATCAAGCATGTGGTGGAAAGTCCCCTCCACCCCCACTCCCTCCTCCCTGGATGATTGATGGACACCCCGTGTACACGGTCAATTGCATCCTCGATGTACGAAGTCGAGGGGTCCAGTACTTGGTGGACTGGGAGGGGTATGGCCCCGAAGAATGCTCCTGGATTCCTTGCTCCCTAATCCTGGACCTGGACTAATTAACAGAGTTTTATCGTCAGTGGGGAGTTATGATCTATGCTGGCTGTCGGCGTTAACTCTTTCTCTCCCTTCATTGCAGGTGCTGGCGAGGGGCGTGACTTTTACCTGCAGGTGAGGTCCAGAGAGCACACTTGTTTCCACTCAGCAATCAGTGAGCTATAAATAGGAGCAGCGCGCTCCCCTCTGGCCTTCCTTGCGATTCTGTTTTCTCTGCGATCTTTCTGACTCCTGGTATCCAGCTTCGTGCTCGACCAGTTTCGCTCACCAACATTGAAGTGCTATGTATGGCAGATCTCCAGAGTATGATGGCAAGTCTTTGCAGAAGGCTGAAATGGTTAAGTCATGTGAAGAGAATGGAAGACAGTCAAATGCCAAAACAACTTTATGGTTGAAACTTTATTTAACTCTATGGTGAACTGACACAGGGAAGAACACAGCGAAGAAGACCAAAGTAGAGATATAAAGATGCATATAAGTGGTTAACACATCTGCCTCACAGCAAGAAAGTACTGGGTTCTATTCCACACTTGGGCGTTTCTGTGTGGAGTTTGCATGTTCTCCCCGTGCTTGCACGGGTTTCCTCTCACAGTCCTAAAACATGCATAGTGGGCTAACTGGTTGTGGTGGGAGTGTTGGCCCTGTGATGACCGGGCGAGCTGTCCAGGGTGTACCCTGCCCTTGCCCAGAGTCAGTTGAGATGGGATTAAGTGGTTTAGGAAATTAATGAATGAATGAACAAATGAATGAAGATTCGCAACCATAGTGTTTTAGCCCCATTCTAAAGACTGAACTCATCAAAATCACCAACCTGTGTGTTTTACCCAGTACCTGCATGTTTCTTTAAAAAATTATCACAAGTGATCAACCCTTCATTAAATATAATTAATTCTTCCCTTAGCACTGGTTATGTACCTAAATCCTTTAAACTAGCAGTTATCAAACCTCTGATTAAAAAACCTGATCTCGACCAATATCAACCGTCCAACTATAAACCAACATCAAACCGTCCTTTTATCTCTAAGATCTGAGAAAAAGCTGTAGCACAGCAGTTATGTTCATATCTTTGTAGGAATAACATTCACAAAATGTATCAGTCAGGTTTTAGGCCTCAGCATAGCACAGAAACAACTCGTTAAGGTGGTAAATTACCTGCTGGTGGCCTCTGACCATGGCTGTGTCTCCCTGCTTGTGCTACTTGACCTTAGTTCAGCCTTTGACACTATTGATCACATGATTCTCCTTGACAGATTAGAAAATATTGTTAGAGTTAAGGGAACCGCCCTCTCTTGGTTAAAACATTATTTAAATGACCGTTATCAGTTTGTCGACATAAATGGTGATTTCTGTGTAGGTTCTAATGTTAAGTTTATGTTCAACGAGGTTCTGTCTGAGGCCTGTTCCTTTTCTCTCTATACATGCTCCGTTTGGGTAATATTATTTGTGATCATGGTATTCGCTTTCATTGTTATGCTGATGGTCCACAGTTATATTTTTCAGAAAAAACAGGTGAAAGATAGCTTAATAAAGTTGAGAAATGTGTAAAGTACATTAGAAACTGGACGCTTACTAACATCCTCCTCTTAAAGACTGATAAGACAGAAGTTCTTGTACTCGAATCTCAGGCAGCTAGAAATAAGGTTTCTGAAGGATTATGTATTAAGTTTGGATGGTGTTTCAGTCTCATCATGTGTAGCAGTAAAGGGCCTTGGAGTGGTTATTGATGCTGGTCTTTCGTTTGAAGCTCATGCAGAGAATATTAAGATAAGATAAGATACAGCTTTATTAATCTCACAATGGAGAAATTCACTGTTACAGGCTCTTGAGGTACTATCAGTAGGGGGTGCAAAAATAGGTACAAGTACGAACATACACACATACATATATATTATATAAGTAAATAAATAAATAGATACATAAATAGTATAAATTACTAAACAATAAAAGAAAAGAAAAGAATGGAGCAACTTTATAGATTGGCCTATATTAAAGTGTAATGTATCTGAGTGCAGAGTTGTGGCCTTCTTTCATCTCAGGAATGTTGCTAGAATAAAGAAAATATAAGGTCACTGCTTGAGGCAGTAAAACTTGTTAATGCTTTTGTTAGAGCAAGATTAGATTTATGTAATGTTCTAATGGGTTGTTCTAATAGGATGTTCTAATAGGAGCATAAACAAGCTCCAGTTAGTCCAGAATGTAGCAGCGAGAGTAGTTTCTAGAACCAGAAGAAACGAACATATCACCCTGACCTTATTTGCTTACACTACACTGCCTCCCAGTTAAATTTCATGCCAAATATAAACTACGACTTTTGACCTATGCAGCACTTAATGGTTTATCTTGGCGAATTTCTTGTCATTTATGATCCGGTACGCCCCCTGAGATCAGAATGTGCAGGATGCTTAATGATACCTCGAATAATGAACACGATTGCAGGGGGGGGGGGGGTTCTCTTACAAAGCCCCAGTTATTGAATAACCTTAGAGTTAATGTTCGAGACTCAGACACAAGTCTCCGTTTTTAACCTGAGGATGGAAACTTACTTGTTTAGTGGAGCACTTACTTAAAAGGCTTTTGTTGGGTAAAGAAGCAGGTCTGGGGGTCTCAGGCATAGAAGGTTATGGTAAACTGTGATGTTAAGATACTGTTGCTCTCCCACTCTATATGCTCACCCAGGTCTGTTTGACAGTGGGGTGGCTGATTACCCCAATGCCACAGGGTGCCCTCATGTCTGTCTTCCTTCTGGTTCTCTCTCTTTTAGTTATGTTCCCATAGCCAGTCATACCTGTCCCTGTCCCTGCTGCACTCAGCAATAAAAAACTTCTCTCTCTCTCTCTCTCTCTCTCTCTCTCTCTCTCTCTCTCTCTCTCTCTCTCTCTCTCTCTCTCTCTCTCTCTCTCTCTCTCTCACACTCTCTGTTTTTGTCGAGGTACACATTCTCTTTCTGGGAGAAGGAGAAGGAGAAGGAGAATGTGTACCTAACTAAGTGCGGCTAACTGGGTTATCAAAGGCGGGCCATGTCTCTCACTGTCTATGGTGAGAGGCATGTAAAAGAGCCATTGCTGACTTTCGTAAAGAGTAGGCTGCAAAGTCGTCAGTGTGTTTCTGTCCCCTGCTAAAAAGGGTTGTGACAGGAAGGGCATCCGACATAAAAAAAACCTCTGCCAAAGCAAACATGTGAATCAGATGATTCGCTGTGGCGACTCCCGAGTAAAAGGGGAAAAAGCCGAAAGGAAGACAGACAGACACATTCTCCTTCTGGGATGCAGGTGATCCTGATCCTTCTGCTGAATCATGTGATCTGTCCTGGTGTGCTGATGTTGGCTGGAGTTCTCATCTTGGAATACCCTCCTTCCTGATGACGAAGAGCTAAATGGATCCAGATGTGCACTAACAGACTGTGAACATGACTTTTTACTGCTGGTGATATTAACTCTCTTCCCCACAATTATTTAGGACTTACAGTTGTATAACCAATTGGAAGACATTTTGGACTGTAATGAATTTCTTGTCTATATGTAATGAATTTTTCCTTGCCACCGTCATCGCTGGCAACACTCATCAGGGATATGTAAGTGCTACCAAAGTATAAAATAAAATAAAAACTGAATATTACCTCTACACACTGCTTTATAACATTGTCAATTGTAGAATAAAATAGAACTCAAAAACAGCTTTTACCCTTGAGCAGTGAAAGTCAAGATGCCAAAACTCTCCATCCTCTTGCAACCACACAGACACACGTGCAATCCTTCTCCACACACACACACACACACACACACACACACACACACACACACACACACACACACACACACACACACACACACACACACAATAATATACCCCCACAAACAAACCCACTAATATGCTCTCTCTAATACACCCCAGTAATATACCCCCACAAACACATTTTCTGAGCCATTTAATCCTGGGCAATTCAGGGTATACTCTGCCTTCATCCAGAGTCCATTGAGCTGAGCGGCAGCCTCCCCTGACCCTAATTAGCATTAAGCGGTTTAGAAAATGAATGAATGAAGGCAACGAGGGGGAGCTACCATCCAGGAAGATCCTACTCAGAAAGGTCCACACCCAAAGACCCAAATTTATATGCACTACAGTTTGAGCAGTTTCCACGCTGCAGCTGTTAGTAGTTCACAACGCCTGGTTTGGATTGAAAAGTATTGAGGTGTGAAGAGTCATATCACATCTGAACAGAGACACCTGTAGTTTATTTCTCCTTTATTCAAACATTTTAGTCACACACACACACACACACACACACACACATATATATATATATATATATATATATATTATCTTCATCATAAACATCATCCTCAAACAGCAACAGAAGTATACCTGATAAATCTACAGAGCGCTGCATAAATACCTGTAATATATTTATAGTTTAATGTATATCCCAGTGCTTAATCAGTTCATAGATTGTTAATGTGCCCTAAAATATTACTCAGGTTTTTTTTTTAATAAAATTACATGATCTTAGAATCTTTGCACTAACCTCCTGCACACTTAAATCTGTGTATGTCATACAGAGAACAGATGAATTGAGAATAGATCTAAAGTTCTGTAATCTGGAAGACCAAGTACCCTTAAAGTGAAAAAGCTCCTTAAATACTTAACAAATAAATACTTATTCTTGTTACCGTTTTATTGTTATTACTATTATTATTAATTGAAATAAGAATAGTAAAGCTAATTTATATGATCGTCATTGTCATCGGATTCCATGATGAGTATGACACAAATATTATCTGTGCACAGATTTACAACAAAAAAGATAATTGCATTGTATTTCTACAGTAAACTTTACATCACTATAGCAACATAGAAATGCTGCTGTCCCTCTGAGTAAAATAATTAGAAACGAGGAAGCAGACTTGCATTTTTATCCTCCGTCAGGCCTGAGGATGCTCTCAGGTCAAAAGTACAAGGTTGGAGCAGCTTAACACAGATTTTAAGACATGTTTATATTAAATGGTTGTTTTTGCATGTCAGAGGGTATTTTTTGTTGTTTGTTTGTTTGTTTGAGTTCATCTGCAGAAGTAAGTGACTTTTTGAGAACCCTGTTTTTTGTGTAATGTAAACCCCTCAGTTCTGAGTGCCTTCATCTCGAAGTCGTTCATTCGGTCCCTCTGAGGAAACAGTGGAGACAGAAAATGGAGATGATAATCTGAAAGGAAAAGTGAGAAGATGTTGTATCATCATTGTCATGATTAGCGATGTAGAGATACCAGTTTCTCAGATTGAGTCTGAGTGTGCAGAGCAGTATTAGATAAATTGTTCATTAACAGAAGTGCAATCAACCAATCAATCAATCAATCAATCAATCAATGATTATCTCCATAGCAGTGAAGGCTAATTTAAGGGACAATGAGAAATACACACTGCAATACACTGTAAACACACATAAACAAATAAACAACAAGCATAGATACTGAAATTTCACAGAGAAGAGGTTACAAAAGTCATCTTATGGAAGCATGTTCAGTAATAACCTGACTGCTCAAAAGAATTTCTAAGATTTTATGAACAGATTGTATGCAACATTTTTTAAACTTAATATTAAATTGATCTTCGAGAGGTTAGAGATGAAAGATCTGTAAAACCAATGTCTTCTTCATACAATACAACAGGAAAAATGAAGGAAAGATGTGCCATGAGTTTGATCTCAATAAATGATCATTCCTTTTGCAACAAAACAACCTAAACAATCACTTAACAATGCTATGATAATAAATAAGTTTGTACATATGGAAAAACCATGCATAGCTGCTAATAATGCTCAGTATACTTAGCGCGCACCCCTAGGTGCAGCTAACTGTGTTATCAAAGGCCAGTCGTGTCTCTCACTTTCTGTGATGGGACGTTCATGCAAAAGACCATTGCTGACTTGTCAAGAGGAGCTGCATAGCTGCCAGCATGTTTCTGCCCTGCAATGACCTGGCGAGCTGTTTAGGGTATACTCTGCCCTTGCCCAGAGTCTGCTGAAATGGGCACCGGCCTTCTGCTGACCCTAATTAGGATTGAGCGGTTCAAAAAAAATGAATGAATGGACATTCAGGTACACCATCCTCACACTCTCTTAAACACACTGCTTCTTATAAATACCAGAAAACATTTTATCATTTCACTTCTTCTTCTTTTCCTTTTGGCTGTTCCATTTTTTCACAGGGGTCGCAGCAGCAAATCTGTGCTTCACATGTTTTATTTGGCATAGGTTTTCACATTGGATGCCCTTCCTGATGGCTTTGCAGCTACTCTTGTCAAAAGTTAGCAATGGTTCTTTTACATGCTTCTCATCATAGACAGGGAGAGACATGTCCGGCATTTGGTAACCCAGTTATCTGCACTGGGCGGTGGTGGTGGTGGTGGTGGTGGTGGGGGGGGTTAACCTTGTGGACTGTGGGACTCAAACTCCCAACCTTAGGATCAGCGATCCAGCACCGTTTATTACCAGGTCTTATCATCCTGATATTTCTGGAGAATGTGGGACCAGTGGTATGGTGGGTAGGGTGCTGTGCTCATGATCGGGAGGTTTTGTGTTCGAATTCCAGTTAGACCCCTGTTAAAGTAATTATACATATAGGTTACCCCAGCTTGAGCCTGATAAGTTTTGCAATATATTACTAAAGTTGAAACTGCTTGCTAAAAGATGTTTTGCAGAAGTCCCCCTAAAGCAGAACTGATAAGTGTAATGGCATACACTGATAAAGCGGAAGACGTAACAACAAGATGACTTACCAACCACCGCAGGGCGGGAGACTGAACATTCTGTAGCTTGCAACATATTGATAAGAAATGTTGCTGACTTATGTGTACCCTTCCCGTTAGAAGTCAGCAATATTATGTACTTAGAAACCATCCCTAAGGAAATAAAGGAGGTTCTCAACCAGACTGGACTCAGAGTAGCCAGGATGACATGTCACTGTGTACGGCCTGGTTGCTCTCCTCATATGAGTACAAAAGAACTGAACTCTCTTGTGTCTTTCTTCTTGTGTGTATGTGTTTATGATGTCTGTGTTGATTTAGAACCTGACAACCCCCCATTGTGCTAGGACCCCTGGCAAGGTCTTAAGCACAACTGTGCTTCTGTCCACCCAGCAGTATAAATGGGTACCAGTAAAAACATACTGGGAAGGTAACCTGCAATGGACTAGCATTCCATCCAGGAGCAGTTGTACTCCTAGTTGCTTCACGCTACAGAAACCGAGGATAAGCACCGGCCTGATGAGCCACTATGGCTTGGGCATAAAAAGCCCAATAGACTATGATTATTTATCCAGTCATCCATACATTACTAGTCCTTCTCAAAATAATTAGCATATTGTGATAAAGTTCATTATTTTCTGTAAAGCACTGATAAAAATTAAACTTTCATATATTTTAGATTCATTGCACATCAACTGAAATATTTCAGGTCTTTTATTGTTTTAATAATGATGATTTTGGCATACAGCTCATGAAAACTCAAAATTACTATCTCAAAAAAATAGCATATCATGTTCAGGTAGTCTAAACGAGTTATTAACCTAATCATCTGAATCAACCAATTAACTCTAAACATCTGCAAAAGATTCCTGAGGCTTTTAAAAACTCCCAGCCTGGTTCATTACTCAAAACCGCAATCATGGGTAAGACTGCCGACCTGAATGCTGTCCAGAAGGCCATCATTGGCAATCATGATGATCATCAATGAGAATAAGCAAGATTTACTCTGAACAGGTCACAGATTTCAGGGAATACGTTTTAATATAATTATTTTACTATTTACTGTTTATACTTATTTGATTTATACTTTGTTTTGTTTTTAATTTATGCTTCTTCACTTCAAACCAGGATGCAGAAGGAGTCAACAAATTCGTGCTCCTATCCACAAGTCTCAAGTTAAGGTTCCCTCATGGCTACTATCCAATTTGTTCAGTGTGTTGAGTGCAGGATGTCCAGTAGTTCTCCCTCCATCATTAGTGATAAGTTTATCTGTGATAGGTGTGTACTAGTTAACTCACTGATGGAGAAGATTGTAGCGTTAGAAGTACACACCCAGACTTTAGAGAGGAATAATGAGAATGAAAGTAATGTTGTAACTGTATAGAGGTGTGGACATTAGCGAAGACAATGTCCGATGCTGTAATATGCCCTGGTCCCATCCCGATATGTCGTGGTGATTACAGCAGTCTATGGTTGTTGAACTGCTGGATGTCCAAGTGGTGTTCTGAAAATTAAGTAGGCTTTATGAATCATTGGAGGACTTTTGAGAGTAAATCTGGCCTGATAGGGTGGGATGGTATCCATTCTACTCGGGAAGGTGCTGCTCTCATTTCTTGCAGTATAGTATATAGACTGAGAACAGGGCTAATCAGTTAGCAACTATCCCGAGACAAAGCAAAAGAGCAGACAAACAGGCTAATCTGAGCATCTGCAAGCTGAGCAGCGTCGTCACTCAAGGTCAAGTTCAATGTTATAGAAACTGTGTCTGTTTCCCAAACGAAAGAAAAATGTAAAAATCTCAGATTTTTATTTAATCTAATTAACATGATTTTAAATAATATCGAACCTACAGCCTGCACCTTTAAGCTAAACATTGGGTTATTAAATGTTAGATCTCTTACATCTAAAGTGCTTATTGTTAGTGAAATCATTACTTATTATTCTAGATTTAATACTAACTTTAGGATTAAATATTGAAAATACAGTCGCAGTTCCACCCCTCCTTAAATCACCACCTTATTGTCGTGGAGGGATTTATCTCATGGTCTTAGGAGCTATGTTGTCGGGGGCATAATGCCTCTGGTGGGATCAGCCAACACAAACAGGTCCTAGATGAAGGTCCACATGAAGAACAGTTCAGAAGACCTCCATGCAAAATAAAAATAAAACAAGGACACAGTTTCCCTTGCCTGGATGTGGATCACCAGGTTCCCTCCCCTGGAGCCACGCCAAGGAGAGGGGCTCAAAGGTGAGCACCTGGTGGTCGAGCTTCTGCCCATGAAGCCCAGTCGGGCTCAGCCCAAAAATCAGACATGAGTCTGACTTCCCATGGACCCACCACCTGTGGGAGGGGCTATAGAGATTGGGTGCAATGTGAGTTGGGTGGCAGCCGAAGGCGTGGGTTCTCTCAAACCGATTCTTGGCTACTGACTCTGACTCTTGGGACATAGAACGTGACCTCTCTGGCAGCAAAGGAGCGTGAGCTGATACGTGAGGTAGAGAGATAGCAACTAGATATAGTTGGGCTCACCTCAACGCATAGCTTGGGCTCTGGAACACCCATCTAGAGAAAGGCTGGACCTTATTCCATTCTAGAGTTGCTCATGGAGAGAGGCGGCGTGCCAGTGTAGACAGCCTTGTTTTGACTCGGTGCCCAAAAGTTGAGGTTCTCCCTGGTCGATGAATAGGTAGCTTCCCTCCGCCTTAGGGTGGGGGGGATTGGTCCTGACTGTTATTTGTGCTTTTGCAACATTTGTGCTTATGCATGCTCCCCAGGAGACTCACTCTTTGTCCTTGGAGAATTCAACGCCCATGTGGGAATGATAGTGTGGCCTGGGTGTGATTGGTAGGTACAGTCTCTCCAATCTGAACTTGAATGGTGTTTTGTTGTTGGACTTCTGTGCGTGTCACAGTTTGTCTATCATGAACACCATGCTCGAACATAAGGGTGTCCTTTAGTGCACTTGGCATGAGGGCACCCTAGGTTTCAGTTCAATGATTCGATGATCAACTTTGTAGTAATGTCACTGGACTTGCGGCCGCATGTTCTGGACACTCGGGTGAAAAGGGGAACTGAGCTGTCAACCGATCATCACCTGGTGGTGAGCTGACTTCGATGGCAGGGGGGGGCTTCCCTCCAGACCTGGCAGGTCAAAGCATGTAATTAGGGTCGGCTTGGAACGTTTGGCAGAGTCTCCTGTCAGAGAGGCCTTTAACTCCCACCTCCAGCAAGGCTTGAACCACATCCTGAAGGAGGTGGGTGAAATGCAATCTGAATGGGCCATGTTTCGTTCCTCCATTCCTGAGGCAGCAGCCCATAGCTGTGGCCAAAAGGTCATCAGTGCTTGTCGTGGCAGTAATCCCCAAACCCGATGGTGGACACCTGTGGTGAAAAGGGTTATCCAGCTTAAAAAGGAGGCGTATCAGGTCTTATTGGCCTGTGGGACTCCTGAGGGAGCAGACAGGTACCAGCAGGCAGACCAAACGTGCTACAGCCGACACTGGTGCAGAGGCACAATCTCAGGCGTGGGAGGAGTTTGGTGAGGGCATGGAGAACGATTATCGGTTGGACTCAAAAAGGTTCTGGACCACCATCCGATGCCTCAGGAGGGGGGGGAGCAGTTCTCCACAAATACTGTTTACAGTGGAGGTTGGGAGCTGCTCACCTTAACTGGGGATGTCATAGGGAGGTTGAGAAATACTTTGAGAACTTCGTCAATCCCACCAACATGCCCTGCGTGCATGGAGGAGAAAGAACCTGGAGTTTGGGCAGAGGTCTGGTCTTCACTGGAACTGAGGTAATCAAAAACCTCCTCGGTGGTTGGGCTCTGGGGTTGGATGAGATCCGTCCTGAATATCTCAGGGCTCTGGATGCTGTAGGACTGTCTTGGTTGACACATCTCTGCAACACCACATGGTCATTGGGGGCTGTACTTCTGGATTGGCATACTGGGGTGGTAGTCCACCTTTTTAACAAAGGGGGATGGGAGGGTGTATTCCAATTATCGGAGAATCACACTCTTCAGCCTACCCAGGAAAGTAGTCGAACCTCGGATTCAGGAATAACAATGCCGTTTTTGTCCTGGCCATGGCACTCTTGACCAACTCTATACGCTCCACAGTATCTTGGAAGGGGCATGGGAGTTTGCCCAATCTGTCCACATGTGTTTTGTGGATTTGGAGAATACTTTTGACCATGTCCCTCGGGATATCTTGTGGGGCATGCTCCGAGAGTACAGCGTTCCAGACTCGTTGCTATGGGCCATTCCCTTAGTGTAGAGTTAGCCAGAGTTTGGTCCATATTGGTAACAACTGGTCGAATTTGTTTCCGGTCAGGGTTGGAGTCTGCCACGGTTGTCCTTTGTCACTGATTCTGTTCATAATTTTTATGGACAGTATTTCTAGGTGCAGCCAAGGTGTTTAGGTTTGCTGGTCATTAGATCTTATCTCTGCTTTTTGTTAATGATGTTGTCCTTTTGGATTCATCAAGCCAAAGACCTCTAGCTCTCACTGGAGTGAGTTGCAGTCAAGTGCGAAGTGGCCAGGAGGAAAATCAGCACTTCCGAGTCCAAGACCATGGTTCTCAGTCAAATAAGGGTGGAATGCACCCTCTGGGTTGGGAATGAGGTCCTTCACCAAGTGGAGGAGTTCAAGTATCTTTGGGTCTTGTTAACGAGAGAGGGAAGGATGGAGCGGGTGATCGACAGACAGATCACTGCAGCCTCTGCTGTAAAGCAGAGCCTGTACTGGTTCGTCATGGTGAAGAGGGAGCTGAGCTGCAAGGTAAAGCTCTCAATTTATCAGTCGATCTACCGTTCCACCCTATGGTCATGCGTTTTGGGTAGTGACAGAAATAATAAGATCACAGATACAAGCGGCTGAAATGAGCTTCCTTTGCTGGGTGGCAGGGCTCTCCTTTAGAGATAAGGTGAGAAGCTCTACCATCAGGGGAGAGCTCGCAGTAGAACCACTCTTGCTCTGCATTGAGAGGGGCTAGTTTAGGTGGCTCGGGCATCTGGTCAGAATGCCTCTTGATCGCCTCCCTGGTGTGGTGTTTTGGACATGTCCTATTGGGAAGACACCCGAGATCAAACTAGAACACCCTGGAGGGACTATGTCTTTCAGTCTGTCTGGGAATGCCTCGGTGTCCCCCCGGAAGAGCTGGAGTAAGTGGCTAGGTTGAGAGACATCTGGAACTGAATGCTTAGATTGCTACCCCTGTGATCTGACTCTGTAAGAAGATGATGATGATGATGATGATGATGATGATGAGTCGCAGTTCAACAGTCAGAAACTATTTAAGATAATTATCTTAGCTCACTAACACGCCTCTTAGAACTAATATATGCATGTTGTCTCATTAAGCGACACTTTAGCCTCAACAACTGCAGAGTTTCATTAATAATCTTCCAGATTGATCAACGATGGTCCGATCGCCAACAGACCCTGCAGAACTCGATCAAGCCATCAAGTGCTTTAAGTCAAAATTATGCCATATACTAGATAATGTAGCTCCTTAAAAAAAAAAAAAAAAAACAGAGAGGACCCCCCCCCCAGGTATAATGATGAAACACGAAAACTAAAACAGAACACCCAAAAATTAGAACCCATTTGACTTAGTTGTCAAAGTAAATTATAATTATATTATTTTATATTATACAGTCGGGCCCCTTCTTACGAAATTAATCTGTTCCAGCGCCTTTTTCGGAACCTGGAGTTTTCATAAGTAGAGGTGCATTTTACATATAAAACACGTGATTCGTTCCAAGGCTCTCAAGACTGCTCATTAAAAATTATAAAAACATACCTTGTAAGGTACTTACTTCGTGTTGACCATGTATTCTTAGCAGAGTTATAATCTTAAAATGACCATGGCGCTGGGAATCACTTTCACCGGGAATCACACACGTGTGTGTGTGTGTGTGTGTGCGTGTGTGTGTGTGTGTGTGTGTGTGTGTGTGTGTGTGTGTGTGTGTGTTTTGACCATATCTTCTTAGCAGTCTGTGTGTCTGTGTGTCTGTGTGTGTGTGTGTGTGCGCGTGTGTTGACCATGTCTTCTTAGCAGAGTTATAATCTTACAAATGTTTATGGAAGGTATAAAGCCTGAGCCATAAATACAGTTGGAATGACACAAATGTGAACACGGTTCACACAAACTCGTGCATTGTTTGAATGTTTGAATGGTACATTTGGAAGGCGCTTTTGGCGCTTTCCATAAGAAGTTGTTTCGTATACAGAGGACAAAAATTTAGGAAAATGTTTTTCAAATACTGCATTTTTCATATTCAGGGGTTTTCGTAAGAAGAGGGGTGACTGTATTATATTATATTATATTATATTATATTATATTATATTATATTATATTATATTCCAAATATAATTGTGGCCCTGCAATGGCCTGGTGAGCTGTCCAGGTTGTATCTCTCCCCTGCCCCGAGTCATCGGAGATGGGCACCAGTCAACTCATGACCCTAATTAGGATTAAGCGGTTCAGAAAATGAATGAATGGATTAGAATCGAAGGAGAGTCTCATTAATTACAGAAAAAAACTCTTAGTGCTGCTAGAGCAGAATATTTCACATATCTAATTAAAAATAACAAAAATACTTATCTAATATTGCTGCAGAATAAAATAGGAATAAGACCATGAATAAAATGTGTAAACTTTCAATTTATGGGAATGATTTTTTTGTTTTAACTTTTTTAATCGTAAAAGTGAAAATATCAGGGAAAATTAATTTAAAAGACGTTGTTACTTGACATTAGCATAGCCTTTGACACTATTGATCACACCAATCTCCTTGGAGTTAAGGGAACCACCCTGTCCTGGTTTAAATCTTATTTAACTGACCCTTACCAGTTTGTAGATGTAAATGGTGATTTCTCTTAACGTTCTAATGTTAAGTTTGGTGTTCAACAAGGTTCTGTTCTAGGCCTGTTGCTTTTCTCTCTATACATGCTGCCTTGGGTAATCTTACATGATCATGGTATTCGCTTTCATTGTTAGGTTGATGACACACAGTTATATATATTAGCCAGATTAGAGACATCAGCTTGACAAGATGTAAAGTGTGTACAGGACATTAGACACTGGATGCTTATTAATGTTCTCCTTTTAAACTCTAAGACTGAAGTTCTTGTGCTCGGATCTCGAGAAGCTAGAAATATGGTTTCTGATTATGTAGTAAGTTTGGATTGTGTTCCAGTCTCATCATGTGTATTGGAGTGATTATTGATGCTGGTCTTTCATTTGAAGCTCATGTAGATAATATTACTCAGGTGGCATTCTTTCATCTCAGGAATGTTGTTAAACTAATAAATATGATGTCACTGCATGATGCAGAAAAATCTGTTCATCCTTTTGTTTCTTTGAGATTAGATTATTGTAATGTGTTACTGTCTGGATGTTCTAATAGGAGCGTACACAAGTTCTAGTTAGTCCAGAATGCAGCAGCAAGAGTCGTTACCAGAACCAGCAAATATGAGCATATCACCCTGACCTTATTTACACTGCACTGGCTCCCAGTTACATTTCACATCAAATATAAAATACTACTTTTAACCTATAAAGCACTTAATGGTCTCACATCACATTATCTTAGTGAACTTCTTGTCGTTTATGATCCGGCAAACACCCCCCCCCCCCCATGTCAAAAGCTGCAGGATGCCTAGTGATACCTTGACTAAAGAAGAATACTGCAGGGAGGCAGAGCTTCTCTTCAAAATCTCCACAGTTATGGAATAACCTTCCAGTTAATGTTCAGTACTCGTCAAACTCAAGACAAGCTTGAAAAATCACTTGTTTATTGGAGCATTTTGTTGCAGAACTGGGGGCCTCAGGCATATTCAAGTCAATTCGATTCAGTTTTATTTGAATTTGCACTTTTGACAGTTGACATTGTCTAGTGGGGGGCAGTAGTGGTCTAGTGGTATAGGGCACTGGATCGCTGATCCAAAGGTTGGGGGCTCGAATCCCACTCTCCACAAGGTTGTCACTGTCCCCCCCAGTGCGGCGAACTGGGTTATCAAAGGCGGGCCATGTCTCTCACTGTCTATGGTGAGAGGCATGTAAAAGAACCATTGCTGACATTCGTAAAGAGTAGGCTGCAAAGTCGTCAGCGTGTTTCTGTCCCTTGCTAAAAGGGTTGTGACAGGAAGGGCAGCCGACATAAAAACCTCTGCCAAATCAAACATGCGAAGTTTTTTATGCTTTATTTCTTAACTCAGGCTTTTAACCTTCCATAAACATGTGTAAGATTATAACTCTGCTAAAAAGACATGGTCAACACACACACACACACACACACACACACACACACACACACACTCACACACACACACGCGCGCGAGTGTGATTTCGATTTGAATGAGAAGAAGAAATGGGCTCGAGTGATATCACAAAGTAATATGGCTAAACCCGAAAAAGGCTTTGGAACGGATTAATTTTGTAAAGTGAGGTACCACTATATATATATATATATATATATATATATATATATATATGTACAGAGAGAGAGAGAGAGAATTTTCTGAGTCGAGCCTTCCGTAAGAGAGTGCTCAATACTTTACTTTTTCGTAGAGCAAATAAAAATAAAAATAAAAGGACAGGACAAAGACTTACTATTGAAACTTCATTTATCACTACAGATCTGTTTCGTATACAGTGAACCCTCGTTTTTCACGGGGGTTACGTTCCAAAAAGAACCCGTGATAGGCGAAATCCGTGAAGTAGAAACCTTTATTTATTTTTTTATTTTTTTACAATCATTATACAATTAAATGCTCTATTATACATTGAAACCAAAGAACAAACCTTTTTTATAGGCCCAAGCATTTGTTTAACAAATAAGAGTACTGTATAAACGTTTGTTTGCTTTTTACAAATAACTACTGTACTGTCAAATAATAATTTTAATCATCAATGTGAACTAATTGCGGAGATCAGCACCGCCCCATTGCGACCCGAGTAATTGGATTGAATGGGAGAAAATGAAAAATAAAAGTACAGTCGGACAAATTGTGACTCACATGTACTGTGTATTACTACTCTTCTGACTGAGCCGCTGCATCCTGACTCCGCTCTGCAGCGTTTTCTTCTTCTGAAGCCCGAGGTGCAGGTGTGTTTTTTCGTGAGAAGAACATAGTGATAGGCAGTTGTTGACGCTCTTTTTTCTTCTGGGCAAAAAGAGACTTATACACAGACATGCCACCATCGATTATGTTGGAGAACTGTAATGAACGGCTCATCAAAGGGTCCCAATCGTGAGCTGCTCGCTGAAGTTCAGTGGCCATTCTCAGAATGGTTGCTAAGCGACCAAGTGTTAGTCCATCCTCCTCATCTTTATCCACACTTGTGTCCTCTTCTTCCTTTTCTCTTTCATCATCACTTGGTGGCTTTGTCATTTGGGCCAGGTCTGCATCGGTTAGCGGGCGTGCTTCAGCATCAATCAGTGCATTAATGTCATGCGAAGTCATGTCATTAAAGCCGTCTCCTCCAAGCTGTTTTGCGAGAGTCACCACAGTATCTATGACAGAGTGATGGATCTCGTCGAGCGAGCCCCGGTTGGGTTTTGCACTGCCTCTGGCCACAGTTTTTTCCAGCAGGCATTCAAAGTTTCAGTTTTCATCTCTTGAATGGCCCTCTGAATATTTTGGAGACATGATGCGATGGTGTATCCACGCCAGTAGTCCTTTAGTGAGAAGTCTTGATCCGAGTCCATAGCGTCAACAAGATGTTGCAGGGTGTTGCGTGTATAGAGAGCCTTGAAAGCACGGATGATGCCTTGGTCCATGGGCTGAATCAGGGATGTAGTGTTTGGCGGCAGAAATTCGATTTGCATACCATCATATACCAAATCATCGGCGTGACCTCCAGCGTTGTCAACGAGCAGAAGCACTTTAAAGTCTAGTCCCTTTCCTCTCAAATAACACTTGACCTCCGGGATGAAACAGTTTTTGAACCAATCCATATTGAGCGCTTTTGTCATCCAAGCCTTTGCGTTGTGCATCCAGTAAACGGGCAAATCATCCTTTTTTGTTTTTCAGTGCTCTGGGATTTTTAGACCTATAAATGAGCCCAGGCTTAATCATAAAACCTGCAGCATTTCCGCACATAACCAGAGTCACACGATCTTTTGGGCTTTAAATCCTGGGGCTTTGGCTTCTTCCTGCATGATGAAGGTGCGGGAGGGCATCCGTTTCCAAAATAAGCCAGTCTCATCCATATTAAAAACTTGTTCAGGCATATATCCCCTTCCTCAATGATCGCTTTAAATGTATTGTTCACGAACGCTTCTGCTTCAGCGGTATTTGCAGAGGCGATCTCTCCGTGCAGAGAAACATTTTTAAGTCCAAAGCGTTTCTTAAATTTTTCAAACCAGCCCTTGCTAGCATTAAATGTGCTTGGTACTGCGTGAACAGCACTTGATGATGGCCCGGTATCTGCATCCTCCTCCTCTTCCCTGTCACTGTCGCCGTCAGCAACGGCTTGATACAGTGTTCTAGCTTTTGTGCAGATAACATTCGTATCCAGCGTAATGTTTTTCTGCAGTCATTAATCCACAAAGCTAATGCAGACTCCATCCTTACCATGGTCTTGTTGCGAACAGTTGCAACCCTTTTTGCATCTTTATTAAAACTTATTGCTGCTGTAGTCCTTATGTTATTTTCCTCCTTCTTTATAGAACGAACGGAAGATTCATTAATTCCGTAATGCCGACCTGTAGCCGCATAGCTTTTACCTTCCTTTAGCATGTCCAGAAGTTGAACTTTTTCTGCAATAGTTAGCATCTTCCTCTGCCTTTTAGGCCCGACCGCAGGTGCTTTTGTCGGTGCAGAACGTTTTGTCGACATAATGGGTTTTAGGAGACTTGAAATTGCAAGAGAATTTGCACGTAGGGAACATAAATGGCAAGCTGTTTTACGTATGTGTACGTATTAAACCGCAAGCTTATTGACTAACACGTAGAGAAGAAGCAGAGAGACTGTTTAGCCAATCAGAATGCAGAACACAATGCACTATGCAAATCCGTGAAGTAGCGAGACCGTGAAAAGTGAACCGTGTTATAGCGAGGGTTCACTGTATATATGAAACGTTTGTATATATATATATATATATATATATATATATATATATATATATATATATATATATATATATATATATATATAAATATATATATGAAATTCAATGTAGTCCATAAAGTAGTCCGGTTGGTTATTCAATTGTAAGTGGTAAATAATTGTGGGAAAGAGCCCATATCATCAGCAGTGAAAAGTCATGGTTACAGTCTATTAGTGCACATGTGGCTCCATCTAGGTTTTCACACCAGGACAGAGCACAGGACTCAGGCATAGAGATTTCTGGTAAACTGTGATGTTGGGATGCTGTCACTCCACCACTCTACATGCTCACCCAGTTCCGTTTGACCGTGGGGTGGCTGATTACGCCAATGTCACGAGGTCCCTGATGTCTGTCTTCATTCTGGTTCTCTGTCTTTTAGTTATGCTGCTATAGCCAGTCATGCTGGAATCCCTATTGCACTCAGCAATAATAAAATCTTCTATTTCTTTATTGCTGATTGCTGCAATGTCATGAGGTCTCTGATCTCTGTCTTCCTTCTGGTTCTCTGTCTTTTAGTTATGCTGCCATAGAGTCCCTTCTGCACTCAGGAATAATAAAATATTCTATTTCCATTATACTACTATGAGTCTCTGGTGATCCTTATCCTTCTATTTTCTGAGTTGTATGATCTGTCCATCTGTCCTGGTGTGCCGATGCTGGCTGGAATTCTTTTGTACTTTGTAAGCTCACACTTTTACTATTTTACTGTGTAAAGCTGCCTTGCAACAATTTCAATTGTGAAAAGCGATATAGAAATAAAACTGAATTAGGTTGGATTAATAACATACCGCTATCAGATTCACAACTTGAATGTTTTAGCCTTTTTTGAAAGACAAAGCTAATCTCATTAATTTCCCCATCAATCATCAACCTGTATGCTTGATACAGTACTTCCATCTTTCTTGAAACAAATATTATCAGAAGTTAATAACCATTTATTAAATGTAATAAATTCTTCCCTTAGCACTGGTTATATATCTAAGTCCATTAAACTTGCAGTGTGATTAAAAAAAAAAAGATCTCTTCACATATTGATGGTACAACTATAGAACAATTTAAGTACACACTGTTTTTTCAACCCACTTACTAACCACATGCCTCCCTGATACAAGTGCTGACTGGATGAGAGAAGAACCTTGACATAATAATGTCTTTAGAATTGTCAATGAAGTCCATAAGATTACAGCAATAACAGGCTCACTCCAAATATAAAGGAAATATCTACAATTACAATTTTTTTTAACACTTTGGAAGATTTATAATGAAATATGTCCAGAATGGTGACAACAAATCTGCATTTAAAATTTTTCTCACCGGTCAGTAAGCCTCTTTAATGCTCGCTCAATGTTCATACGATGTCCAACACGGCTCACTCCAAGATCAAGGAAGTCATCCTTGGTCAATGATGGCAAGTGTGAACCATCAATCTCGTTATCTAAAAAGCGCTCTCGATGCTCTGTCAGGTTCAAGTAGGTCAGCCAATCAGCAACATCATATTTGGTCCAGTATGGAAGGGGCTTGGATGCAAAAGGCCGATTGGGTGGTGGAAGTGTGAGAGGTGGAAGGTAGCTCACACTGGAAGGGGAGGAGCCACCAGATAGGAAGTGTGTAGGAGAGAGGGAGTGTGAGACTAACAAAGGGTTTGAATTAGGTGCTGGAGTGGTAGGGGGCATTAGTGGGGGAGTTGGGGGGAAGAAATGTTCAGCCAGAGGATGGGAAGATGAGGGGGGAGTGAGTGGGGCCTGCAGATCAAAAGGAGACCCATGAAGAGAAGCAGAAGGGAAAAGTGGAAGAGAGGAGGGACGTGGTGGCCCAGGTTGAGGTCTTTCTGAACATGAAATAAGAGGACTGGGAGCACGGCGCCGCTGGATATGAGTCTCAGAACGCCTTGATTCTGAAGCAGAAAACAAATCCAAACCTTTAGTACGATATTTAGCACGGTGTTTTGGTGAAGTTGGGTATGGCGAATAGGAGACTGAGGAAGGTGATAGAGGGGTATGAGAGAGGGATATTGGAGAGATAGGAGGGTGGTTGTATGATGGAGGGGACAATGGTGGGTGTGCAAGTGACAGAGGAGAAAGAGGAGCATGGGGCAAACAAGGAGGAGAAAGCGGGCAGTGAGAGAAAGACAGGGGAGAGGGGGATGGTGTCCAGTTAGAATAAGGGGGGGCCTGAGAAGTCAAGGTGGGTGTTAATGGTGCAAAAGTCAATGGTGAAGAAGGTACATGATTAGCACTGAGGTTAGGAGTGATAGGATTAGGTAGAATATTTGTGCTTAAGGGGCTAGAATAGAGTGTTGAGGTTAATGGAGTGGAATTTAAAATATTAGAGGACAATGTATGGGTTAAGGGATTAGGGGGAAAAGTTGGAGCTAAAGGATGAGGGGTCATAGTTGTTGTTAAAGGGTTAGTGGCTATAGTGTGGGCTAAAGGCTTAGAGTTAATAGGAGATAAGGGGACAGTAGTCAAAGAAGGAGACAAAGATCTCTGAAGTGGTTCAGAGGAGGAAAAAAGTTGTGCATGGCCTGCTGGAATTAATGCTGATAAATCTTCTGAAAACCTGTAGGAAAGAAAGATGAGATAATCTCAGATAACTTCTAAATGGATTTAAAAATCCCTTGACTAGCTCCATTTACGATTAGATGACTACTTCAAAATCTTCTGTAGTGGAATATCTCTGACCTTTGCATCTGCTGTGACCCTTGACCCTGCCATCCCCCAAGCTGCTGCAGCTTGTTGCTGAGTTCACTGATAATACTGGCCTTTACACTGGAAAGAGGAGAGTTCAGACGTCTGTCAATGAAAGATGGTGCCTTGACGCCTCCTTTTCCTTCTATCTTTTCATCTGGTTGGTAGAATCCTGGGGTGGCACTTGCCTGTCGCCGTAGTGATGGCACTGTTCGTTCTACCTCCACATTAGTTTGTAATTTTGCAGTGTTGTGCAGATTTGGCTTTGCATGTGTGAGTGGTGGAGGTTTGCTTTTGTGTGTATGAGTTTTTGCATGTGTATCATTGTGCGTTTTAAATTCATGGTTTGGGTTAGACAGACAAGAATCCAGGGACACTCTCCTTCCTTCCTTTATTCCATCACTTCCTGTGCTCATTTGTCTGTTCTGTTCCTTCCTTTGCCCACTAACCTTTTCTGTGTAATAGTCACTGTAGGCATGATTATCTGGTTCCTTTATCCCAGAACTTAGACCTGCTTCAGGCCAATCAAAACCCTTTAAATCTGTCTGGATTTGTTCACCTACAACAACTGGTTGACTTGCTGAAGGGCTCGTCATGGTGACAGTTACTACTGCAGCAGTTGCTGTTGCCACAGCAGCAGTTGTCATGGTGGCATAGGTACGAGTAGCACTACCATCTTGTTGTGGTAAAAGTGTGTGCGGTCTTTGCAATGATGCAGGATCTGAGAAGGTGGTTGTGGCAGACGAAGTAGAAGTTACTGGGAAAATTTGGGGGGATGAAAGTGAAGGAGAAAGAGTAGATTGGGTTAAATTAGCCACTTCACTATCATATGATGTCAAACTGGATGCAGCAGAGTCAGCAGTGTGGGAGGAGACAAGTGGAGGCAGGGGATGAATTTGTGGCATTTGTGTGGGTTGGAGTGGGTTGGCAGGAAGGATTTTGGGACAAAGCTGGGGTGGTGGGAGTAAAGGAGAAGGAGGAAAAAGAAATGGATGAACAATGGCAGACGGATGAAAAGTTGAAGTATGGATATCAGGTAAAGACTGATAAGTTTCTGCTGGTCCTGGTGGGCCCAGGATGATATTCTGGAGCTGCTGATCATAATGTGGTAAACTTTGACCACTGTGGTGTTGTTCTTGTTGAAGACATTCCTGTTGATGATGGTTGTATATTGTTGCTCCCTGTACAGATCTTTCCACCCCATTAGCAAACTGTAAGGGTGGTGGTAGTGGTTCTGCAAACAGGAACTCATCAGCTATGTCTACTGACGGGGCAGGAGGAGGCAGAACCATTGCTTCAATTCCGGTTTCACCCTCTGGATCTTCTTCCTTATTTTCTTTTTCTCTGTCTGACAACTTGGTGTTTTCTATGGCAGAGTTAACATAACAAATGGCAGTAGTGCTCACTTCAGTATCCATGCGTACTAAACGGGGTCTTTTGTGAGTGTGCTGGCGAGACAGTTTTCCATGACCTTCCCTCTCATTATGATAAGTCTGATATTGATTTGTTCTTTCAGTAGAGAGTTGTATCTTCTGAACATCTCTCCCATCCCTTCCAACACTCATTACCCCACTACCAGACAGTCGCATCATCCGGGGACTCTGAGGTCGATTCAAAGGTGATTGACTCGTTGATGCTGGGCTGCTGCCACTTAGGTAGATGCCAGTCTGTTCTTGATTCATGTGGGAGGAGAACTGGTGCTGTGAATTGTGGGTAGAAGAATAAGGGATAGGAAAACCAGCAGAAGTAGAAAACTGGCGTCCAAAATGCCTCTCCTCCTTACGGGATCGATGATCATCCTTTAGTGCTCGCTCCCTTGCAGCTAATGCTAAGCTTAGTGGACTTGATGGATCCAGAACTTTTCCAGTTAATGGGTGAATAAAGGTAGTGTTGTGCTGAGAGGCATATTGTGGAAGTCCAAAGGCAGGTGGCATGCTAGCAGCATCACTAGTGAACAAGCCTTCATCAATTGACTTGGAGGGGCGAAGCCTTGGAGCAGGCTCATTCTGAGAGGCTTGGGCAGAGTCAGGTTGATCTAGGACATCCTCTTCAGAGGAGTAAAAGAAAGAAGTGCTTTTGCGGCGAGAATCATGGAAACGCTCACGCTCTCGTTGAGCTGTTCCACCAATATCTGGAGGGAATGGTGTGGGTGGAACTGGAGGAAGGGTTATGGGTGGAGTTGGGATTAATACTGTATTGTGATGTTCTGCATCTTCATCTTCAAGATGTGGAGAAGGCTCCGTTTCTACACTGCTGTTCTGGCTGCTACGTCCTGAGCTGCTTGTAGATGGTGCCTTGACAATTATTGTTGGAATCGGAATTGAGCTTTTCTGTAGTTTCCCTGCTCCTTCCTCCACTTTCCGTTGCTTTAGCAATGGTCCCTTACCACCACGGCGACCAGTTGTCTTGGCAGTTACTGTGGGTGTTTCAGATGGAGGTAAAGCACTGCTAGATCCACGCCTTAAACCACCCACTTTAGATCCGCCCCTCCGACTATGGTCAGCTTCAACCTTAAATAAAAATACATTTCATAATATATAATAAGGAATACAGTAGAGCATTAAACAGTGTATTAATACTAATTTAAAAAATGCTTACCCTACGAGTGGATGGAGTTCTTATTTGGATTTGGGCGTGATGAGTAGAGTTGTGCGTGAGTTCTGCCCGTCTGTGAACAGGAACTGGTGGTTCTGGGGCAGAGATTTCAGGAGGAGGTGGGATATCATCTGGCCCTGGTACTGATAAACTACGGGATAATTTCATAGTAGGTGCGTGAAGATGTCCCCTTTCCTCCTCTGTTAGTCCTAAAATATGAAGAGAGAGAGAAAAGCATATGATTAAAAAAAAAAAAAAAAACCTGCACAGGAAATTTATGTCTGATGACTGAATTTTGTCTTACCAACAGATTTCTGCCGAAGCATAACCCCATGCTGATTGGCATGGCATGATGAAAATTGGGTATAATTAGAACCATACCCAGACCCTGATGATATCACACCAACACCTCCTGCTTGGTCAAAACTTTGCTGTTTAAAAAAATAGGATTATACAGTCATTCTGCGCACATTCATATCTTACACTTATAATAAACATCCAGTACAGATTGCATTTTTACATTTACAGTGTGTATATATATATATATATATATAATATATATATATATATATATATATATATATATATATATATATATATATATATATATACAATAAAAATAAAAGGACAGGACAAAGACTTTCTATTGAAACTCCATTTATCACTACAGATCTGTTTCGAGCACTGGTGAAACCATCCTCTCTCTTCAGGTGATTGTAGAAGAACTATATATATATATATATATATATATATATATATATATATATATATATATATATATATATATATATATATATATATATATATATATATATATAAAATGTGTGTGTGTGTGTGTGTGTGTGTACAGTAGGCCCCCGTTTTTTTGCATAGTTCGATTTCTGCCCTTCCTGCGGATCATGAAATTCCCCGAGTTATTTATGCGGAAGTAAAACCCTATGTATGAGATTACACACACTAAAATTTGCTTCATAAACATATTCAGTCTTACTTCTGAATACAGTAAAAATGTAGTAAAATGTAGTAATGATTAAGTAAAAACTTTTTAATTTTGTACTGTCATAACATTTTTTGATGATAATAATAACATATACTGGTTTTTCTCAAAAAATTAGCATGTTGTGACAAAGTTCATTATTTTCTGTAATGTACTGATAAAAATTAAACTTTCATATATTTTATATTCATTGCACACCAACTGAAATATTTCAGGTCTTTAATTGTTTTAATACTGATGATTTTGGCATACAGCTCATGAAAACCCCAAATTCCTATCTCAAAAAATTAGCATATCATGAAAAGGTACTCTAAACGAGCTATTAACCTAATCATCTGAATCAACCAATTAACTCTAAACACCTGCAAAAGATTCCTGAGGCTTTTAAAAACTCCCAGCCTGGTTCATTACTCAAAACCGCAATCATGGGTAAGACTGCCGACCTGACTGCTGTCCAAAAGGCCATCATTGACACCCTCAAGCAAGAGGGTAAGACACAGAAAGAAATCTCTGAGTGAATAGGCTGTTCCCAGAGTGCTGTATCAAGGCACCACAGTGGGACGTCTGTGGGAAGGAAAAAGTGTGGCAGAAAACACTGCACAACCAGAAGAGGTGACTGGACCCTGAGGAAGATTGTGGAGAAGGGCCGATTCCAGACCTTGGAGGACCTGTGGAAGCAGTGGACTGGGCTACAGGTGCCACATTCCCCAGGTCAAGCCACTTTTGAACCAGAAACAGCGGCAGACGCACCTGACCTGGGCCACAGAAAAACAGCACTGGACTGTTGCTCAGTGGTCCAAAGTACTTTTTTCGATGAAAGCAAATTTTGCATGGCATTCGGAAATCAAGGTGCCAGAGTCTGGAGGAAGACTGGAGAGAAAGAATTGCCAAAATGCCTGAAGTCCAGTGTCAAGTACCCACAGTCAGTGATGGTCTGGGGTGCCATGTCAGCTGCTGGTGTTGGTCCACTGTGTTTTATCAAGGGCAGGGTCAATGCAGGTAGCTATCAGGAGATTTTGGAGCATTTCATGCTTCCATCTGTTGAAAAGCTTTATGGAGATGAAGATTTCCTTTTTCAGCACGACCTGGCACCTGGTTTACTGACCATGGTATTACTGTGCTCAATTGGCCTGCCAACTCTCCTGACCTGAACCCCATAAAGAATCTGCGGGATATTGTGAACAGAAAGTTGAGAGACACCAGACCCAACACTGTGGATGAGCTTAAGGCCGCATTTGAAGCATCCTGGGCCTCCATAACACCTCAGCAGTACCACAGCCTGATTGCTTCCATGCCACGCCGCATTGAAGCAGTTATTTCTACAAAAGGATTCCCGAAGAAGTATTGAGTGCATAACTGAACATAATTATTTGAAGGTTTACTTTTTTTTTGTATTAAAACACTTTTTTTATTGTTCGGATGAAATATGCTAATTTTTTGAGATAGGGATTTTGGGGTTTTCTTTACTTTTTTTGCCAAAATTATCAATATTAAAACAATAAAAGGCTTGAACTACTTCAGTTGTGTGTAATGAATCTAAAATATATGAAAGTCAAATGTTTATCAATACATTACAGAAAACTTTATCACAATATGCTAATTTTTTTTTTTTTAGAAGGACCAGTATACAGTATCCATTGTGTATCTATCTATATATATATATATATATATATATATATATATATATATATATATATATATATATATATATATATATATATATATATATATATATATATATATATCTCACTTAAAAGTGTGATGTAATAAAATTTCAGCTGGACTCAGAATGCAGGAGACAGTGTAAGATGGCACAGATTTATTATTCAAAGGGGAAGCACTGAAGCAGAGGGCAAACACAGTAACGACTGGTGATGAAGAGAAACACAATAAACATTAAGCACTGGGAAACTAGGAGCAGGAACTAGCTGAGTGCAGAGCTGGAACCATTAGTCAGAAAGATCACAGTGAAGCAGGGATGTAATGCAAGACTTTCTTCTGGCGCAGAGGCGACCGTGCGGCTTGTCTTTATAGGGAGTAGATGAGAGAAGTGAATTCAGGTGTGTGTGCTGCTGCAATCAGCCCGAGCAGGTCAGCACGCCCCGCAGCCGGAGCCTGCACCACTGGGGAGAAAACAGAGTTAGAGAACAGAGCTGCCAAAATCAAAGTCTCAAATACAGAACATAACAAAAAGAACATAAATGTACACAAAGTGTAATAAATTGAATACCAAAAGGATAAACTTGGATAAACATGCTACAGCACAGTACATAAAATCTCTCACACAAACATTTTAAACATCAACTTAGGTACTGGACTGGAAAAATAATTTTAAAAGATTTTAATACTCCAGTACTTTACAACAGTTTAGATGATTGTTACTCTTCAGGCACTTCAGAAGAAACTGTGGTTTCTTCATGTGAAAGTGTTATTTCTTCAGAAGAGACATGCAACGTCATTACCTTTTTTTGACTTTAGGCTCCCTACCAGAAGCCAGAGAAGATGGAGGCCGATTGGGTGGCATCATAGGGCTTAACTGGTAATGACAAACACACTAAAAAAAAGTTTATTGATAACATGTGCCTGAATGAGAAAAAAGGGGCGTATACATCATCTCAACCCATCAGCAGGAGGGAAAAACAAAAGCTCTTAGCCCATGGCTAAATTTGGATCACATACCAGTTACTTCCAGGATTCCACAAGTATGTGGGGGCGCGAGCGTAAAACCACGAGTGGTCATGGGCCTACTGAATACATACACACACACACACACACACACACACATATGTACGCTCCCGGTGCGCTTTAACAATTTGAGTGTTTGGGCGCTTATTAAAATGTTATCAGCGGAGTGGAAGGGTAAATGCTTATTACCATCGATGTGGCAAACATGAACAATGACAGAACAATAAAAGAGTTTTACTGGTATTTGTGTTATTCAATTGTATATTATATATTGTGTTATTATAACAACATGTTATTCATTTTGTGGTATCAATGAGATGAAAGCTGAAAATATACAGAAAGAGCAGAAACTTTTAATAAAAGACCCCTTATTTTCCCTCCCAGTGCTGTTCCTTCAAACATTTTCCTGGAAGTAAAATCTAGCCAATCAACATGAATGTCAACTTTAGTACATGTCACGTTGAACCAATCAAAACGAATGTCAACGTTAGCACATGGTACGTTGAACCAATCAACATGAACAGAAACAAAGGAACATGGTCAGGAAAGTGCGTAAATTTATGAAGTTTGTAAATAATCGTCATCACTTTCTGATAGGTCCAGATCTGCCTAATCACTCCATTTATTCAGAGCATCTGATATTTTTGCTGTAGCAGTTTCTATTGGGGGCAGTGGTGGTCTAGTGGTATAAGGCGCCGGATCGCTGATCCAAAGGTTGGGGGTTCGAGTCCCACTCTTCACAAGGTTGTCATTGTCCCCCCCAGTGCAGCTAACTGGGTTATCAAAGGCTGGCCATGTCTCTCACTGTCTATGGTGTGAGGCATGTAAAAGAACCATTGATGACTTTCGACAAGAGTAGGCTGCAAAGCCGTCAGAGTGTTTCCGCCCTGCGATGGCCTGGCGAGCTGTCCAGGGTGTACTCTGCCCTCGCCCTGAGTTGGCTGGGATGGGCACCACCCTCCCTGCAACCCTAATTAGGATGAAGCGGTGACAGAAAATGAACTGAAGTTTCGAATGGTTCATCGGTTGTTGATCATTTACCAAAAGAACACAGCAAAATATTTTCCTATTTTGAAAGCATGGCAGAACAAAAAAATGTGTTGATATTGATGAACATTATAGACATTCCGCAGTGGCAGGGGTTCTTGAAATATCATGCATATTCACTTAAAATGGCAGTGAACACCTGATTTTAAAGTGACAGAGACTGATCGAATAAAACTCAAAAGTTTGATCTACTATTTTGCTCCCAGTACACCCTGCTTCTTCTTCTTCTTCTTCTCTTATTATTATTATTTTCTTTTTGGCTGTTCCCTTCAGAGAATCACAGGAAATCATCTGCCTCCATCTCACCCTATCATCTGCATCTTCGACTCTTACGCCACTAACTTCATGTCATCCTTCACCACATCTATACATTTTCACTTTGGCCTTACTCTAGGCCTTCTGCCGAGAAGTTTCAACCTCATCATCCGACTACCAATAAACTCACTATCCCTCCTCTGTACATGTGCAAACCATCTCAAACTAGCCTCTCTGACTTTGTATCCAAAACCTCTAACATGTGCTGTCCCTATGATGTACTCATTCCTGATTCTATCCATCCTCGTTACTCCCAAAGAGAACCTCAACATTTTCATCTCTGCTTCCTCCCGATCTGCCTCCTGTCTTTTTTCTCAGTGCCACTGTTTCGAAACCATACAACATTGCTGGCCTCATCACCGTCTTGTACACTTTACCTTTCATTCTTGCCAACACCTTCCCATCACACATCACACCGGACGCTTTTCTCCAACCATTCCAACCTGCCTGCACATTGCTTCACCTCTTTTCCGAACTCTCCATTGCTCTGGATTGTTGAGCCTAAGTACTTAATATCCCCCACCTGTATCTCTGCTTGCTGTGACTTCGCCGTTCCTCTTGGGTCCTTCTCATTGACACACATGTATTCTGTCTTACTAGCCCTTGCTAGCCCTCATTCCTCTCCTTTCCAAGGCATACCTTCACCTCACTAGTTTTTCCTGCACTTGTTCTCTGCTCTCACAACAGATCACAATGTCATCTGCAAACATCATAGTCCAAGGAGATTCTTGCCTAACCTTGTCTGTCATCCTGTCCAACACCATAGAAAAACAAGAAGAGGCTCGGAGCTTTCAGAGATCCTTGATGCAGTCCCACCTCCACCTTGAACTCTTCTGTCACACCGACAGCACACCTCAGCACTGTCTTACATCTCTCATACATGTCCTGCATCACTCTAATATACTTCTCTGCCACTCCAGACTTCCTCATGCAATAGCACAATTCCTCTTTCGGCACCCTGTCATATGCTTTCTCCAGATTCACAAAGGCACAATACAGCTCCCTCTGACCTTCCATGTACTTGTCTATTAAAATCCTCAAAGCAAACATTGCATATGTGGCATGACACCAAACTGTTGTTCACAAATGCTGACCTTTGCTCTTAGTCTAACTTCCACTATTCTTTCCCATAACCTCATTGTATGGTTCCTCAACTTTATCCCTCTGGAGTTGTCACAACTCTGCACATCTCAGTTTGTCATTAAAATGGGCACCAGCACACTTCTCCATTCCTATGGCATCCTCTCAATCTCTCAGACCTTGTTGAATGTTCTTGTCAGAAAATCTACTGCTATCTCTCCAAGACACGTCCATACCTCCACCGGTATGTCATCAGGACCAACTGCCTTTCCATTTTTCAGCCTCTTCAATACCCTCCTTACTTCACCCATACTAATATTTGTTACATCTTGGTCCTCAACAGTCACCTCTTCCACTCTTTTTTCTCTCTCTCATGTTCCTCATTCATCAGCTGTCAATGTACTCTTTCCATCTTTCCAGCATACTTCTGTCATCGGTCAATATATTTCCCTCTCTGTCTTTAATCACTCTAACTTGCTGCACGTCTTTCCCATCTCTATTTCTCTGCTATGCTAACCTGTATAAATCATTTTCTCCCTCCTTACTGTCCAACCTATCATGCAAGTCATCATACGCCCTCTATTTGGCCTTTGACACCGCTACTTTCGCCTTACGCTGTGTCTCCCTGTACTCCTGTTTACTCTTTTTGGTCCTCTCTATGTCCCACTTCTTCTTAGCGAACCTCTTCCATTGTTCACATTCCTGCACTTCCTCGTTCCACCACCAAGTCTCCTTATCTACTGTCCTTCCAGAGGAAATACCAAGTACTCTCCTACTTGTCCAACCTATCATACAAGAAATCATAAGCTGTCTGTTTGGCCTTTGACACACTGCTACCTTCGCCTGACGCTGTGTCTCCCTGTACTCCTGTTTTGCTCTTTTTGGTCCTCTCTATGTCCCACTTCTTCTTAGCAAACCTCTTCCATTGTTCACACTCCTGCACTTCCTCGTTCCACCACCAAGTCTCTTTATCTACTGTCCTTCCAGAGGACACACCAAGTACTCTCCCTGATCACATGAGCTGTAGTTGTCCAGTCATTTGGAAGCACTTCCTGGCCACCCAAAGCCTGTTTCAACTCCTCCTTGAAGACAACATGACACTCTTCCTTTTTCAGCTTCCACCACTTTGTCTTCTGCTCTGCCTTTGCCTTTTTCACCTTTCTCACCATCAGAGTCATCCTGCACACCACCATCCTATGCTGTTTGGCAACATTCTCACCCACTATGACTTTGCAGTCACTGACTTCCTTCAAATTACATCGCCTACACAAGATGTAGTCTACCTGTGTGCTCCTACCTCCGCTTTTATAAGTCACCCTATGCTCCTGTTTCTTCTGGAAGAAAGTATTCACCACAGCCATTTCAATCCTTTTTGCAAAATCTATCAACATCTGTCCTTCTGCGTTCCTGTCCTGGATACCAAACCTGCCCATCACTTCCTCGTCCCCTCTGTTATCTGTACCAACATGTCCCTTGAAATCTGCACCAATGACCACTCTTTCACCTCTGGCGGTACTCTGCATCACTTCATCTAAGTCACTCCAGAATCTCTCCTTCTCTTCTAGCTCACATCCTTTCTGTGGGGCATAAGCACTAACAACATTGAGCATTACACCTTCAATTTCTAACTTGAGACTCATCACTCTGTCTGACACTCTTTTCACTTTTAGAACATTCCTGACAAACTCCTCCTTCAAGATGACTCCTACTCCATTTCTCTTCCCATTCACACCGTGATAAAATAGCTTAAACCCTGCTCCTAAGCTTTTATCTTTGCTACCTTTCCACCTGGTCTCCTGAACACACAGTATGTCCACCTTCCTCCTCTGCATCATGTCAGCCAGCTCTCTACCTTTTCTTTGCATAGTTCCAACATTCAAAATCCCCACTCTCAGTCCTAGACTCATGCCTTTCCTCTTCTCTCTCTGCCTACGGACATGCCTCCCACCTCTCCTTCTTCGACGTCTTCGACCAACAGTAGTCCAATTTCCATCAGCACCCTGTTGATTGACAGCACTGATGGCGGTCGTTGTTTACCCGGGCCTCGACCGATCCGGTATGGGGGTAATACTTCTGATTTGCCTCATCAATGTTTGGCATTGGTTTTACGTCGGATGCCCTTCCTGACACAACCCTCTGCATTTCTCCGGGCTTGGGACCGGCATGAGGGGGAGAGACACTGGTTAGTGCCCCCCCCCACCTCATGGCTGCATTGGGTATTCTAGACAATTGCAAGGTAAATTAAAGCAACAAGAGGTTGCAGAGAGACAGTTAAATTCCGTGGAAGGGAGGGCGGACTACCCTGTCTATAAACTGAAGAGAGATAGTTAAATTCCATAGAAAAAGGGAGGGCAGACTCCTCTGTCTGAAAAGAAAATGGCCGTGGGGGAATGTGTGTGTGAATGGAGGAAATAATCCTTGATTAAATCGTCATATAATACTGCGGGACTAATACAACGAGTTTTTGTGGATGCAGAGGCAAGAATCCTCCACCTAAAAAGGTAGAAGCTTGAGGGTTATCACAGAAATAATTAATGGTTGTCCCGTAGGAAACCAGTGTTAGGACACCCTAGGTGCAACAAACCACTGGTCCAAATTGGGTTAAAATGGGGGTGAAAAACAGTAAACCTTGAGATAAATTGGAATGCGGTGACTGGAAGGCCATCGAAATACAAGCGCCTGATAAAAATAAATATTTAGATTTATGGGTTCACAAGTATGGATTCAACGGACAATTAAATGAAAAAAGACTAATAGAATTACAAGGAGCTATTAGACAAAACTGCAAAAATAATGAAAAAAAATGAAAAAACAAGGATGGGAAGAAGCAGAAGAGTGGATTAAAATGGCAAATAAAAGGCGTGAAGGAGAAAACCAAGCAAAAGAAAGAAAAAGGAAGAAGAGAAGAAACAAAAACATGAGAAAGAGAAAGAAAAAGCAAGAGAAAGAGAAAGAAAAAGCAAGTGAAAAAGATAAAAAAGGCAAAGACAAACAGAGGAAAAAGAGAAAACTAAGGAGAAAAATAAAAAAGATATTGAAGAATATGAAGTACTGTACCATAGAAAGAGGATGATGAGACAAGTAGTGCAAGAAGGAGAAAGGAAGTGGAACCGATAGGAGAAATTGAGAGCGCTACACAGAAAGTGTTAGAACCTATGGCCCCACCTATAAATCGCCAGCATAACGAACTTTATCCTGACTTGACAAATGAAAATAAGGAACAGCCCCCTCAATATCATTCCTCTCCCGCAAAACCAACCAAACCCATCACCAGAAGCTCAGGGGCACAAAATTATTGCATGGTGCAGACCAGGCAATGCATGCAGATAAAGTAACATAAAGAAGAAAACAAAAAGAGTAGAAACTTTCTTCAAGGACTGTGATGACCCTGAAGTATATTATCAGGGGACTAGAGGTAGAGGCTGAGGAAGAGGGAGAGGAGGATTCACTAGGTCTGGCGATGAATGCTGGGCATGTGGTAAAAAGGGGCATTATAGCAGAAACTGTCCAGAACAAAAACAGAATCAAAGCTCTGCGTGACTACCTGTACCCTATAAGAGCACTGCCTTCCCAAAGCAAGCCGAAGCCGCCACACAAGCAAAACATGTAAACCAAAATGAAGAAATTGATCTAAATCTAGAAGAAATATTGGCATTGGATAGTCACTGGCGTGAAATAAGCTAATAGTAAATGGAAAAGAAATGATATTTCTATATGACACAGGTGCATGCAGAACCACCTGCAATGAGCCAATACCAGGACTAAGAAATGGTGACGAAACCTGGTGGTCAGAGCATCAAATGGCCTATACAGTTACTAGAGGAAAAAGGCCTGATGGTCCTACAAGGACATGGAGAACTGTTTTATTATTATACTCTTGACATTGCTAATAAGCAGCCATGTGAAACAGGAGACACCCTAATGGGAAGAGGGAAGTTGTTAACAGTTCCAGGAACCGAAGCCATGAACTCAGACAATTTGCATATTACAATATGGTTCCGCCCTTGTCCAGATCTTGATCCCGACTCAGAAGGGGCGTTACAAAAGGTCACGCCAACCAGAATAACACTTACCGATATGTATGGAGATGAGATGGGAAATGTGGCAATAGCAGCAATCCTGCCTGAACAACTGGTGCCATTACAAAGACAATGGACACCCCCTCGTATGTCCCTATACAAACACAGTACTATGAGTTGGAAGAAATTAGGGGATTTGGTAAAAACGGGCAAAAACGCAGAAGAATGGAAAGAACACTAACTCAATCTGTGGTACAGTCCAAAGACAGGACTCAGGAAGAAGACAATACAATGGACAACCCAAGTTAATACGGGAGTCCACTTACAGAAAAGATATAACTATCTAAATGTCCTGACGCAAGGAGAAGAGGACATGCTCAATGAAGTTACAGAAGGATTGTGGTCCAAAGGACCCACAGATGTGGGACTGATATGATATAAAACCAGTCCAGTCTGTCTGTCTTCCTTTCGGCTTTTTCCCTTTTACTCAGGAGTCGCCACAGCGAATCATCTGATTCGCATGTTTGATTTGGCAGAGGTTTTTTTACGTCGGATGCCCTTCCTGTCACAACCCTTTTTTAGCAAGGGACAGAAACACGCTGACGACTTTGCAGCCTACTCTTTACGAAAGTCAGCAATGGTTCTTTTACATGCCTCTCACCATAGACAGTGAGAGACATGGCCCGCCTTTGATAACCCAGTTAGCTGCACTGGGGGGACAGTGACAATCTTGAGGAGAGTGGGACTCGAACCCCAAACCTTTGGATCAGCGATCCAGCGCCCTATGCCACTAGACCACCACAGATACCCCCAAAAACTGAATACCGTCCCGTATCAAACAGTATCCCCTTAAACCAGATTCCAAAGAAGGAATCAAACCAGTTATTGAAGCATTACTGAAAGCAGGAGTATTGGTGGAGTGCGAGGACTCACCATGTAATACTCCCATATTTCCAGTTAAAAAATCAGAACCATCTGTAGGATGGAGAATGGTACAAGACCTACAAGCTGTCAATAATGCAATAATTCAGAGAGCCCCCTGTGTGGCAGATCCACATACCCTTTTAAACAGCTTAAGACCAGATGCAACTAACTTTACTGTGGTGGATATCAGTAACGCATTTTTCTCAGTGCCTCTTGATAAAAATAGCCAGTTCTGGTTCCCATTCACCTATGAAGGGAAAAGATACACTTATACCAGGCTGCCACAAGGGTACTGTGAGAGCCCAACAATTTATTCACAAGTCATGGTCGCGAGTATGGCTAAATTCAACCCCCCAGGAGGAAGTCAAGTTTTGACATATGTGGATGATGTCCTTCTGGCCTCACCAGATGAACAAACCTGCAGAAAAGGTACCATAGCACTCCTCAGACATCTGGTAGCTAAAGGGCACAAGGTCAGTAAAGACAAACTGCAGATGTGCAGAACAACAGTAAAATACTTGGAACATAATCTGAGTGCAGGAGGTAGACCCATTGTGGATGATAGAAAACAGCAGTATTGTAGTGAACCAGTGACAAAGAAACAAATGATGTCCTTTCTGGGCCTGACAAATTACTGCAGATCATGGATTCCGAACTATGTGGAAATAACACATCCATTGTATCAGCTAATGTACGAGAAAGAAATAAGTATGTCTACACCACTGCAATGGACTCCTGAAGCAGAAGGGGCATTTTGCAGAATAAAACAAATGATGGTCTCAGCAACAGTTCTAACCATACCAAACTACAGCAAAATGTTCTAGCAAATGGTAGACTGCAAAGGTCATTTTATGACATCTCTAATAGCTCAAAAATGTGGTGATAAACTGAAACCTGTGGCTTACTACTCATCAAAGCTAGACAGCGTGACGTGTGCACTTCCTCATTGTGTGAGAGCAGTAGTGGCAGCATCAGTGGCTGTAGAATTGAGCACAGGAGTGGTACTCTTCCATCCGCTGACACTTAAAGTGCCACATGCAGTATCAGAGGAATGGTAACTTCAACTGGCAAACCAGTCACTCATGCACAACTTCTAAAAGAATTATTGGAAGCAGTACAATACCAAGACAAGTAGCAGTATGCAAATGCACTGCGCACACAAATAAAACAGATGACATATCCAAAGGAAATGCCTTTGCAGACAGAAAAGCAAAAGAAGCTGCTGAAGGAGAAATTGAAGTATTAACAGTAACAGATGACACTGAGGTTACCAGAGAAATCTTATAGAACATTTAGGAACAAAGCCCAGAAAGTGAAAAGGCATCCTGGATAAAAAAGGGGCGCAGATTAAAAATGGGCTCTATACCTGTCCCAACAACAAACCAATTCAACCAAAGAACCTATTCCAATGGGCCGCAATTTTGAGCCATGGGAAAAGCCATGTCTAAACAGGAGGGATGGTGGGATAGGTAGACTAGAGATATACTGCCTATGGCTTTAATCTATAAAAAAAAAAATTGTAAAGCATGCCTAACCTGTGCTAAACACAATGCTCAAGGAAACATGAGACCTAAAGGAGGGAAATTCCCGGAACAAACCTGGAGATTGAGTCCTTATCAGAAGCATAAAAAAAAGAAAGTATTGGCACTCAGCCAAGTGGGAAGGCCCATATCAAGTCCTCCTGACCACCCAAACTGCGATCAAAATAGGGCAAAGAGGTACATGGATTCATCTAACACACTGTAAGCGAATCATCAAGGTAGAATGGCAAACCGAGGCTGAGGCTGAGTCTGGTAATAGTATGGACTCAGATCAATAGGACTGGGTAGATGCAAAAGCCAGTGAAGAAACCAACAAGTCTCAGTCTCTTAGTGGTTCCTGACACCTGGTGGTGACCGACACAGTGTTGGAAATGTGACCACAAGAAGACAAAATGATTTCAGGAATCATGAAAACAAAATGTCAGTCAAGATGGAATAGGACTGAAAGAATGTGACAAACAATACTGGTACCTCTTACACGGCCAAGAAAATGGATGGAATGGACTAGTGGCTGACGCTATTGGGTATAATTAGGGAGGATACTCAGATACAACGGCAAGCCAATGGAGAGAAATGTTGCAGTTTAAGCCTCAGACAAGCTTGACCTTTCTTGTTATAACTGATAATACCAAGAAAAATATATCTGCCTGTACAATGTTCTCTGTATGGTGCTAGACCGGTGTGAAAAATAACACCATGCCTGCAAACACTTCAGCATGACTCTCGCCTGCTGAAGAAGGAAATGGACCGATCGTGCTGCAAGAACAAATGAAACTACATGACTGGTTCTCAGTCACAACCAGGGTTTCCGGAAGAGGAAACAACTAGCTGTTAATGGCAGAGAAAGCCAGCAAAGCAGCTGAACAAGACTGTGTAATATGTATGGGGCCCAGACCAACTTTGCGTATTGTTCAAGCAGAAATAACTCCACAATGCCTAATAGACTTAATGAATAATACAGTTCCCACTAATAGCTGTATGACATGGGATAGTGTATATCATCTTACAGGATCATAAAATACAAACCTATATTTTCTAAAGTAGTAGCTCGAGGGAATTTTTCATGCATCAACATGACTGGTAAAGGTCAGATACTAGGAAATTTAAATGCCACTGAATGGTGCACTAACATGATTACAACGAAAATTGGTTTTAACCCTTTGTCACGAACTGACATATGTTGGTGGCGTACTATCTACAAAAACATGGACAGGAAAAATTACATCCACTATAATGTTCAAAAACTAGGCAATTGGACACAGACAGAGTTCGAGGCAGTACGTAGCCAATTGGCAATAACCTCACTAATGGCCTTCCAGAACCGTATTGCATTAGATATGTTGTGAGCAGAAAAAGGGGATGTATGTGCAATGTTGTACATTTATTCCAAACAACACTGCATCAGAAGGAAGTCTAACACTAGCCATTGAAGGCCTAAGATCTCTTAATAAAAAGATGAAAGAACATTCTGGAGTAGACACCCCGATGTGGGATTCATGGTTCAGTATGTTCGGGAAGTATCGTACTCTGGTATCAGCTGTATTAATATCTGCTGCGGTTTTTGCAGCCATCCTTACACTTTGTGGTTGTTGTTGTATCCCATGCTTACGTTCCATGCTAAATCGACTTATAGTCACTGCCTTGAGTTCTAAGGCAGATGAGACACAGATGTATCCTCTTTTGAAAGATCATATGGAATATAATGAATGTGATAATGTTGATGAAAATGAGTGTGAAATATTAAATGGTGTGTCTGACTTGTTCCCAGATCCTGAAGCCTAAAGCCTATTAAAAGAGAAGACATCTCTGTCTGAGTGTAAACAGTTCTGAATAAAATCAATGAATTTACTGATCTAAAGTCTAAGAAAGGATAGTATAATGATGCATTTTTTGTTTGAACTGTGATAAACAGGAGGGAAATGTTAGAATAATTGTATATAATTGATCACAGCTTTTCTCTTTGTCTCCTATGTGTGTAATGTTTAAACTGCTCGCTTACCCATTTTAAATGTCATGTATGTGTGTGAGTGTTGAAACTGTTTGCTGAAGTTGTTTTTAGGAAATTGCCTAACTGCAGCTGAGCCATGCGCAAACGACCGGACAACCAATGTCTCTCCGACTACTGGAAGACGTGACATAGAATAGCAATGTTCCATTTAATATGTGAAAGATTAACATAGAATAACTGCTGTTTAGGATATATGTAACTAGGGACCATCCCCTTTTGAAATAAAAGAGGCTCTCAGCCGGACTTAGCTCAGAGCACCTAGGCCAGTTGTAACTGAGCTGGTCCAGCTGCTCTCCTCATGAGTAAATAATTAACTCTCAGTGTTTTTCCTCTTGCATGAATGTGTATTATGATGTCTGTGTTGATTTAGAACCTGACAGTAAACATGCTGCTTCTGGAATTTCAGTGATCCTGATCCTCTTAATCCTGCTCTCTCAGCCCTGTGGTCCATCCTGGTGTACTGATGCTGGGTGAAGCTTTATTCTTGACAGGCCCTCAGTCCTGCTGCTGATTATCTTTATAGAGCTAGATGTGCACTCAGAGACCGTGAAGATGACTTTTGACTGGCAATGATATAAACCCAAATTATTTTGGACTTGTAGTTGTGGTATAACTAACTGGACTACGCATTAAGTTGAAGTTAGAAACATCAAGTTTCTGTTACATGGCTTATAATTTCATTGAGTCTGTTTCCTCTCAAGAGTTCTTCCTCTTGTTAACTCAGGGAGTCTTTCCTCGTCACTTTCACCACAGGCTTGCTCATTAGGAATTTTACAGTTTGTAACAACAACCTGTGCAACATGTGGAAAGGTATAAGGACCATCATGGATTAGAAGCATAGCTTCCAGTGGGTCAGCCATGACCCCACTCTGCCTGACATCCTGAACAGCCTCTTTGTACAGTTTGAATCATGAATAGCAGGGAGACTGTATATCTTCTCCCACAAGTAGACCAGTAGCAGTCCCTCATCCTGCAGCAGCACCAAGTGTGTTCTACCCTGAAGAAGGTCAACATCAACAGGGCTGCAGGACCAGCTACACTGTCAGACCAGACCCTGAAATCATACAATAACCAACTGTTTCCTGGACATTTTCAACCTGTCCCTGAAGCTTGCTATGGTCCCTGTCTGCCTCAAGTCCTCCATCATTGTGCCTGTGCCCAAAAATTCAGCTGTCATCTGACTCAATAAATATTGACCATTTGTCCTGACCCCGGTAACGTGACTACTGTGACCCAGGAGCTTTCAGTCGGACTAAAAGATGCAGGAGTCTGAGTATGATGATACAGATGAGTTTTATTGTACATTGAGCAGGCACTGGAGTACTGAAAATAGTAGTTACCTTAAAGGTGAGAGGAACTACAAAATCAGAAATTACAAAGGGGTACTTTGGAGCGTGCAGGTGCTTCCCGGGCATCTTGGAGGGATCTCTCGCCGCTGCTCCTCTCCTGGCTATCAGACACTGCTGCGCTGGGAACTGGGCGAGGTAATGCCTCTTTTTTGCCTAGTAAATGCAGAGATGATTAGTCAGCCACCGATGCCTTTCCTCTGCCGTCAGCCTGATGCGGCCCAGCTGCATGGGCTCATGAGCGACGTCTTCCTTCGGAGTGGGGAAATGCGAGGAGGTTTGAGGTGAGGCAGCATTGGGCCTCATGGGGGCGCTCAGGGGCGGGGAAAACGAGGCTAACCTGCTCTTCCCGGGATTTGTCTCTCTTTCTAGCCGGTTGCCCAGTCTCGTAGCCAAGGAGATCAGCTCTTCAAGCGTCACTTCTCTCATTTCGTGCCACGAGCTCATCCTTCAGTCTCTCGTTTAGCCCCTGCAGGAAGGCCCCCCCGGAGTGCAGGGTCGTTCCAGCCGCTCTCTACAGTGAGGATCCAGAATCCGATGGCATATTCGGACACTGATTGCAAGCCTTGTAGCAGCTGGCTGCTTGCTTCCACCCCTTTCGCCGGATGATTGAAGACTTTCTTCATCTCCAGCACGAACTGGTTGTCATGTGAGCATAACTCTGGGGTATGGGGGGCGACCACTAGTGCCCAGGACGAGGCTTGACCTGTGAGCAGGCTCAGCACAAATGCGGTCTTAGCTTGATCGGTGGTATATGTGAACGGCTGCTGACTGAAGACCAGTGAGCACTGGTGGAGGAACTGAGCACATGAACCGATCATGCCTGAATACCTGACTGGCATGGGAATGAGTGGCTCTTGGTGCATGTTGAACAGGGCTGGTGATGCCACCAGTGTGGAGAGTGAAGGTTGGGTGGGTGGTGTCGTGGCGGCGAGTTGGGTGGCGATGGCATCCATTCTTCCGCCGAGCTGCACCATTCTGGTGGTTAATCTCTGGAGGCTGTCCACAATTTGGTGCAGAGTGGAATCGTGCTGTGCCAACAGGATTCCCTGGGGGGACAATGCCTGCTGGAGTTGCACAGTCTCCACTGGGTCCATTTTTTTGGCCTGAAGACTCTTACACCGGAAGCTTTTAGTCGGACCCAAAGATGCAGGAGACCAAGTAGGATGATATAGATGAGTTTTAATGTTCACAGAGCACTGGAGTATGGAGAATTGTAGTCACCATAATGGTGAGGGGAAACACGAAAGCCAAAATTACAAAGGGGAACTTTGTAGCAGGAACTCGTCAAACATGAAGCTGAGAACCAGGAGCCAGAGAGATCATGGGGAAACGGGATTGCATGAAGGGAACAATCTTCTAGCGCAGGGAGGAGCGTGCTGCTCATCTTTATAGCCAGGGATGACTGAGTGGAATCAGGTGTGCTGTTTTGGACTGCACCCACAAGTGAGCCACGCCCCTCACCAGCGCCTACAGTGCATAAGGAGAGAACAAGAAAGTTAAAAGCTGCCAATTTCAGAGCCATTCCCGACACAGACCATAACAACTGCTCTGTTATCCATTACACAAACACGCTTCTAAAGTTTGCTGATGACACTAGCCTGGAAGGTCTCACACAGGACAATGATGAGACCCCCTATAGAGAGGAGATCCAGCATCTGATTATCTGGTGTGCAAACAATAACCATTCTCAACAACAGCAGGTCCAAGGAGGTCATAGTGGATTATAGAAGGACCAGGAAGATAGAGCATGCTCCTCTTTGTATTCAAGGGGAGGCGGTGGAAGATATGAACAGTATTAAGTTCATATGCATCCACATTTCATTTGACCTGTCCTGGTCTGTCAACACCTCACAGCTGGTAAGGAAAGTCCAGCAAAGGATTTTCTTCCTTAGGAAGCTAAACCATTCTGGATTCTCTTCTCAGCTGGAAATTGTTTCATTGTGAGGTGACAGACAGACAGACAGACAGACAGACAAACACACAGATAGATAGATAGATAGATAGATAGATAGATAGATAGATAGATAGATAGATAGATATTTTTAAATGTTACTTCATAATAGATCAATGGGATATCACACTCCTTTACCATTTGCTTTCAAAACTGATGATATAACTGATTTTGTGCTGGACAATATTAAAGAGTGGCACAATGTTGTAGTGGGTGGAAGGCATGCCTCACAGCAAGAATGTCTAATGGTTTGAGTTTCAGGCTGTTTGATGGTGTTTCTGTGTGGGATTTGCATGTTCTTCCTTTGTTTTCAAGAATTTCCTCTGAGTTCTCCAGTTTTCTGAAAGTTTCCTCAAAGACTTTCACATTAAGCACCTAGGGGTGTGGACATGAATGATCGTGTTTTCACCCTGTGATGGACTGCCAGTCTCCTTTCCCTGAGTTGGCTGAGATAAACTCCAGTCTCCCCACAACCATAATGAAGCATTAAAAGGTTCATAAATTGAAAAAGAATGAATTAACTACTAGTACTATTAGTCCTCTTTGTGCTTACGTAGCACATAAGGCCTCAACTAGAGCCTGCCATTTATGTCGGTCGGCTAAAACACATTCTTGATATCCCCACTCCAACCCTTTTTCTTTATCTCATTTTCAACTGTTCTCCTCCAATTCTCCTTGGGTCGGCCTTGCTTTCTTCGGCCGTCTGGAGTACATCAAAGGGTAATTCTGGATAGGGCTGTTTTCTGCTGGCAGAGCACGTTTTCTACCCATTGCAAACGTCTCCGTTTACCTTGCATGGAGATGGGTTTGGTTCCTGTTCCTCAGTGAAGTTTTTCATTAGTGATTGTATTTGGCCAATAGAATGCATTTAAGGCATCTGTTCTGGAAGACAACAAGTTTATTTTTGATGGTTTTATTCATCTTCCATGACCCTGATCCACTAAAGAGGATGCTAATCACATTTGATTTGAAAATGTTTAACCTGGCTTCAGGCGAATGTTCCCTTTCTTCCATGTGCTCTTGAGTAAGGTGAAGGCCTGGCTGGCTTTTGCAAGTCGAGCCCGGATCTCCACCTCCCCATGTCCTGTGTTTGAAATCTTGGATCCAGGATAGGTGAAATCACTTACTTCCTTGATCTCATGCCCGTTCAGTCTGATGCTGTCTTTGACTCTGTCATTCATTTTCATCCTTTTGGTCTTCTTGGTGATGACTTTCAAACCAAGGATTCCAGCTGTTTTTGCCATGGCATCTGTCTTATCCTCCATGTCTTGGTGGTGGTGTGACAGCAGGGCAATATCATTGGAAAAAATACAGATCTTATAGCGTTGTTGTTGCCATTGTCATGGTCCATTTGATTTCTCTCCTCTCTCTATCCATGGAATTCTTCATAATCCAGTCCATGGCTAGGATGAAGAGGAACAGTGATAGGAATACAGCCCTGCTTCATTCCCATGCTAACATTGAAGGTGTCTGTGAGCTCTGTGTCACAGATCACCTCAGATTTCAAGTCGCTGTATTGCATTTCAACAACCTGGACAAGTTTTGCAGGGAATCCGTAATGCATCAGAATCTTCCATAAGGATTATCAGTGGATACTGTCAAACGCCGTTTCCAAGTTGATGAAATTGCTGTACAGTGCCATGTTCCACTCAATGCTCTGTTCTAGAATCTGGCGCAGAGTAAAAATGTGCTCCAAGCAGGATTGCCCAGGGTGGAAACCTGTTTGTTGTGGTCGGAGGTCTTTCTCAAGGGCTGTAATCAGTCTTGTCAGCACAAACTTTTTGAATATTTTGCTGGTGAGAGAAAGAAGTGTGATGCCCCTCCAGTTGTTGCAATCTGCAAGATCTCCCTTTTTGGGCAACTTAAAGATTAGACCAGTTTTCCACAGTTCAGGGATCTGACCTTCTATCCAAACCTGACTGAAGATATCTGTCAGAATGGGAGCTGTCACATTCACATTTGCCTTCAATATCTCTGCTGTTACCCCATCTGCCTCTGGTGCTTTGCCACTTTTCATTACTTTAATTGCTGTTTTCACTTCTTCCAGGCTCTGTGGATCAGTCCAGATGTCAAGAACTATATCTACTGGCTGGATGTCTGCTAGCCGAGGGAGGGTCCATTTGATGTTACCTCCAGCACAGAAGCTTTATGCCTCTCCCTTAACAACCTTTCCATTTTTATCTTTCACTGGCACATCATTGTTTATGAACCTGCTATTCAGCTCTTTCATGGACCACCACCTTGCTGCGGTGAAAGAGCTTGAGTGCTTCAATGACCCCAAGAGCTATGTTGGCTGGAGCTTAACCTCATGGTAGGACCACCCATGCCAAATAGGTCGATGAGTTGAACCCAGACAAAGAGTGGTCCACTGGTCCTCCTGGTTGGGGGTTTGGCACAGGGCTAACATCTCTGTCCCCTCAAAAAAGTTTGCTACATAAAACTTCAATAGAGTATCCAACATTGATGACAACAGTAATGAGGCACACCAGGTGACTGAACTGATGATGGACAATAGCCAAACTTGAGAGGGAGCTGGCGCCCCGATGGTGGATTTACTGAAGCCAAAACACAAGATGAAGGTGGTATTCTGGAAGTCCAAACCCTGTACCAGACTGGCAAGATGCCAAAGCTAGTCAGAGAGTTTGACAACTGCAACTTAGACATCTTAGGGGATCACTGAAATCAGATGGACTAGTACTGGAAAGATGAGACTGGTGTTCGGACACTTCATTATTTCCTCGGGAAGATCAGATGACCAGCACTCGGAGGGAGTAGCACTACTGCTCAAAAGAAATCCCGAAAAGGCATTAACAGAATAGAAAGCAAGCCAACAGTGCTAGTCTGCTACGCATCAACTGAAGATGCAGATGCAGAAGTCAAAAACAAATTTTATGATCAGCTCAAAAACAGCCATGGAGTCCATCCACGCACATGACATAATACTCACCCTCAAGGAATTGAATGCAAAGGTGGGTAGTGACAACATCGGAAGGGACCATGTTATGGGCAGGCATGGAATTGGTATCATCAATGATAATGGAGAGAAACTAGCAGACTTCTGTGAAGAGAAAATCTTTTGATAGGAGGCACCCTTGTCCAGGACAAAGACAGTCACAAAACAACATGGACATCACCAGAGGGGACCAACAATAATCAGATAGATCATATCATGAACAATCGAAGCTAGAGGAGCTCTCTTCAAGATGTCAGAGCCTACAGAGAAGCAGATGTCGCTAGTGACCACACCCTTGTGTGGGCGATTGTTTCCTTAAAGTTGCATCAATCACGAATAAGACGGGCATGGCAGCAGAGGTTAGACTCTGACAGGCTGAATGAGACGCTCACAAAACAAGCCTTTGCAATGGAAGTGAGGAATATATATCAGGCACTACGGGGAAAACCAGGAGAGCTATAGTGATGGGCAGGCTGACAGACGAGGTTAGACAAGAATCTCCATGGACTAAGATGTTTGAAGATGACATTGTGATCTATAGTGAGAGCAGAGAACAAGTGCAGAAAAATCTAGAGGTGGGGGTATGCCCTGGAAAGGAGAGGAATGAAGGTTAGTCTCAGTAAGACAGAATACATGGGTGTGAATGAGAAGGACCCAAGGGCAACGGTGAGGTTAAATGGGGCAGAGATAAAGAAGATGGAGGATCTTAAGTACTTAGGCTCAACAGTCCAGAACATAGAGAAGTACATAGAAGGTCAGAGGGAGCTGCATTGTGCCTTTGTGGATCTGGAGAAAGCAAATGGCAGGGTGCCAAGAGAGGAACTGTGGTATTGCATCAGGGAGTCTGGAGTGGCAGAGACGTATGTTAGAGTGGTGCAGGACATGTATGAGAGATAAAGACAGAGCAATAAAGACAGAGATAAAGAAATGGATGATTTCAAGTACTTAGGCTCAACAGTACAGAGCAATGGAGAGTGTGGAAAAGAGGTGAAGAAGCATGTGCAGGAAGGTTGGAATGGTCGGAGAAAAGTGTCCAGTGTGATGTGTGATAGGAAGGTATCGGCAAGAATCTAATGAAAAGTGTACAAGACGTGATGAGATCAGTGATGCTGTATGGTTTAGAGACAGTGGCACTGAGGAAAAGACAGCAGGCAGAGCTGAAGGTAACAAAGATGAACATGTTGAGGTTCTCTTTGGGAGTAACGAGGATGGATAGGATCAAAAATGAGTACAACAGAGGGACAGCACATGTAAGAGGTTTTGGAGACAAAGTCAGAGAGGCTAGATTGAGATGGTTTTGACATGTACAGAGGGGGGATAATGAATATATTGGTAGTAGTTGCTAAGGTTGGAACTACCAGGCAGAAGGTCTAGAGGAAGACCAAATAGATTTATCAATGTGGTGAAGGAGATCATGAAGGTAGTTGGTGTAAAAGAAGAAGATGCAAAGGATAGGGTGAGATGGAGGCAGATAATTCACTGTGGCGACCTTTGAAGGAAACAGCTGAAAGGAAACGAATAAAAAAGAAGAGGGGGAAAAGGAGATGACAATAGAAAGCTTCAATAAGGCTCGTTGGGAAGCAGGAGAAAAAGTACTAGGCTTTTGATGAAAAAAGAACGAGGAGTGGATTAAACAAGAAACCTGGAAAAAGATAGATGAGCCAAAGTCAGCCAAACAACACCAGATCAGAATGCCTGAACGAGCAACACAGGAGACATATATAGAACTGAACAAAGAGATTAAGAAAATGACAAGATCTGACAAGGTCTACATCGAGAAGTTGGCAGATGAGGCAGAAGAGACCGTGTGTTTAGAAATTATCTAAAGACGCTGTACTAGATCAACAAGAATTTACTACCATAGTTGTCTTCACATTTTCAGTTTCAGGCTGTCTTTCCACTTTCAGAATGTCTTTCTGGGTGATAGGTGATACTTTTTTATTCACACAATTATTTTAAACTCTGCCAATTTGACTTTTGATGGAGTTTTTTTTTTTTTTTTTTTTTGCCATTTGAGTTGTGCTTTGTAAGTATCTCATAATTCACAGGTGAGTGACACCATATCTACGCAAGCCATATGCCATATATAAGTCCATCCATTTGCCAAACTGCTTTTTTTCCTTCGTTAAGGTCACATGCATGCTGGAATCCCTCTGAGCCAATTTTGCCTATCTCAGCCGACTGTGGAAGGAAACCAGACTACCAGGAGGAAACCCATGCTAGCATGGGGAGAATATGCACACTCCACACAGAAATGCCCCCAGTGTGACCAGGACTCCAACCCAGGACCTTCTTGGTGTAGGGCAGATGTCTTAAGCAGTATGTGCCTCCCAATGCACCAGTATCTAAAATGAAAATAAATATATATTTTTTTTCTTATCTTTTGGTCTTGATTAGAAGTTAAGATCACAAGACAGACATCACAAAATAAATAGAAATAAAAATAAAAAATAAAAATAGTTTTAAAATATTAAGTTAAACTTTTGACTGAAATGAATATTGTATTGTCTGGTGCTTTGTGGTTGTGAGTTGTCTTCCACTATGATTATACAGTCGAACCATGGTATGTAATTCAGGCAGCCGTGGCTTAAAGAGAAGTGGATTTGGGACCGAAAGGTTGCTAGTTTGATTCCATCGTGGCATGATGTGGGGTGAGCAGCACCTTCCCTCCCAGCACATAAATGGCTGAAGTAGCCTTGAGTAAGGCACCTAACCCTGAACTGCTCTGCAATGTGTGTGACAGCCCACTGCTCCGTGTGTGTGTGTGTGTGTGTGTGTGTGTGTGCTCAGTTTAGATGGTGGAATGTAGGCATAATGGATTGCTTATAAGTACAAGGATATGCAGAGAAAATGTTATAATAAATATTTTTACCTGACAGACTATCTATTTTTTGATATACAGTACCATATTAATCCCATAAAGGAAATTATCTCCACTGCATTTAACTCATTAATTCAACACTCAGCAGTGGGCTGCCACACAAATTGTAGGTGCTTGTCATGGGACTTTAGCCATTTTTATGTGGATGAGGGGATGGTGCCCCACTGTCACACATTTTTTCCTGCTGGCTCAAGAATTGAACCAGAGACCTTTTGGTGGAGAGAGAGAGAGAGAGAGAGAGAGAGAGAGAGAGAGCGAGAGAAAGAGAGATGTAGAGACAGAGCAATTGGGTGAGTTGTAACTATAGCAACAAGATGCATGTGCCAGTATGAAATGGCTCCTTCTGGACCTTAGTCTCAGGAGCATAAACAGTACATAATCACTTCGCCTTCAACACAAGCACATGTGGACAACTGGCGCCTCCATGGTAACAGTATGAATGCCAAGCACCCCATCACACTTGCAGTATTAATGTAACCAGGAAACAGGAAGCGTAGAGTTTATGGAAGTATGGAAGAAGGGCATTACCTCAGTAGTATAGAAGCCCTTGTTGCGTTCCTTCCTCCCTCCGTGTCCTTTATGTCCCTGAGAGTCAGATGTGCTGATTGTCTGCTGAGCAGCAGCTAATATTTCATCCAGTTTATCTAACACACAGCATTTTTTGATTTTAAATGAACATTATTCAATCATTTAAATCACATTCCAAAGAAAGCAGAAAAAAACAGACTTACTAAGGGCCATTTGGTAAACACTCCTCTTCTTATCAGGAGCCTGAGAACCCTCTGATGGATCTACAAAGAGGATAGTTGCATGTACAGTTATATTCAATTTTATAACTGCGGTTAGTCACCAGAGTAGTAGACTGAAATAAATGCTGCTGAAACCTGAATCATTACACAACGGTTGGTTATTATCAGTAGTACATTAAAACATTCTGTATTCAACCCTGTGCTCTGAAAAAGAGCTCATGCAAGTTTAGTTCAATTTAATCAAAACAATGCAGGCTACTTAGTGATATAAAATGTTTAAATTTGTTTCCACTTTGTAAATTTCTACTTAAACTGTGTAAAGCTGCTTTGCTACACTTTCAATTGTAAAAAGCACTAATAAAACTGAATTGAATTGATATTAACATGAGGAGTTTCACCTTAAAATGACACTCACCTGGTTTCTTCTTCCAAGGTGAAGCTGCAAATACAAGAAAAACAAACAATGATGATTACAGCAGACCACCCACAGACTACAGAGATATGAACTGGCTCAGCATAATCAGAATGCTTTATTGATCACAAAGGAAACTGTGTCCATACAGTTGCTCCATACAACATAAGGATAAGATAAAGTCTCAATCAGAAAAATTCCAAATTTTATATATAGGCAGTGGTGGCCTGGTGGTAAAGGGCTCTGGATCACTGATCCTAAGGTTGTGGGCTCGAGTCCCACTCTCCACAAGGTTGTCACTGTCCCCCCAGTGCAACTAACTGGGTTATCAAAGGCCGGCCATGTCTCTCACTATCTATGGTGACAGGCATGTAAAATAACCATTGCTGATTTCCGTAAAGAGTAGGCTGCATAGCTGTCAGTGTGTTTCAGCCCCTTGCAAAAGGGTTGTGTTAGGAAGGGCATCCGACATAAAAAAAAAAACTATGCTAAATCAAATGTGTGAATCAGATGATTTGCTGTGGCATCCCCTGAAAAAGAGAACATTCTAAAGAAGAATATTCAATGATACCTTGACTTACAAAATTAATCCCTTCCTAAGGCAAGCTCGTAAGTCAAAATGTTCTTTAGATAAAGCAAAAATTCCCATAGAAAATAATAGAAATCCAATTAATCTGTCCCAACCCCCTCCCAAGCTCATAGAATCTTATACAAATACTATGTTATATTTGACTGGGGATTTAGCTCAGTTGGTAGAGTGTCTGTTTTATCCTCTGGAAGACCGGAGTTCGAATCTGGCTGCATCATACCATGAGATGTTAAAATTTGGGAGTCGTTGCTTCCTGCTTGGCACTCAGCATCAAAGGGATAGAACAACACAGCAACAGGTGCCCGGAGCACTGGGGTCTCATGCGTATTGAGCATATGTGTGTATGAAATTGCACTATATAAGAATCCATAATAATATTTGACCTAATACATTAAAGATACATATGTACAAACAATAAATATTGCATAACAATTATTTAACATTAATAATGATTTTAAAATGATAAATAATAATAAAACAAGAATAAACAATAAATTAACTGACCCTTCCGATCATCGACTGCGTGAAGATGTCACGTGGGCAGAAAGATTTCATGTGGGCAGGCATGAGGTGGTGCGTAACAGAGAAAGAGAAGGAGGAGGGGAATTTAGTGCTTGTGCATGCTCTGAATGCCACTCAGGAAAGGCTTGTGGTTAGCTCCCACAAGGCCAGTGCTTCTCAAATGGTGGGGCCAGGGAACACGTATGACCCCTGGCCCCACCATTTGAGAAGCACTGGTGGGGCCAGGGAACACGTATGACCCTTGGTGAACATGCTTCTTTGCCATACTGTACTAGAATTAAGTGTAAGTGTGCATGCTCTACAGTAGATGGCAGTGGCACTCTCACTGTGTTCCCTATTGTGTCGGAAAAAGCACTGAAAAAATGATATGACGTGCAATAATCACCATTGAAATTCACATGCGGGGAGCTGGGGAGAATGTGAATTTTTTTTTTTTCTTCCTGTAGGGGGCATTGCAAAAAATAATTGAGAAGCACTGCACAAGGCATTCTCGGAGAGCAGAGGAATACACACGGATGGAAATAAGGCTAATTAGACTGGAAAAGCGATTTCCCCAGCAGAGCTCGGAAATCAAAACTTTACTCATTGGATGGGGCAGATTTTTGTTGGGATTGGAGCTCATGGAACGTATCCAACGTATCATGTAAACTTCACTGTAAAAGTCACTTGTAGAGGCTAGATTGAGATGGTTTGGACATGTACAGAGGAGGGATAGTGAGTATATTGGTAGTAGGATGCTGAGGTGGGAACTAACAGGCAGAAGGCCGAGAGGAAGACCAAAGAGAAGATTTATGGATGCGGTGAAAGAGGACATGAAGGTTGTTGGCATAAGAGAAGAAGATGCAGAGGATAGAGTGAGATAGCGGCAGATGGAGGCAGATGAGATGGCGATCCCTGAAGGGAACCGCCGAAAAGAAAAGAAGAAGATGATTTTTCCAGATAAGCTGGGCGTCATAATGAGAGGTGAAGGAGGTAAGCTTTCCGCTTGTTACATGTGGCCAGATACCAGATTTACCAGTAGCTTCCACCATTGAACAGTGGTGGAAGTGATGTAATGCTCAGAGTTACAAGTAGAGCTGCACAAAGCACTTCTCTCTCTCTCTCTCTTTCTCTCTCTCTCCTCTGTGGTAATACATCAATACACCAATATAACAAATATTGTGTTTTTGTATAGTCTTGATGGTTTGTATCATTATAACATGATAGTGGTGGTATTAAGAAGTGGATTACGTTCGTTAAGTCCCCACTAAAGTCCCAGGTACTAGGAATAAACTGAATAAACTTTTGGCAGAACGTACTAAAGAAACTCTGTTCGCAGTGGAAAGACACATAACAATTCACTGCATGAATATTTATTTGTTTATCTATTCATCCACCCATCTGTCCAACCAATGATTTATACATCCATCCAACCATGCATTCATGCATCTGTTCATCGATTCATCCATCCATCTACTGAACCACTTAATCATATTAGGCTTAGAGGGAGGCTGGAGCCTATCTCACTTGACTCTGGGCAAAGGTAGGTGCACCCTAAACAGCTACACACACACACACACACACACACACACACACACACACACACACACACACACACACACACACACACACACAATAAGATCTTCTTTTCCTTTTGGTTGTTCCCTTCAAGGGTTGCCACTGCAAATCATCTGCCTCCATCTTACCCTGTCCTGCATCTTCTGCTCTTATGTCAACAACCTTCATGTCCACCTTCACCACATCCATGAATCTCTTCTTTGGTCTTCCTGTAGGGCTTCTGTCTGGAAGTTCCAACCTCAGCATTCTACTACCAATATATTCACTATCCATTCTATGTACATGTCCAAACCATCTCAATCTAGCCTCTCTGACTTTGTCTCAAAAACCTCCAACATGTGCTGTCCCTCTGATGAACTCATTCCTGATCCTATCCATCCTCGTTACTCTCAAAGAGAACCTCAACATTTTAATCTCTGCTACCTCCAGCTCTGCCTCCTGTCTTTTCCTCAGTGCCACTGTTTTTAAACCATACAGCATTGCTGGCCTCATCACCGTCTTGTACACTTTTCCTTTTATTTTTCATGATACCCTCCTATCACACATCACACCGGACACTTTTCTCCAACCATTCCAACCTGCCTGCACATGCTTCTTCACCTCTTTTCCACACTCCCCATTGCTCCGGATTCTTCTTCTTCTTCTTTTCCTTTCGGCTGTTCCCTTCAGGGGTCGCCACAGCAAATGATCTGCCTCCATCTCTCCCTATCCTCTGCATCTTCTACTCTTACTCCAACGACCTTCATGTCCGCCTTCACCGCATCCATAAATCTTCTCTTTGGTCTTCCTCTGGGCCTTTTGCCTGGTAGTTCCAACCTCAGCATCCTACGACCAATATACTCACTATCCCTCCTCTGTACATGTCCAAACCATCTCAATCTAGCCTCTCTGACTTTGTCTCCAAAACATCGAACATGTGCTGTCCCTCTGATGTACTCATTTCTGATCCTATCCATCCTCGTTACTCCCAAAGAGAACCTCAACATTTTCATCTCTGCTACCTCCAACTCTGACTCCTGTCTTTTCCCCAGGGCCACTGTCTCTAAATCATACAACATTGCTGGCCTCATCACCGTCTTGTACACTTTTCCCTTCATTCTTGCCGATACTCTCCTATCACACATCACACCGGACACTTTTCTCCAACCATTCCGACCTGCCTGCACACGCTTCTTCACCTCTTTTCCACACTCTCCATTGCTCTGGATTGTTGAGCCTAAGTACTTAAAATCCTCCACCTTCTTTATCCCTGCCCCCTGTAATTTCAAAGTTCCTCTTGGGTCCTTGTCGTTCACACACATGTATTCTGTCTTACTAAGACTAACCTTCAATCCCCTCCTTTCCAGGGCATACCTCCACCTCTCTAGATTTTCCTCCACTTGGTCTCTGCTCTCACTACAGATCACGATGTTATCTGCAAACATCATAGTCCATGGAGATTCTTGTCTAACCTCGTCTGTTAGCCTGTCCATCACCATAGCAAACAAGAAGGGGCTCAGAGCTGACCCTTGATGCAGTCCCACCTCCACCTTGAACTCTTCTGTCACACCGACAGCACACCTCACCACTGTCTTACAGCTATCATACATGTCCTGCACCACTCTAACATACTTCTCTGTCACTCCAGACTTCCTCATACAATACCACAGTTCTTCTCTCGGCACCCTGTCATATGCTTTCTCCAGATCCACAAAGGCACAATGCAGCTCCTTCTGACCTTCTCTGTACTTCTCTATTAACATCCTCAAAGCAAACACTGCATCTGTGGTGCTCTTTCTTGGCATGAAACCAAACTGTTGTTCACAAATGCTAACCTCTGCCCTTAGTCTTGCTTCCACTATTCTTTCCCATAGCTTCATTGTATGGCTCATCAACTTTATCCCTCTGTAGTTGCCACAACTCTGTACATCTCCCTTGTTCTTAAAAATGGGTACAAGCACACTTCTTCTCCATTCCTCTGGCATCTGCTCACTTTCTAAGACCTTGTTGAATATTCTTGTCAGAAAATCTACTGCTACCTCCCCTAGACACTTCCATACCTCAACTGGTATGTCATCAGGGCCAACTGCCTTTCCACTCTTCATCCTCTTCAATGCCCTCCTCACTTCTCCCTTACTAATCTTTGCTACTTCCTGCTCCTCAACGGTCACCCCTTCTACTCTTTTTTCTCTCTCATTTTCCTCATTCATCAGCTCTTCAAAGTACTCTTTACATCTTCCCAGCACACTTCTGTCATCAGTCAATACATTTCCCTCTCTGTCCTTTATCACTCTAACTTGCTGCACGTCTTTCCCATCTCTATTTCTCTGCTGTGCTCACCTGTATAGATCATTTTCTCCTCCTTACTGTTCAACCTATCATACAAGTCATCATACGCCCTCTGTTTGGCCTTTGACACTGCTACCTTCGCCTTACGCTGTGTCTCCCTGTACTCCTGTTTACTCTCTTCGGTCCTCTCAATGTCCCACTTCTTCTTGGCTAACCTCTTCTTTTGTACACACTCCTGCACTTCCTCATTCCACCACCAAGTTTCCTTATCTACTCTCCTTCCAGAGGACACACCAAGTACTCTCCTACCGGTCTCCCTGATCACATTGGCTGTGGTTGTCCAGTCCTCTGGAAGCACTTCCTGACTACCCAAAGCTTGTTTCAACTCCTCCTTGAAGACAACACGACACTCTTCCTTTTTCAGCTTCCACCACTTTGTCTTCTGCTCTGCCTTTGCCTTTTTCACCTTTCTCACCATCAGTGTCATCCTGCACACCACCATCCTATGCTGTTTGGCAACACTCTCACCCACTACTACTTTGCAGTCACTGACTTCCTTCAAATTACAGCGCCTACACAAGATGTAGTCTACCTGTGTGCTCTTACCTCCGCTTTCATAAGTCACCCTATGCTTCTGTTTCTTCGTGAAGAAAGTATTCACCACAGCCATTTCCATCCTTCTTGCAAACTCGATCAACCTCTGTCCTTCTGTGTTCCTGTCCTGGATACCAAACCTGCCCATCACTTCCTCGTCCCCTCTGTTGCCTGCACCAACATGTCCATTGAAGTCTGCTCCAATGACCACTCTTTCACCTCTGGGGGTACTCTGCATCACTTCATCTAACTCACTCCAGAATCTCTCCTTCTCTTCTAGCTTACATCCTGCCTGTGGGGCATAAGCACTAACAACATTGAGCATCACGCCTTCAATTTCTAACTTGAGACTCATCACTCTGTCTGACACTCTTTTCACTTCTAGAACATTCCTGACAAACCCCTCCTTCAAGATGACTCCTACTCCATTTCTCTTCCGATCCACACCATTATAAAACAGTTTAAACCCTGCTCCTAAGCTTCTAGCCTTTCTACCTTTCCACCTTGTCTCCTGAACACACAGTATGTCCACCTTCCTCCTCTGCATCATGTCAGCCAGCTCCCTATCTTTTCCTTGCATAGTTCCAACATTCAAAGTCCCCACTCTCAGTCCTAGGCTCACGCATTTCCTCTTCTCTCTCTGCCTACGGACACGCCTCCCGCCTCTCCTTCTTCGACGTCTTCGACCAACAGTAGTCCAATTTCCATCAGCACCCTGTTGGTTGACAGCACTGATGGCGGTCGTTGTTAACCCGGGCCTCGACCGATCCGGTATGAATTCTGTATTGATCATTTGCATTTTTAAATGTGGCAGAAGTTTTACGCCGGATGCCCTTCCTGTCGCAACCCTCTGCATTTATCCGGGCTTGGGACCGGCATAAGGGGGAGAGACACTGGTTAGTGCCCCCCCCGCCTCATGGCTGCATTCCCCATTGCTCCAGATTGTTGAGCCAAAGTACTTAAAATCTTCCACCTTCTTTATCTCTGCTCGCTGTAACCTCATCAATCCTCTTGGGTCCTTCTCCTTCACACAGATGTATTCTGACTTTCTGTGGCTAACCTTCATTCCTCTCCTTTCCAGGGCATACCTCTACCTCTACAGATTTTCCTCCGCTTGTTCTCTGTTCTCACTACAGATCACAATGTCAGCTGTAAAAATCATAGTCCGTGAAGATTCTTGTCTAACCTCATCTGTCAGCCTTTCCATCACCATCGTAAAAAAGAAGGGGCTCAGAGCTGATCCTTGATGCAGTCCCACCTCCACCTTGAATTCTTCGGTCACGCCGACAGCACACCTCACCACTGTCTTACATCTATCAAACATCTCCTGCACCACTCTAACATACTTCTCTGTCACTCCAGACTTCCTCATACAATACCACAGTTCCTCTCTCGGCACCCTGTCATATGCTTTCTCCAGATCCACAAAGGCACAATGAAGCTCCCTCTGACCTTCTCTGAACTTCTCTATTACCATCCTCAAAGCAAACACTGCATCTGTACTGCTCTTTCTAGGCATGAAACCAAACTGTTTTTCACAAATGCTGACCTCTACAATTAGTCTACCACTTTTAGGTGATTCCAGATGACTCACTGTGGCAACCCCTGAAAAAGGGAAAAAGCTGAAAGGAAAAGAGGAAGAAGATTATTGTGTGTAATCAGATTATTGTGTGGACTCAAACAGTCTGTAATCAGATTATTGTGTGTAGTAGGTTTATTGTGTGTTATAAGACTATTGTGTGTAATTAGATTATTGTTTGTGGCAAGATTATTTTGTGTTAAAGGTTTATTGTGTGTAGTGAGGTTATTCTGTGTAAAAGGTTTATTTTGCGTAATTAAATTATTGTGTGTAAGAGATTTATTGTGTGTAATAAGAAATTTCCAACCATCCATTTATACATCCATCCAACCATGCGTTCAAGCATTTGTTCATCGATTCATCCAACTGTCTAGTGAACTGCTTAATCTTATTAGGGTCACACATACAGAAAGAGGGAGAGGGCGAGAGAGAGAGAGAGAGAGAGAGAGAGAGAGAGAGAGAGAGAGAGAGAGAGAGAGAGAGAGAGAGAGAGAGAGAGAGAGAAATGTACTTATAGATACACACACGAACACACACACACATACACACACACTATCATACACATACTGATACACATACCTACTCACCTACATACACGCATGTACACAGATACACACTCACACATATTCTCTCTCACACACAAACATTTACACCTACATGCACATTCATGTACACACACACACACACACACACACACACACACACACACACACACACACACACACACACAGACACTCACTCACGGACTCACACACATGCATCTTTTTGTGCTTGGCTTCATAAATGAAGATTTATAGAGGGAGCTGTCCACGTAGACTACAGGCACAGACAGACAGGACTTTATTACCTTAAAAAAGAATTTGCCATGGGCTACAGAGCTCAAAATGCCACAACAACAACAATAACAACCAATTCTCCAAACACACAGGAGCATACAAAAGCATATAAACAACATACAAAAAGACATACATACATATAACAAGAAGAAATGCAACAGAATGTAGTTATTAGAACAATTGTTAAAAATGATTGCAACTAATGTTTGTTTAAAAGGAAAATACTGTGTGGAATAAAAGATGAAAGAGCTCTTTTGGTTTTTGTGATTGGAACTTTATAGTGGTGGCCGGAAGGTAAGAGTTTGTATTCAGTGTTGAGGAAATGGGTTGAATCATTGATCATTTTTTGAGACATAGAAAGAACTTGCTGCGCATACAAATTAGAAAGATTATTGAAAGAAAAGCCTGCTATTTTACTGGCTGTGTTTACAACTTTGTTAAGTTTTGAATTGTTTTTGGCTATAAGAGATTCGAACCAACGCTGAGATGAAAAGGTAAGTATGCTTTGGATAAAAGTGGAATAAAATAACAGCATAACAGATTGTGAAACAATAAAAGATCTTAACTTGCGCATTAAGTGCAGGCGTTGTTGACATTTACTATACAAAACATCTGTGTCGGTATTCCATGTTAATTTGTTATCAAATAAAAGTCCCAATGTATTTATATTTAGTGACAGTTTCAATCAGCTCATCGTTACAAAAAAGGGTGATACAGTAGGAGAGTTTGTTCTGAAGTCAATACACAGTTCTTTCATCTTTTTCACATTAAAAATCAAGTGATTGTCTCTGCACGATGTTGTAAAATGTTGCACATTATCTCTGTACTGACTCTGATTCAAATCAGACACCTCACCAACAATGGTTGCATCATCAGCAAACCTAACGTTGATCCAGTTAGTCTCTGTACCGGTGCAGTCATTAATATACAGATTAAAAAGGACTGGTGACAGGACACACCCTTGCGTTGCTCCAATGTTGATTGTCTTCCTGTCTGACACTGCCATTCACTTTCCAGTACTGTGGTCTGGCATGAAGAAAGTCCACAATCCACTTGATCAGATTTGAGTTCACTTCCAGGTCTTGAAGCTTCCTTATCATGATGTGAGACTGGATGCTATTGAAAGCTGAGAAGAAGTCGATAAAAGAACTCTAATATATGACTTAGGGGTTTCTAGGTGTTTATAGACGTGTATAGAAAGTGTAGCATTGACAACGCCGCACTGGGCTCTGTAGGCAAACTGTAGCGGGTTTAGTAGATGGCTCACCTCGACCTTTACTATCTTCAGAATAATGTGCTCCAGACATTTCATGGCGATAGAGGTGAGTGCGAGAGGCCGGTAATCATTCAGTTCCTTTAGCTTGCTCTTCTTTGGTATGGGAATGATCTCCGATGTCTTCCAGATGTTTGGGATGGAGTTTGTGTCCACTGGTAGCTGGCGGACCAGGCCTGGCGGTCAGCAGCAAGTGTCAACCACTGGTGGCAGTCAATGTTACAGGCTCTGAGAGACTTCTTGAGGGAGTCGTTGTAGAATTTCTTTAGTGCCCCTTTGTCATGGTGGCCTGTGGAAAGTTCACCGTGCAGGGCTGTCATGGGTAGGTGATGGTCTGCCATTCTGGAGATGTGCCCTGCCCAGCACAGCAATGACTTGAGCAGCATGGCCTTGATGCTTGTGCTCTTTGCCTGTTCATGATCCTTGATGTTGGTAACATAGTCGCTCCAGTGGATATTGAGGATAGTAAGGAGACAGCATTGGTGGAAGCACTCAAGCAAACAAAGGTGGTGATGGTAGGTTACCCATGACTCAGAGCCGTACAGCAGGGTGGTGAGTACTACGGCTCTGTATACACTGACCTTGGTGCCTTTCTTCAGATGTTCATTTCCCCAGACTCGCTTGCGGAGATGGTAATGAATATACACAGCATCTTTATTGTCAAGGTCTTCAAAAGGCCTGCTTAAGCATCATGCTGAAGAGGATGCTGAACAAGGTCGGTGCCAGGACACAACCCTGTTTCATACCGATGACAATCGGAAAGGGTTCAGAAAGGTCATGATTCTGACTGACTTGGCTGTGCTGGAAATCATGCAGCTGAATGACCATACTGAAGAACTTTGGGGGACAGCCAAGGCATGCCATGATCTTCCACAATCCTTCCCTGCTTACTGTGTCAAATGCTTTGGACAGGTCTACAAATGTGCCATACGGTCCTTTGTTCTGCTATTGACACTTGTCTTGTAACTGCCTGAGAACGAACACCATGTCTGTGGTGCCTCTGTTGACTCTGAAGCCACACTGGGTTTCTGGGAGGTGATCTTCAACAATGGTAGGTACTAATCTGTTTAGGAGCACACAAGCAAGAATTTTTCCTGTGATGGAGAGCAGAGTTATCCCCCATTAGTTGGAGCAGTATTACTTTTCTCCCTTTTTTGTACAAGATGATGATGACTGCATCAAAAAGGTCACTCAGAAGTTTGCCCTGTTCCCTGCAACAGATAAGGAGTTCATGGAGCTTGCTGTGTAACCCTGGCCCACCATCTTTCCAGATCTCTAATGCAATACTGTCAACTCCTGTTGCTTTGCCATTTTCCAGCTGCTCTATGGCTTTAGTGAGTTCTTCCATGAAGGGTAGTTCATCAACTTCCACTTTGAATGGTTGCTGAGGAATGTGCATCATCATCATCATCATCATCATCATCATCATCATCATCATCATCATCATCATCATCTTCTTCCGCTTAGTCCAGGGTCGGGTCGCGGGGGCAGCAACCTTAGCAAAGAGGTCCAGACGTCCCTCTCCCGAGCCACTTCCTCCAACTCTCCCGGGGGGACACCGAGGCGGTCCCAGACAAGCCGAGAGACATATTCCCTCCAGCATGTTCTAGGTCGACCCCAGGGTCTCTTCCCGGTTGGACATGCCCGAAACACCACACCAGGGAGGCGTCCGGGGAGCATTCTGACCAGATGCCTGTGCCACCTCAACTGGCCCCTCTCAATGCGGACGAGCAGCGGATCTACTCCGAGCTCTCCCCGGATGGCGGAGCTTCTCACCCTATCTCTAAGGGAGAACCCCGCCACCCGGTGAAGGAAGCTCATTTCAGCCGCTTGTATCCGTGATCTTGTTCTTTCGGTCATTACCCAAAGCTCGTGACCATAGGTGAGGGTTGGAATGTAGATCGACTGGTAAATTGAGAGCTTCGCCTTGCGGCTCAGCTCCTTTTTCACCACGACGGACTGGTACAGGCACCGCTTAACAGCAGAGGCTGCAGCGATCCGTCTGTCGATCTCTCGCTCCATCCTTCCCTCACTCGTAAACAAGACCCCAAGATACTTAAACTCCTCCACTTGGGGCAGGACCTCATTCCCGACCCGGAGGGTGCATTCCACCATTGTCCGACTGAGAACCATGGCCTCGGACTTGGAGGTACTGATCTTCATCCCGGCTGCGTCGCACTCAGCTGCGAATCGTTCCAATGAGAGCTGGAGGGCCCGACTTGATGAAGCCAAAAGGACAACATCATCCGCAAAAAGCAGAGACGATATCCGATGGCCACCAAACCAGAACCCCTCATCGCCTCGACTGCGCCTAGAAATTCTGTCCATAAATATTATGAACAGAATCGGTGACAAAGGACAGCCTTGGCGGACTCCAACTCCCACTGGAAACGAATCCGACTTGCTGTTACCCCTGCATAGACTTTCCGAGGTAGGCTGAGGAGTGTAATTCCCCGATAATTGGAACACACCCTCCGGTCCCCCTTCTTAAAAATTGGGACCACCACCCCAGTTTGCCAATCCAGAGGTACAGCCCCCGATGACCACACGATGTTGCAGAGACGTGTCAACCAAGACAGTCCTACAACATTCAGAGCCCTGAGATATTCCGGGCAGATCTCGTCCAACCCCGGAGCTCGACCACCAAGGAGCTTTTTGACAACCTCAGTGACCTCCACCCCCCCTCCCCCTGTGCAGAATTGCAGAATCCTGGACAACTCTGTTAGCGCTAAAGAGAGCCTAGAAGTGCCCAGATCAATGGTTCAGGATGGAAACCCTGTCTATCAAGAGCGCCTAGCCGTCCACACTGTGCAAGGGACTCGGAACTCGGTGGGTAGGGCCATACACAGCTTTGATGGCTTCATAAAAGCCTCTGTAGTCACCGGCATCCGCACATTACTGAGCTCTCTGTGCGAGGTTGGCCTACCACTCATTCTAGATCTCATGAAGGTTGAACTGGAGATTGCTGCAGATGTGCGAAAGGCAGTTTTCTTCTCAGGACAAGACAGTTAAGCTAGGTAGGACTAGTGAGCTTGTCTCTTCCTTGCGAGAAGTTTCTGGATCTCCTGGTTGTTTTTATCAATTCGGTCTTTGTTCTTGCTTGTGGTGAACCCAGAATGGCTTCAGATGTCTGCATGTCCAAACCAAATCTGACTTTATCTCCAATACTTCAAACATGTGCTGTCCCTCTGATGTACTCATTCCTGATCCTATCCATCCTCGTTACTCCAAAAGAGAACCTCAAGATTTTCATCTCTGCTACCTCCAACTCTGACTCCTGTCTTTTCCTCAGTGCCACTGTTTCTAAACCATACAACATTGCTGGCCTCATCACCGTGTTGTACACTTTTCCTTTCATTCTTGCCGTTACCTTCCTATCACACATCACACTGGACACTTTATTCCAACCATTCCCACCTGCCTGCACACGCTTCGTCACCTCTTTTCCACAATCTCCATTGCTCTGGATTCTTCTTCTTCTTCTTTTACTTTCGGCTGCTCCCTTCAGGGGTCGCCACAGCAAATCATCCGCCTCCACCTCACCCTGTCCTCCGCATCTTCTTTTCTGACTCCAACGACCTTCATGTCTTCCTTCACCACATTTTCTTCCTTCACCACAACTCCATTGCTCTGGATTGTTGAGCCTAAGTACTTAAAATCCTCCACCTTCCTTATCTCTGCTCCCTGTAACCTCACCGTTCCTCTTGGGTCCTTGTCATTCATACACATGCATTCCGTCTTACTGAGGCTAACCTTAAGTCTTCTCCTTTCCAGGGCATACTTCCATCTCTATAGGTTTTCCTGCACTTGTTCTCTGCTCTCACTACAGATCACAATGTCATCTGCATACATCATAGTCCATGGCGATTCTTGTCTAACCTCGTTTGTCAGCCTGTCCATTACCATAGCAAACAAGAAGGGGCTCAGAGCTGACCCTTGATGCAGTCCCACCTCCACCTTGAACTCTTCTGTCATACCGACAGCACACCTCACCACTGTCTTACATCTCTCATACATGTCCTGCACCACTCTAACATACTTCTCTGCCACTCCAGACTTCCTCGTGCAATACCACAGTTCCTCTCTCAGCACCCTGCCATATGCTTTCTCCAGATCCAGAAAGGCACAATGAAGCTCCCTCTTACCTTATCATATTTCAACCAAGATGGCGACAGGGGTAGGACGCATGTAAGAATGCTCCTGTGGTTGTGTGTTTGTAAGTTAGGACTGTAAGTCTGACATAGTCTGCAAATGATTTGAGACTACCAGCAAGATCACAGAAGTATTTGTGAGTGTATTGAGTGAAGTGTTGGAAGGAGTATTCATAGAAATATGTCCTCAAAGGGGAAGGAACATTAGGAACATTGTCAAAAGAAAAGCAATTAATGGAACAGCTTATGAATGAAAATTTAGATCTTCTATGCAACTGGGCAAAGGATTGGTTAATTTCATATAACCCAGAAAAAACTGAAACTATGTTATTCACTATTAAGAATAATCAATATATTAATTTGTATTTTGACGGTTGTAAAGTGAAAGCAGTGGAATCTCACAAACATTTGGGTTTATGTTTTTCATCAAATGGGAGATGGAACTTTCATATTGAAAATATTGTTAAAAAGACTTCCAGAATGATAGGCTCACTTTGAAAGTTAAATTTTCTACTAAATAGAGCGACACTGTCCAAAATTTATACGGTATTTATCAGACCAAACTTTGAGTATGCATGGAAGGTATGGGATGGGTGTTCGATTAAACAAGCCAACAGATTAGAAAAGTTACAGCTTGTAGCTGCCCGTATTGTTACTGGACTGCCAAGATATGCTTCTTCTCAATCACTATATTTTGAAACAGGCTGGGAATTGCTGTCTGAAAGAAGACATTTCTGTAAATTATTGTTATTTTATAAGATAGACAAACATCTTACTCTGTCTTAGTCTTAAACTTTTCTCTGTGATCTACTACCTCCAGTAGTAGAGAACAGAACGAACTATCCATTAAGAAATAGCCACAATTATAGTATACCTCCAACACGATTAAAATATTCAACACTTTCATTTTTTTTCCATCAACAGTTAAATTGTGGAATGATATCCCACTAGGAACCAGAGACAGCAATTCTATAGTTTCATTTAGATCAGCGATTCATCTAAAACCAAAATGTGCACCGGTATATTTTTCATACAGGAAAAGGAAGTTAAATAATTTACACACAAGATTAAGATATATGTCGAGTTCACTTAATTATGATTTATTTAGGATTAATGTAAAGGATGATGCACGCTGTCAGTGTGGCCACAAGTGTGAGAATGTTTTTCACTATTTTCTAGAATGTCCCTTAGATAATTTTCAACGTGAACAAATGTTCAAAACTTTAGAGCACATTGTCCATCAAAGAGCACCAATCGATATTAATCTCATTTTAAATGGCAATGCAGATTATTCTCTTAGAGAAAACCAGAATGTTTTCGAATGTGTACAAATATTTATTTGTAATACTAAACGATTCCTTTAAATCTTTTGTATATATCCTTCCCTTGTCAGTATCTTGCTGTATATTTTGTAATATAATTACTGTAACTACCTGGAGAAGGCTTTATTAAATTTGAGAACTTGTGCCCAATCCATTTCATGTTTGAATAAAATATGTTTTAATCAATAATTAATAATCTGTACTTCTCTATTACCACCCTCAAAGCAAACACTGCATCTGTGGTGCTCTTTCTTGGCATGAAACCAAACTGTTGTTCACAAATGCTGACCTCTGCCCTTAGTCTAGCTTCCACTATTGTTTCCCATAACTTCATCATATGGCTCATCAACTTTATCCCTCTGTAGTTGCCACAACTCTGCACTTCTCCATTTGTTCTTAAAAATGGGCACCAGAAGACTTCTCCTGTATTCCTTCGGCATCTGCTCACTCCCTAAGATCTTGTTGAATGTTCTCGACAGAAAATCTACTGCTACCTAACCGAGACACTTCATACCTCCACCGTTATGTCATCAGGACAAACTGCCTTTCCACTCTTCATCCTCTTCAATACCCTCCTCACTTCACCCTGTCTAATCGTTGCTACTTTCTGGTCCTCAACGGTCACCTGTTCTACTTTTTTTTCTCTCTCATTTTCCTGATTCATCAGCTCTTCAAAGTACTCTTCCCATCTTCCCAGCACACTTCTGCCATCAGTCATTACATCCCCTCTCTGTTCTTAATCACTTTATTTTGCTGCACATCATTCCCATCTCTATTTTACTTCTGTGCCAACCTGTAAAAATCATTTGCTCATCCTTACTATCCAACCTAGTATACAAGTCCTCACACGCCTTCTGTTTGGCTTTTGACACCGCTACCTTCACCTTGCGCTGTGTCTCCCTGTACTCCCGTTTCCTCTCTCCTGTCCTTTCAATGCCCCACTTCTTCTTAACTAACCTCTTTCTTTTGTACATACTCCTGCACTTCCTCATTCCACCTCAAGTCTCATTATCCCCTGTCTCCCTGATCACATTTGCTGTGGTTGTCCAGTCCTCTGGAAGCACTTCCTGACCACCCAAAGTCTGTTTCAACTCTTCCTTGAAGACAACACGACACTCTTCCCTTTCAGCTTCCACCACTTTCTCTTCTGCTCTGCCTTTGCCTTCTTCATTTTCCTCACCATCAGCATCATTTTGCACACCACTATCCTATACTGTTTGGCAACACTCTCACCAACTACTACTTTGCAGTCACTTTCTTCCTTCAAATTATATCGTCTACACATGGTGTAGTCTACCTGTGTGCTCCTACTTCTGCTTTTATAAGTCACGTTATGATCCTGTTTCTTCTGGAAGAAAGTATTCACCACCGCCATTTCCTTCTTTTTTGTAAAGTCTATCAACCTCTGTCCTTCTGTATTCCTGTTCTGGATACCTTCCCATCACTTCCTCATCCCCTCTGTTACCTGCACCAACATGTCTATTGAAGTCTGCACCAATGACCACTCTTTCAGCTCTGGCGGTACTCTGCATCACTTCATTTAACTCACTCCAGAATCTCTCCTTCTCTTCTAGCTCACATCCTGCCTGTGGGGCATAAGCACTAACAACACTGAGCATCACACCTTCAATTTCTGACTTGAGACTCATCACTCTGTCTGACACTCTTTTCACCTCTAGAACATTCCTGACCAACCCTTCCTTCAAGATGACTCCTACTCCATTTCTCTTCACATCCACACCATGTTAGAACAGCTTAAATCTTGCTCCTAAGCTTTTCACCTTGCTACCTTTCCACCTGGTCTCTTGAACATACAGTCTGTCCAACTTCCTCCTCTGCATCATGTCTCTACCTTTTTCTGTCATCGTTCCAACATTCAAAGTTTTTCTTTATGGAGAAGGACAAAACCTTGAGACCCTGCAGTGATTGCACGGGCCTGAACAGTGTCACAGTAAAGAATAAGTACCCCCTCCCTCTCATAGACTCGGCCTTCACCTCCCTCCAAATTGCAGCCATTTTTTCTAAGCTGCACCTCAGAAACGCCTACAGCTTAGTCTGGATTCAGGAGGGAATGAGTGGAAGACGGATTTTAATATGCCGCTGCATCACTTCGAGTATCTGGTCATACCCTTTGGTCTAACCAATTCCCAGGTGGATTTCCAAGCCTTGGTCAATGACGTACACAGGGACATGTTGTGAAAAACTTGTGCCACCTGTGCCCGGAGCAAGTCATCCCATCATGCACCCTCGGGCCTCCTCTAACCCTTACCCATACCTCATCGCCCCTGGTCGCACATTGCGGTGGACTTCATCATGGGGTTTCCTCCGTCTGAGGGCAACACGGTCTTCCTGATGGCAGTAGACCATTTCTCTAAGGCGGCCCACTTCGTCACCCTATCGAAGCTCCCCTCGGCAATAGAAACAGCTGGCCTGCTGGTCCAACATGTGTTCCACCTCCATGGAATCCCCCAGGACATCATTTTGGACCAGGCCCCCCAGTTTGCATCGAGAGTTTGGGAGGCGTTCTGCAACACCCTGAGATTCTTTTGCAGTCTAACCTCCAAATACCACCCTCAATCGAACGGACAGGCAGCGCGAACGAATCAGAACCTTGAATCCTCCCTGCGCTGCTTCACCTCCTGCCTCCCAGCCTCCTGGTCCACACACCTCCCGTGGATTGAATGCTCACATAACTCCCTGTTTTGTGCCGCCACAGGGATATCCCCCTTCATGGTGATCAAGAGGTTTCAGCCTCCCCTGTTCCCCAGCCAGGAGGTCAAAGTGGTGGTCCCATCTATCCAGGCGCATGTTCGCAGAGCACGCTGGGTCTGGAAAGAAGCTCGTGCCGTCCTGAAATGGTCAGCAGCCCAAAATCAGAGGATCACCGATCGCCACTGGACTCCTGCGCCACCCTACACAGTCAGGCAATGGGTTTGGCTTTTCTCCAGAGACCTGTCCCTGCAGATCAACTCCAAGAAATTGGCCACCAGACACATTGGGTCCTATGCTATCAAGCGTATCATAAATTGCAGTGCCGTCCGACTCAAGCTCCCAGCCTCACTCAAAGTGCACCCAGTGTTCCACGTATCCCTGGTCAAACCTGTGGTGGAAAGCCCCTGCAACCCCCTACCAACCCCCCACCAACTCCTCCCTGACTGGTTGATGGACATCCGGCATACACAGTGAATTGTATCCTCGATGTGTGCAGGCAAAGTCAAGGGTTCCAGTACCTGCTGGACTGGGAGGGGTATGGGCCCGAGGAATGTTCCTGGATAACTACAAAAATAGATCTGTGTTTGGTACGCATCTATATAAATTTATTAACGTTGTATCAAAGCTGCATTTAAACAAACAGAAGTCTTGAAGAGTGGCATGTAGCAGGCACAGTAAGCAATAATGATGGCAGATCCTAGCCTGTCTGTGAGCTTTCTCATTCTTGTTGTGTATATTTGGCATCCTTATCCTAATCCTGGACCCAGACTTGCTGGCTGAGTTCTATCATCAGTTCCTGGACAAGCCTGGTTGGGTGCCGGGTAGGGGAGATACTGTTATGGTTTGTGCTATTTGGTGACTTTTAACTCTCTTTCTTTCTCCCTATGCACTGCAGGCGCTGGCGAGGAGCGTGGGTGTCACTCGCAGGCAGAGTGCGGAGAGCACACCTGAATCTACTTAGCCATCATCCTTCCAGCACGAGATGCTTCTTCCCTCCATGCGATTCTATCTCCCCATAATCTCTCTGGCTCCCTAGTTTTCAGCTGCGTGCTCAACAAGTTCCCGCTCATAATTTTGGTTCTCAGGTTTCCCCTCACCTCTACAGTAATCACGATACCTCGTACTCCAGTGTCTGCTCTGAGTTCAATAAAGGTCATTTGTATCATCATACTCGGTCTACTGCATCTTTGGGTCTGACTGAAAGCTCCTGGAGTCACACATGTATTCTGTATTACTGAGGCTAACCTTCATTTCTCTCCTTTCCAGGGCATACTTCCACCTCTCTAGATTTTCCTCCACTTGTTCTCTGCTCTCAGTACAGATCTGCAAATATCACAGTCCATGGAGATTCTTGTCTTACCTTATCTGTCAGGCTGTCGATCACCATAGCAAACAAGAAGGAGCTCAGAGCTGATCTTTGATGCAGTCCCACTTCCACCTTAAACTCTTCTGTCACACCGACAGCACACCTCACCACTGTCTTACATCTCTCATATATGACCTGCATCACTCTAAAATACATCTCTGTCACTCCAGACTTTTTCATTCAATACCACATTTCCTCTCTAGGCACCCTTTATATGCTCTCTCCAGATCCACAAAGGCATAATGCAGATCTCTCTGACCTTCTATGTACTTCTCTATTAACATTCTCAAAGCAATCACTGCTCCTGCCGTGCTCTTTCTTGGCATGAAATCAAACTGTTATTCACAAATGCTGACATCTGTCCACTGCTCCTAAAAGCAAGTCTACTGCTCCAAGCCACTTCCATACAGTGGTATGAAAAAGTATCTGAACCTTTTGGAATTTCTCACATTTCTGCATAAAGTCACCATCAAATGTGATCTGATCTTTGTCAAAATCACACAGATGAAAAAACAGTGTCTGCTTTAACTAGAACCACCCAAACATTGATAGGTTTTCATATTTTAATGAGGATAGCATGCAAACAATGACAGAGGGGGGAGGAATAAGGAACTGAACCATCACATTTAATATTTTGTGGCCCCCGCTTTGGCAGCAATAACTTCAACCATACGCTTCCTGTAGCTGCAGATCAGTCTGGCACATCGATCAGGACTAATTTTGGCCTGTTCTTCTTTAGAAAACTGCTGTAGTTCAGTCAAATTCCTGGGATGTCTGGCATGAATTGCTGTCTTGAGGTCATGCCACAGCATCTCGATGGGGTTCAAGTCTGGACTTTGACTTGGCCATACCGGAACGTTTATTTTGTTCTTCTGAAACCATTCTGAAGTTGATTTACTTCTGTGTTTTGGATCATTGTCTTGTTGCAGCACCCATCCTCTTTTTAGCTTCAACTGTCTGACAGGTGGCCTCAGGTTTTCCTGCAAAACATCCTGATAAACTTTTGAATTCCTTTTTCCATTAATGATTACAAGTTGTCCAGGCCCTGAGGCAGCAAAACAGCCCCAAACCATGATGCACCCTCCACCATGCTTCACGGTGGGGATGAGTTGTTGATGTTGGTGAGCTGTTCCATTTTTCCTCCACACATGAAAAAAATGGGAGCAGACTTCAATGGACATGTTGGTGCAGGCAACAGAGGGGACGAGGAAGTGATGGGCAGGTTTGGTATCCAGGACAGGAACACAGAAGGATAGATGTTGATCGATTTTGCAAAAAGGATGGAAATGGCCAAGGTGAATACTTTCTTCAAGAAGAAACAGAAGCATAGGGTGACTTATGAAAGACTTATGGAGCACACAGGTAGATTACATCTTGTGTAGGCGATGTAATTTGAAGGAAGTCAGTGACTGCAAAGTAGTAGTGGGTGAGAGTGTTGCCAAACAGCATAGGATGGTGGTGTGCAGGATGACACTGATGGTGAGAAAGGTGAAAAAGGCAAAGGCAGAGCAGAAGACAAAGTGGTGCAAGCTGAAAAAGGAAGAGTGTCGTGTTGTCTTCAAGGAGGAGTTGAAACAGGCTTTGGGTAGTCAGGAAGTGCTTCCAGAGGACTGGACAACCACAGCCAATGTGATCAGGGAGACCGGTAGGAGAGTACTTGGTGTGTCCTCTGGAAGGAAAGTAGATAAGGAAACTTGGTGGTGGAATGAGGAAGTGCAGGAGTGTGTACAAAAGAAGAGGTTAGCCAAGAAGAAGTGGGACATTGAGAGGACCGAAGAGAGTAAACAGGAGTACAGGGAGACACGGCGTAAGGCAAAGGTATCAGTGTCAAAGGCCAAACAGAGGGCGTATGATGACTTGTATGATAGGTTGAACAGTAAGGAGGGAGAAAATGATCTATACAGGTTAGCACAGCAGATAAATAGAGATGGCAAAGATGTGCAGCAAGTTAGAGTGATAAAGGACAGAGAGGGAAATGTATTGACTGATGACAGAAGTGTGTTGGGAAGATGGAAAGAGTACTTTGAAGAGCTGATGAATGAGGAAAATGAGAGAGAAAAAAGAGTAGAAGGGGTGACCATTGAGGAGCAGGAAGTAGCAAAGATTAGTAAGGGAGAAGTGAGGAGGGCATTGAAGAGGATGAAGAGTGGAAAGGCAGTTGGCCCTGATGACATACCAGTTGAGGTATGGAAGTGTCTAGGGGAGGTAGCAGTAGATTTTCTGACAAGAATATTCAACAAGGTCTTAGAAAGTGAGCAGATGCCAGAGGAATGGAGGAGAAGTGTGCTTGTGCCCATTTTTAAGAACAAGGGCAATGTACATAGTTGTGGCAACTACAGAGGGATAAAGTTGATGAGCCATACAATGAAGCAATGGGAAAGAATAGTGGAAGCAAGACTAAGGGGCAGAGGTCAGCATTTGTGAACAAAAGTTTGGTTTCATGCCAAGAAAGAGCACCACAGATGCAGTGTTTGCTTTGAGGATGTTAATAGAGAAGTACAGAGAAGGTCAGAAGGAGCTGCATTGTGCCTTTGTGGATCTGGAGAAAGCATATGACAGGGTGCCGAGAGAAGAACTGTGGTATTGTATGAGGAAGTCTGGAGTGACAGAGAAGTATGTTAGAGTGGTGCAGGACATGTATGAGAGATGTAAGACAGTGGTGAGGTGTGCTGTCGGTGTGACAGAAGAGTTCAAGGTGGAGGTGGGACTGCATCAAGGGTCAGCTCTCAGCCCCTTCTTGTTTGCTATGGTGATGGACAGGCTAACAGATGAGGTTAGACAAGAATCTCCATGGACTATGATGTTTGCAGATGACATAGTGATCTGTAGTGAGAGCAGAGACCAAGTGGAGGAAAATCTAGAGAGGTGGAGGTATGCCCTGGAAAGGAGGGGATTGAAGGTTAGTCTTAGTAAGACAGAATACATGTGTGTGAACGACAAGGACCCAAGAGGAACTTTGAGGTTACAGGGGCAGAGATAAAGAAGGTGGAGGATTTTAAGTACTTAGGCTCAACAATCCAGAGCAATGGAGAGTGTGGAAAAGAGGTGAAGAAGCGCGTGCAGGCAGGTTGGAATGGATTGAGAAAAGTGTCCGGTGTGATGTGTGATAGGAGAGTATCGGCAAGAATGAAGGGAAAAATGTACAAGACAGTGATGAGGCCAGCAATGTTGTATGGTTTAGAGACAGTGGCCCTGGGGAAAAGACAGGAGTCAGAGTTGGAGGTAGCAGAGATGAAAATGTTGAGGTTCTCTTTGGGAGTAATGAGGATGGATAGGATCAGAAATGAGTACATCAGAGGGACAGCACATGTTAGATGTTTTGGAGACAAAGTCAGAGAGGCTAGCTTGAGATGGTTTGGACATGTACAGAGGAGGGCTAGTGAGTATATTGGTCGTAGGATGCTGAGGTTGGAACTACCAGGCAAAAGGCCCAGAGGAAGACCAAAGAGAAGATTTATGGATGCGGTGAAGGCGGACATGAAGGTCGTTGGAGTAAGAGTAGAAGATGCAGAGGATAGGGAGAGATGGAGGCAGATCATTTGCTGTGGCGACCCCTGAAAGGAACAGCCGAAAGGAAAAGAAGATGACATTGTGTGTTCCTCCCAAACAATTCAACATTGGTTTCATCAGTCCACAAAATATTTTGCCAAATCTTCTGTGGAGTGTCCAAGTGCCTTTTTGCGAACATTAAACGAGCAACAATGTTTTTTAGACAGCAGTGGCTTCCTCCTTGGAGTCCTCCCATGAACACCATTCTTGGCCATTGTCTTACACATAGTTGATGTGTGCACAGAGATATTGGACTGTGCCAGTGATTTCTGTAAGTCTTTAGCAGACACTCTACTAGTGTGTGGGTTTTTTTTCCCTTCTGAGTATTCTGCACTCAACTCCTAGCGTCATCTTTGGTGGACGGCTACTCCTTGGGAGAGAAGCAACAGTGCCAAACTCTCTCAATTTGTAGACAACTTCTCTCACTGTCTATTGATGAACATCCAGACTTTTAGAGATGGTGTTGTATCCTTTCCCAGCTTTATACAAATCAACAATTCTTGATCGCAGGTCTTCAGACAGCTCTTTTGAGGGATTCATGGTGCACATCAGACAATGCTTCTCATCAAGACAATTCTTATCAGGTGTGTGTTTTATAGTGGGCACGGCAGCTTTAAGCCACTCAGCAGTAATTGGGCACACTCCTCTTCTTCTTCTTCTTCTTCTTTTCCTTTCGGCTGTTCCCTTCAGGGGTCGCCACAGCAAATGATCTGCCTCCATCTCTCCCTATCCTCTGCATCTTCTACTCTTAGAGTGTCTTAAAGCAGACACTGTTTTATCATCTGTGTGATTTTGACAAAGATCAGATCACATTTGATGGTGATTTTATGCAGAAATGTGAGAAATTGCAAGAGTTCAGATACTTTTTCATACCTCTGTACCTCCAAGGTTATGTCATCATGTTAAACTGCCTTTCCACTCTTCATCCTCTTCACTGAACTCCTCACTTCACCCTTACTAATCTTTGCTACTTTCTGGTTCTCAGTGGTCACCTCTTCTACTCATTTTTTCTCTCTAATTTTCCTCATTCATCAGCTCTTCCCAGCACATTTCTGTCATCTCTAACTTGCTACACATCCTTCCCATCTGTATTTCTCTGTCTTACCAGCCTGTATAAATTATTGTCTCCCTCCTTATCGTCGAATCTAGCATACAAGTCATCATACGCCCTCTGGTTGGCTTTTGACACCACAACCTTTGCCTTCTGCTGATTAACCTCTTCCTTTGTACACACTCCAGCACTTTCTCATTCCACCACCAAGTCCCCTTTTCTATGTCCCTTCCAAAGGACTCACCAAGTACTCTCCTACCTGTCTCCCTGATCACATTTGCTGTAGTTGTCCAATCATCTGGAAACACTTCCTGACCACCCAATGCCTGTTTCAACTCCTCCTTGAAGATAACATGTTTCTCTTCCTTTTTCAGCTTCCACCACTTTGTCTTCTGCTTGTCCTTTGTCTTTTTCACCTTCCTCACCATCAGCATCATCCTGCACACCACCATCCTGTGCTGTCTGGCACCACTCTCACCCACTACTACTTTGAAGTCACTGACTTCTTTCAGATTACATTGTCTGCACAAGATGTTGTCCCCCTGTGTGCTCATACCTCCACTTTTATAAGTCACCCTATGCCCCTGTCTCTTCTGGAAGAAAGTATTCACCACAGCCATTTCCATCCTTTTTGCAAAATCGATCAACATCTGTCTTTCTTTTTTCCTGTCCTGGATCCCAAATCTTCCCATCACTTCTTTGTCCATTCTGTTGCCTGAACCGACATGCCCATTGAAGTCTGCACCATTGACCACTGTTTCACCTCTGAGGGTACTCTGCAATCAAACATGCCAAATCAAACATGCGAATCAGATGATTCGCTGTGGTGACCCCTGAAAGTGAAAAGCCAAAAGGAAAAGAACTATGTAATAAGATTATTGTGTGTAATCAGAATATAGTGTGTGGTAAGATTATTGTGTGTACTAAGACTAGTGTGTGTAATAAAATGATTGTGTTTAACAGAATTACTGCGTGTCATAAGATTCTTTTGTGTGGTAAGATTATTGTGTGCGGTAAGCTTATTGTGTGTAACGGTAGTGGTGGTCTAGTGGATAGGGCTGATCGCTGATCCTAAGGTTTGGGGTTCGAATCCCCACAGGGTTGTCACTGTCTCCCTAGTGCAGCTAACTGCGTTATCAAAGGCGGGCCATGTCTCTCACTGTCTATGGTGAGATGTATGTAAAAGAACCATTGCTGACTTTCGTAAAAGAGTAAGTTACAAAGCCGTCAGCGTGTTTCTGGGGACAAGTAGCAAGCATTCCTGCGTCCCGGTTAATCTTCTCCGGAAGAAACCAGTTGTTACACTACCCTACGGGGATAAGATATGATGATGACGATGATTGTGTGTAACAATTTTATTGTCTCATCAGACGATTGTATGTAATGAGTTTGTGTGAAATAAAATTATTGTGTGTAGCAGAATTATTGTGTGCAATAAATTATTGTAGACAGTGGTAGCCTGGTGGTAAGGTGCTGGGTCACTGATCATAATGTTCTCAATGGGTTGTCACTGTCCTCCCAGTGCAGCTAACTGGGTTATCAAAGGACGTCCGTGTCTCTCACTATCTATGGTATAAGGTTCAAGTCAAAGAACCATTGCTGACTTTCGACAAGACTAGGCCACCAGGGTGTTTCTTCCCTGCGATGGCCTGGCGAGCGTGTCAGCCTCCTAGCATCCCTAATTAGGATTAAATGGTTACAGAAAATTAAATGATACAATTGTTGTGTGTAACAGGTTTATTGTCTAATCAGACTATTGTGTGTAATAAGATTATGTGTGTAATAAAATTATTCTGTTTAACAGAATTATTGTATGTAATTGGATGTCATAAGATTATTATGTGTAACAGGTGAATTGTGTATATTAAGAATATGGTGTAATAATATCTGTCCAAGCATCCATTTATATATCCATCCAACCATGCATTCATGCATCTGTTCATCGATTCATCTTTACAAACATTAAGACCATGGAAAGGCTCCTCCTTGAACACCTCCGCTCTATGGTGAGCCCCACCCTAGACCCGCTGCAGTTTGCCTACAGGCCCAACATCGGAGTAGAAGACGCCGTCATCTACCTTCTGCAGCGGGCACTAACCCACCTGGAGATCGCCGGCAGCGCTGTGAGGGTCATGTTCTTTGACTTCTCCAGCGCCTTCAACACCATCAGGCCAGCGCGTCTACGAGGGAAGCTGGAGGACGTGGGAGTGGACGGGCATCTTGCTGCCTGGATTATTGACTACCTTACCAACCGTCCACAGTACGTGCGGCTGCGCGGCTGTAAGTCAAAGGTGGTAGTTTGCAGCACGGGGGCACCGCAGGGCACCGTCCTCTCACCCTTCCTTTTCAATATCTATACCTCGGACTTCATATATAACACAAACAGCTGCCACCTCCAGAAGTTCTCGGACGACTCCGCCATCGTGGGCCGTGTGTCTGAGGGGAACGAGCTGGAGTACCGGTCGGTCATCATTGACTTCGTGGACTGGTGTGAGCGCAACCACCTGTGCTTGAACACCAGGAAGACGAAGGAGATGGTGATCGACTTCAGGAGAAACACTCAAACACACACACACACACACTTACTAGTGAACATCCAGGGACAGGACATTGAGACAGTGGACAGTTTCAAGTACCTGGGTGTTCACCTTAACAATAAACTGGACTGGTCCCACAACACCAACGCCCTGTACAAGAAGGGCCAGAGTCGCCTCCATCTTCTGAGGAGACTCAGGTCCTTCGGCGTATGCAGACCTCTGCTCAGGACTTTTTATGACTCTGTGGTAGCCTCTGCAATCCTCTACGCTGCCATCTGCTGGGCCCCAGGCAGCACAGAGCGGGACAGAAAGAGACTGAACAAGCTGGTCAGGAGGGCCAGCTCTGTCCTCGGCTGCCCACTGGACTCTACCAGACTGTAGAGGAGCTGAGTAGCTCCTTCAGTGGACGACTGAGGCATCCTCAGTGCAGGAAGGAGCGCTACCGCAGGTCGTTCATTCCCACCGCTGTCAGACTGTACAACGCCACTTTGTAACTGTCTGTGAAAATACTGGTTATGTGCAATAAAAACCCCGTGCACTTTAATCAACCACATCTACCCCACTGACTGTGAACCATATCAACCCATCTCTGCCCTCAGATACATTACACTTTAATATAGGCCAGTCTATAAAGTTGCTCCATTCTTTTCTTTTATTGTTTATTAATTTATACTATTTATGTATCTACTTATTTATTTACTTATATAATATATATGTACGTGTGTATGTTTGTATTTGTATCTATTTTTGCACCCCCTACTGATGGTACCTCAAGAGCCTGTAACAGTGAATTTCTCCATTGTGAGATTAATAAAGCTGTATCTTATCTTATCTTATCTTATCTATCTCTCTCAGTCGACTCTTGCCAAAGATAGTTACACCCTAAACAGCTCAATACGCCAGCACATTGTTGGTCAGCACACACACACACACACACACACACACACACACACACCTTTTTCCACTGAAGATCCAGTCGTGGAGGCAGAAAGAAAGCAAAATTCAATCCTATAATAAACTACCAGCAAAATCATTCAAGAGTATTTCTGTGTGTGTGTGTGTGTGTGTGTGTGTGTGTGTGTGTGTGTGTGTGTGTGTGTGTGTGTGTGCGCATACCCATTTCCTCCAGCTCAGAGGTCATGGATTTGGATCGCAGTGTGATGGCGGGTGGGGTTAATCTCTTCGTCTGCTGCTGTGGAACTAAAACAGAATTATTTCTCTTTATTAACTATTAATTCCATAAACACAGAAGTCATTGGTGCTATTTATGCTACATGATATACTGACTCAGATTCTGTAGAGTGACCCCTGACCTTTTTTTTTTGGCACCTCCTCAATCTCTGGATTGCGTGTTACCATGACAACCTTCATCATTAGGCTGTTTCCTCCCTGACGAATCATATTAACAACTTGCCGATGACCAACTTTAACCACATTCATTCCATTTACCTGTGAAAGTGACAGTAAGAAAGGCAGAGAAGAGGAACAGAGAGAGAGAGAGAGAGAGAGAGAGAGAGAGAGAGAGAGAGAGAGAGAGAGAGAGAGAGAGAAAGAGATGAGTTTTTTTTTTTTCTGAAAGTGTGGGCATTTAAACTGAAGTTTTCTCTAAGCGGACAATTATTCTATGTATCAGGGTTGATGTGTGCATCAGGATTATAGCATGTTATAAGATTATTCTATCTTATTCCGTGCAATTATTATTATTTTGTGTTACAAAATACTTCTCATTGTGATCTGTAGTGAGAGCAGAGAACATCTAGAGAGGTGGAAATCTAGAGAGGTGGAGGTATGCTCTGGAAAGGAGAGGGATGAAGGTTAGCCTCAGTAATACAGAATACATGTGTGTGAATGACAAGAACCCAAGAGGAATGGTGAGGTGACAGGGAGCAGAAATAAAAAAGGTGGAGGATTTTAAGTACTTAGGCTCAACAATCCAGAGCAATGGAGAGTGTGGAAAAAAGGTGAAGAAGCATGTGCAGGCAGGTTGGAATGGTTGGAGAAAAGTGTTGAGGTAACAAGAAAAGTAACGAGGATGGATAGGATCAGGAATGAGTACATCAGAGGGACGGCACTTGTAAGATGTTTTGGAGACAAAGTCAGAGAGGCTAGATTGAGATGGTTTGAACATGTACGGAGGAAGGGTAAAGCCTAGAGGAAGCCCAAAGAAGAGATTTATGGATGTGGTGAGGAGGACATGAACGTAGTTGGAGTAAGAGTAGAAGATGCAGAGGATAGGGTGAGATAGAGGCAGATGATGCGTTGTGGCAACCCCTGAAGGAAAGGAAAAGAAGAAGAAAAAGAGGAGGATATACAGAGAAATCACCATGAACAAACTGATAACGGCCAGGTAAATAAGATTTAAACCAGGAGAGGGTGGTTCCCATAACTCTGACATCATTTGCTAATCAGTCAATGAGAACTGTGTGATCAACAGTGTCAAAGGCAAAGTAGCACAAGAAATAAGATACAGCTATGGTCGGAGACCCCAAGTAGCTCATTTACCACCTTAACATATGCTTTCTCTGTGCTTTGATGAGGCCAAAAACCTGACTGATACATTGCATGAATGCTATTCTTAATAAGATATGAACATAACTGTTGTGCTACAGCTTTTTCTAAGATCTTAGAATTAAAGGGAAATTTGATGTTCTATAGCTGAACAGTTGATATGGGTTGAGATCAGGTTTTTTAATCAGGGGTTTGATAACTGCGAGTTTAAAGGCTGTAAGGACTTCTTCTTTTCCTTTTGGCTGTTCCCTTCAGGGGTCGCCACAGTGAATCATTTGGCTTCATCACACCCTATCCTCTGCATCTTCTTCTCTTATGCCAACGACCTTCATCTCCTCCTTGACCACATCCATTAATCTTCTCTTTGGACTTTCTCTAGGCCAGTGGTTTTCAAATAGTGGGACCCCAGGGGGCGCGGTGCGAAGCCAGGGGGGCATTTGTGACCCCTGGGAACATGCTTTTTTTTTTATTTTTTTTGCTGTACAGTCATCCCTTGCCACTTCACGATTTCAGCATTGCGGTCTTGGTACATCGTGGTATTTTAATAAAAAATTAAATTAAATTAAAATATTCATAAAAAATTCAAAATTCACGCTGAAACTCACATGTAAGCAAGCGGAAGGCAGGGACCCAAGGCAGGCTGCGTCCGTTGTTTCCAAACGACAGACTGAAGTGCCCCTACTCCCCAGTTCAGGCAGGGACCGCCCACTCAACTCAATCTCGCAAGCTGTTTGCCTTGACACGTGAGGCTGTTGCCTCGCACATTTCTGCGGGATTTTTTGTGATTTTGTGATCTTACTGTATCGTGTTTGTGAACGTCCTGCACCGTGGAGAAGAACTATTGTCAGAGGTGAGTACAGTAATTAAAGTATTTATATATAAATTATATTTAAATATTAATACATTACAGTATTTACTTATGCATATAACTGTGTAACGTTTAATATACACTTCTTGATATTGTATAGACAGGTGGGGCAGTGGTGGTCTAGTGGGATAGGGCGCTGGATCGCTGATCCAAAGGTTGGGGGTTCGAGTCCCACTCTCCACAAGGTTGTCACTGCCCCCCCACCCAGTGCAGCTAACTGGGTTATCAAAGGCCGGCCATGTCTCTCACTGTCTATGGTGTGAGGCATGTAAAAGAACCATTGCTGACTTTCGACAAGAGTAGGCTGCAAAGCCGTCGGCGTGTTTCCGCCCTGCGATGGCCTGGCGAGCTGTCCAGGGTGTACTCTGCCCTCGCCCGAAGTTGGCTGGGATGGGCACCAGCCTCCCCGTGACCCTAATTAGGATGAAGCGGTTACAGAAAATGATGAGATATTGTATAGACGCGAAAACATATTGAAATGAGACAACATGGTAGAAATGGGAGGGTAGGGGCGGGGCATTTCGCAGTTTTTCGAATATCGCGGCCAGGTGTGGTCTACATTATCCGCGATATTCAAGGGATGACTGTATTAGGATAAAGTGTAATTCTATATCCACTACAGCAGGTGACAGTGGCTTCCTCACTGTTAGAGTGTGACCAGAGGTAAAATAAGAAGTGTAGTTAATAAACCCACCATGGAAATTTTTAACATGGATGGAAAGAGAGGTGGAGAGAGAGACGGAGACAGTGAGAGAAACAAAAGTCTCCTGAAAGCTAAGTTGCGGAGGTATGATGAAATGAACGTAGCACTCGACTTCACTGTGCTGCGGTGAGAACCGAGCAAAGACTGCTGTGTTTACTGTGTCTGAAAACATTGGCAACGGACAGCATGAAGCCAAATAAATTCAGGAGTCACTTGAAGACTTCACATCCCGATCACGTGATGAGCCGCGTGAGTTTTTTCAGCGAAAACGTGCCGAGCATTGCCAAGAACTATCCCGCTTTCTGAATACTACGCCAGCAATCCAGCGAGCTTTGTTAGCATCAGATAAGGTGGAGTTCCAAACTGCTCAGTGCAGAAAACCCCACAGCAGAGGAACTGATCCTACCTGCAGCAGACACGGTCTCTGTCATGCTGGATGATGTCACTGCTTTGAAAATAAGTCCAGATCCCAGTTCAGCATTAAGCAGGAGTTGAGAGTTCAGTGTCGTGCTTTTAAACCAGCTTCAAAAAGCTGTGCACTGCGAATGTGCTCATTATAGCCATTAATCTGGACTTAATAATTTTGACAAAAAAAATAAATAAATAAAATAATAATAATAATAATAATAATTGTTTTATTCATTTTTGTTTTGTAGGTTAAAATGTTTTATATATTGTGCTCTTGAGTTAATATTGCTGATCAGTTATTATTATTATGTATTTATTTTATTTTATTTTACTTTTAAGGATACTTTTTTATTTCAGGCAAATTGATGCATCCTGCTTCAAAAAGCTGTGTTTTTTAAACAAAAAATACTAAAAAAAAGTGTTAATAAAGTTATTCTTTGTTGGAATTCAATCGATAGTTCTTTTTTTTTTTTTTTTTGTATTCATAATGTTGATAAGGACACAGTGTTATGCAGAGGATAACTTATAACAATTTTTAGACAAATAGCACTATTTATATTGGGGGGGTGAAATGTTTTCCTCTTCCTGAGGGGGGGGTGACAGAAAATAATTGAGAATCACGGCTCTAGGCCTTCTACCTGGTCGTTCCAATCTCGGCATCATAGTACCAATATGCTCACTATCCTTTCTCTGGACATTGTCCAAACCATCTCAATCTAGCCTCTCCGACTTTGTCTCCAAATCATCTTACATGTGCTGTCCCTCTGATGTACTCATTCCTGATCTTATGAATTCTCATTACTCCCAAAGCTAACCTCAACATTTTCATCTCTGCTACATCTAGCTCTGCCTGCTGTCTTTTCCTCATTTCCACTGATTCTAAACCATACATTGCTGGCTTCATCACTGTCTTGTACACTTTTCTTTTCATTCACCTTTCTATCACACATCACACCAGACACTTTTCTCCAACCATTCTAAGTTGCCTGCACACACTTCTTCACCTCTTTTCCACACTCTCTATTTCTCTGGATTGTTGAGCCTAAGTACTTAAAATCATCCACCTTCTTTTTCTCTGATCCATGTAACCTCACCGTTCCTCTTGGGTACTGTCATTCACACACATGTATTCTGTCATACGGATGCTAACCTTCATTCCCCTCCTTTCCAGGGCATACCTCCACCTATCTAGATTTTCCTGCACTTGTTCTCTGCTCTCACTACAGATCACAATACCATCTGCAAACATCATAGTCCATGGAAATTCTTGTCTACCATCGTCTGTCAGACTGTCCATCACAAATAACAGACAAGAAGATAAGATAAGAGATAAGATAAGATACAGCTTTATTAATCTCACAATGGAGAAATTCACTGTTACAGGCTCTTGAGGTACTATCAGTAGGGGGTGCAAAAATAGATACAAGTACAAACATACACACATACATATATATTATATAAGTAAATAAATAAATAGATACATAAATAGTATAAATTAATAAACAATAAAAGAAAAGAATGGAGCAACTTTATAGACTGGCCTATATTAAAGTGTAATGTATCTGAGTGCAGAGTAGATGGGTTGATATGGTTCACAGTGGGGTAGATGTGGTTGATTAAAGTGCACAGGGTTTTTATTGCACATAACCGGTATTTTCACAGACAGTTACAAAGTGGCGTTGTACAGTCTGACAGCGGTGGGAATGAACGACCTGCGGAGGCGCTCCTTCCTGCACTGAGGATGCCTCAGTCGTCCACTGAAGGAGCTGCTCAGCTTCTCTACAGTCTGGTGCAGTGGGTGAGAGCTGTTGTTCATGATGGATGTGAGCTTTGCTACCATCCTCCTCTCACTCACCTCCTCCACAGAGTCCAGTGGGCAGCCGAGGACAGAGCTGGCCCTCCTGACCAGCTTGTTCAGTCTCTTCCTGTCCCGCTCTGTGCTGCCTGGGGCCCAGCAGATGGCAGCGTAGAGGATTGCAGAGGCTACCACAGAGTCATAAAAAGTCCTGAGCAGAGGTCTGCATACGCCGAAGGACCTGAGTCTCCTCAGAAGGTGGAGGCGACTCTGGCCCTTCTTGTACAGGGCGTTGGTGTTGTGGGACCAGTCCAGTTTATTGTTAAGGTGAACACCCAGGTACTTGAAACTGTCCACTGTCTCAATGTCCTGTCCCTGGATGTTCACACTGTAAGTATGTGTGTGTGTGTGTGTGTGTGTGTGTGTGTGTGTGTGTGTGTGTGTGTGTGTGTGTGTGTGTGTGTACGAGTGCTTCTCCTGAAGTCGACCACCATCTCCTTCGTCTTCCTAGTGTTCAAGCACAGGTGGTTGCGCTCACACCAGTCCACGAAGTCAACGATGACCGACCGGTACTCCAGCTCGTTCCCCTCTGACACACGGCCCACGATGGCGGAGTCGTCCGAGAACTTCTGGAGGTGGCAGCTGTTTGTGTTATATACGAAGTCCGAGGTATAGATGTTGAAAAGGAAGGGTGAGAGGACGGTGCCCTGCGGTGCCCCCGTGCTGCAGACTACCACCTTTGACTTACAGCTGCGCAGCCGCACGTACTGTGGACGGTTAGTAAGGTAGTCAATAATCCAGGCAGCAAGATGCCCGTCCACTCCCACGTCCTCCAGCTTCCCCCGCAGACGCGCTGGCCTGATGGTGTTGAAGGCGCTGGAGAAGTCAAAGAACATGACCCTCACAGCGCTGCCGGCAATCTCCAGGTGGGTTAGTGCCCGCTGCAGAAGGTAGATGACGGCGTCTTCTACTCTGATGTTGGGCCTGTAGGCAAACTGCAGCGGGTCTAGGGTGGGGCTCACCATAGAGCGGAGGTGTTCAAGGAGGAGCCTTTCCATGGTCTTAATGAGGTGGGAGGTCAGGGCGACAGGTCTGTAGTGGGCTGGTTCCTTCACTTGAGCTGTTTTGGGAACCGGAACCACACAGGAGGTCTTCCATAGGACGGGAACCTTCTCCAGGCTGAGGCTCAGGTTGTACAGGTAGCATAGTACCACACAGAGCTGGTCTGCGCAGTTCCTCAGCAGCCTGGGACTGATGCCATCAGGTCCTTCAGATTTCCTCTGATTTAGTCGCCTCAGCTGTCTCCTCAACTGGTCTGATGTGAGGGATAGGGGGGCTGGGGTGGGCTGCAGAGGGAGGGGGATGTGTCTGTTGGGCTGTAGCAGTCAAGTGAAGTTGGCCTGGGGAGGGGGGAGGTGTCAGCTGGTCTGGAGATGTGTGAAGAGGGGAGGGGAACGGGGAGGGGTGCAGAGGGGGAGGGGGGAGAATCAAACCTGTTGAAGTAACAGTTTAGTTCATCCGCCCAGCGCTGGTCACCATCAGCTGTCCCTCTGACACTCTGCCCAAATCCAGACATGGTCTTTAGTCCTCTCCAGACGTCCCGCACGTTGTTCTGAGCCAGCTTCTCCTCCATCTTCTTCCCATAGTCCTTCTTTGCCCTCCTGATCCTCCACTGGAGCACACGCTGGACCTTCTTCTGCTCCTCTCTGTCCCCCGAGATGAAAGCCCTCTTTTTCTGGTTCAGGAGGACTTCAAGCTCGGGGGTGACCCATGGGTGGTTGTTGGAGAAGCACCATAGCCTCCGTGTTGGCACAGTGCTGTCCACGCAGAAGTTCATGTAGTCGGTGATGCAGTGTGTGAGGCCGTCGATGTCATCACCAAAGGAGTCACAGAGCATGCTCCAGTCTGTGGTCTGGAAACAGTCCCTAAGCCTCTCGTTGGTCTCCTCGGTCCACAGTTTCACAGACCTCTTCTGTGCAGGTTCCTTTCGCACCCTGGGTGTGTATTGGGGGAGCAGGTAGACCAGGTTGTGGTCTGAGCATCCCAGTGGGGGGAGAGGGGAGGAGCTGTAAGCGTCCTTCACATTTGCATACAGCAAGTCCAGAGTTTTATTGTCTCTTGTGGAGCACTTCACGTATTGCGTGAACGTCGGGAGAGAGGCGGAGAGAGGGGCGTGGTTAAAATCCCCGCTGATCAGAATCATGGCGCGGGGGTGACGAGTCTGTGTCTGATTAACGGCGCTGTGTAGACGCTCACACGCGGCCGCCGCATCAGCCGAGGGCGGAATGTACACGCAAAACACAATCACGTGTGAAAACTCCCTCGGTAGATAATATGGCCGCGCGCTTACCGCGAGCAGCTCCAGGTCCCGCGTGCACAGCTGATCCTTCACGTGCACGTTTGCCGGGTGGCACCATCGTTCATTCACATAGACCGCCACACCCCCTCCTTTCTTCTTACCGCTCTCCGTTACTCCTGAGAGCTAACCCTTGATGCAGTCCCACCTCCACCTTGAACTCTTCTGTCACACCGACGTCACATCTCTCAACAAGTCCTGCACCGCTCTAACATACTTCTCTGCCACTCCAGACTTTCTCATGCAATACCACAGTTCCTCTCTCGGCACCCTGTCATATACTTTCCCCGGATCCACAAAGGAACAATTCAGCTCCTTCTGACCTTCTCTGTATCACTCTACGAACATCCTCAAAGCAAATACTGCATATGTAGTGCTCTTTCTTGGCATGAAACCAAACTGTTGTTCAGAAATGCTGACCTCTACCCTTAGTCTAGCTTCCACTATTCTTTCCCATAACTTCATCGTATGGCTCATCAACTTTATCCCTCTGTAGTTGCCACAACTCTGCACGTCTCCCTTATTCTTAAAAATGGGCACAAGCACACTTCTCCTCCATTCCTCTGGCATCCTCTCACTCTCTAAGACCTTGTTAAATGTTCTTGTCAGAAAATCTACTGCTACCTCTCCTAGACACTTCCATACCTCCACCGGTATGTCATCAGGACCAACTGCCTTTCCATTCTTCATCCTCTTCAATGCCCTCCCCACTTCACCCTTACTAATCTTTGCTACTTCCTGGTCCTCAACAGTCACCTCTTCTACTCTTTTTTCTCTCTCATTTTCCTCATTCATCAGCTCTTCAAAGTACTCTTTCCGTCTTCCCAGCACACTTCTGTCATCAGTCAATACATTTCCCTCTCTGTCCTTTATCAATCTAACTTGCTGCACATCCTTCCCATCTCTATTTCTCTGCTGTGCCAACCTATATAAATCATTTTCTCCCTCCTTAATTTCCAACCGAGCATACAAGTCATCAAACGTGCTCTGTTTGGCCTTTGACACTGCTACCTTTGCCTTTCGCCGTGTCTCCCTGTACTCCTGTTTACTCTCTTCGGTTTTCTCAATGTCCCACTTCTTCTTAGCTAATCTCTTCCTTTGTACACACTCCTGCACTTCCTCCTTCCACCACCAAGTCTCCTTATCTACTTTCCTTCCAGATGACACACCAAGTATTCTCCTACCTGTCTCCCTGATCACATTAGCTGTAGTTGTCCAGTCATCTGGAAGCACTTCCTGACCACCCAAAGCCTGTTTCAACTCCTCCTTGAAGACAACCTGACACTCTTCCTTTTTCAACTTCCACCACTTTAACTTCTGCTCTGCCTTTGCCTTCTTCACCTTCCTCACCATCAGCATCATCCTGCACACCACCATCCTATGCTGTTTGGCAACACTCTCACCCGCTACTACTTTGCAGTCACTGACTTCCTTTAAATTACATCGCCTGCACAAGATGTAGTCTACCTATGTGCTCCTACCTCCACTTTTATATGTCACCCTATGCTCCTCTCTCTTCTGGAAGAAAGTATTCACCACAGCCATTTCCATCCTTTTTGCAAAAGCTACCAACATCTGTCCTTCTGCGTTCCTGTCCTGGATACCAAACCTACCCATCACTTCCTCGTCCCCTCTGTTTCCTGCACCAACATGTCCATTGAAGTCTGCCCCAATGACCACTCTTTCACCTCTGGGGGTACTCTGCATCACTTCATCTAACTCCCTCCAGAATCTCTCCTTCTCTTCTCGCTCACATCCTGTCTGTGGGGCATAAGCACTAACAACATTGACCATCACACCTTTAATTTCTAACTTGAGACTCATCACTCTGTCTGACGCTCTTTTCACTTCTAGAACATTCCTGGCAAACTCCTCCTTCAAGATGACTCCGACTCCATTTCTCTTCCCATTCACACCGTGATAAAACAGCTTAAACCCTTCTCCTATGCTTCTATCCTTGTTACCTTTCCACCTGGTCTCCTGAACACACAGTATGTCCACCTTCCTCCTCTGCATCATGTCAGCCAGCTCTCTACCTTTTCCTGTCATAGTTCCAACATTCAAAGTCCCTTCTTTCAGTCCTAGACTCATGCCTTTCCTCTTCTCTCTCTGGCAACGGACACGCCTCCCGCCTCTCCTTCTTCGACGTCTTCGACCAACAGTAGTCCAATTTCCATCAGCACCCTGTTGGTTGACGGCACTGATGGCGGTCGTTGTTAACCCGGGCCTCGACCGATCCGGAATGTGGTTCTTTCTTGTGATTCGCATAGTTTATTTGGCATTTGTTTTACGCCGGATGCCCTTCCTGACGCAACCCTCTGCATTTATCCGGGCTTGGGACCGGCGTGAGGGAGAGACACTGGTTTGTGCCCCCCCTCACGGCTGCATTCGTTATACTGATGATCCACGGTTATATATTTTAGAAAAGCCAGATGAGAGAAATCAGCTTAAAAAAAAAAGTTGAGAAATGTGTAAAGGATATTAAACACTGGATGCTTGCTAACTTACTTCTTTTAAACTCTGATAAGACAGAAGTACTTGCATTTCCATTAGGAGTAATCCTAACAACCTCTCTCTCTCTCTCTCGCTCTCTCTCTCTCTCTCTCTCTCTCTCTCTCTCTCTCTCTCTCTCTCTCTCTCTCTCTCTCTCTCTCTCTTTCTCTCTCTGTTTTTGTTGAGGTACACATTCTTGTTCTGGGCTGTCGGTGATCCTGATCATTCTGCTTTCTGAGTCTCGTGGTCTGTCCTGGTATGCTGTTCCTCCCTGGAGTCCTCATCTTGAATGCCTCTCCTCCATGTTAATGAAGATCTAAATGGACCCAGATGTGCACTAAGAGACAGTGAATATACTTTTCACTGCTGGTGATATAAACTTTTTTCCACAGTTATTTAGGACTTACAGTTGTATAACCAGCCGGACTACTTTACTGATGGTAATGAATTTCTCGTGCCGTGACGCTCATTAGGGATGTGTAGGGGTTATAGGAAATGTTTAAATTCTTTTATACTTCATTAGCCCCTACTTTGATTGTTTTACTGTGAGAAGTTGCTTTGCGACAATGTCAGTTTTAAAAATCACAATATGAATAAAACTAAATTAAACTGCACATTAAGAAGCTATTATGTTTATTTTCTCTATTGTATATACAGTACTTGTTTTATATTTCACAGGTTCAGTCCCTGGTAGCTGCACATGTGCAGTGTAACAGGGCCAAGATTTTCATGATGATTACTCTAGTGTGTAACAGATTTGTTGGGTGTAATAACATTATTGTATGCAACATGATTGTTGGTGTAATAAGATTGTTTAAAAGGTTTATTATGTGTAAAAGAATTATTGTGTGTAATAAAATTATTGGGTGTAAAAAGATTGCTTATATCAGGATCATTGTGTGTAATAAGATTATTTTGTGTAACAGGGTTATTGGATGAAATTAGTTTATGGTGTGTGACAGCATTATTGTGTGCAATTAAATTATTGTGTGCATGAGCAACACCTGTCTCGTAATTACTGAAATTGCATGAAAATGTTCAAATGCATACACAACGCACACATACAACCTCAATTAGGAAGTCTCCCATCCGAAGCCCAGCCCTCCATGCCACACCCCCTTCATCCACTGATTCTAGATACTGAAGAGCAGGAAATGCTGGAGTGGGAGTGAACTCTTCAATGGGAGTCTGAGCTACAAACAAGAGAGAGAGAGAGAGAGAGAGAGAGAGAGAGAGAGAGAGAGAGAGAGAGAGAGAGAATGTTATTTTAAAAACGATGTTTGTGTGTGTGTGTGTGTGTGTGTGTGTGTGTGTGTGTGTGTGTGTGTGTGTGTGTGTGTGTGTGTGTGTGTGTGTGTGTCTGTGTGTCACCTTTGGCTCCTCGGAGCACAAAGCCAAAGCCCTCATTCTCTTTCTTTTGCAGAAGTACAGACTTCTCCTTTATAATATAATCACTGAGAGACAGAGAAACAAATAAAACAGAATTTGGTAAGCTGGAACATGGAATCAGGTGAATCTGCATCCCGAATACTGCACAGTTTCATATCCCCTATGTAAATAATGCATGTAAAAAGATAATAAGCAATCATGGATCTATGAGTCACCATCTGGATCTGATTCATTTTTCACCTTCTCATTTTTCTGTACAGATGAGAAGTGGTAGACTTGATAGCAAGCTGGAAACACATCATCCTTAAACAAGAATTCTGCTGGTGTGTTTATCGTGAATTCACCATTCACTGAAAGACCAAATCCTAAAGACTAATATAATGATGTAGCGAACAAAACAACATCTAATCTTCTCTTGTAATGTTTCATGAAATGAGAGAAAACAGAAAGAGGATCTTGGACCATTTCTTCTCTGCACAATCTCTCTACCACTCCAAGAATTGCCACCTTTTCGTGGTGGAGGGGCTCGCATCTGCGAAGGATCCAACGAGCGATGTTGTCAGGGGCATTATGCCCCTGGTTCGGTCACCCAAGGCAAACAGATCCTAGGTGAAGATTCAGATGAAGTGTGGTTCAAAAGAACTACCTGGTGAATAATCCGAAACCAAAGACACAGTTTCCCTTGTTCAGACACAGGTCACTGGGGTCCCCCCCTGAAGCCAGGCCTGGGGACTGGGTTTGAAGGCGAGCACCTGGTGGTCACGCTTCTGCCCATAGAGCCCGAATGGGCCAAGCTTGAAAATGAGACTTGGGTCCGCCCTCCCATAGACCCACCACTTGTGGGAGGGCTATAGGGGTTGGGTGCAATGTGATTTGGGTGGCAGCCAAAAGCATGGTTTCTGTTGGACCGATCCTCAGCAACTGACTCTGAATCTCACCTCTCTGGCAGGGAAGGAGCCTGAGCTGGTGCATGAGGTGGATAGACACCGACTGGATATAGTTGGAATCCCTTCAACACATAACTTGGGATCTAGAAACACCCATCTCAAGAGGGGCTGGACCTTATTCCATTCTGGAGTTGCTCATGGGAAGAGGCAGCGAGCCGACGTAAGCATCCTTGTTGCCCCTCGTCTCGAGGCCCACACATTGGGTTCTCCCCAGCAAACAAAAGGGTAGCTTCCCTCCGCCTTTGGGTGGGGGGACAGGTCCTGGCTGTTATTTGTGCTTATGCACCAAATGACAGTTCAGAGTACTAACACTTGTTGGAGTCTTTAAGGGGTTTGTTGGAGAATGCTCCCCTGGGAGACTCACTCGTTGTCCTGGCAGACTTTAACGCCCATGTGGGCAGCGATAGTGTGACCTGGACAGGTGTGATCAGTAGGTACGGTCTCTCCAGTAGGTACGGTCTCTCCAGTATGAATCCAAATTATGTTTTGTTGTTGGACTTCTGTGCTCGTCACACCATGATTAAACATACGGGTGTCCATAAGTGCACTTGGTCATGGTTTGATGATTGACTTTGTAGTTGTGTCACTGGACTTGCGATCACATGTTCTGGACACTCGGGTAAAGAGTGGAGCTGAGCTGTCAACCGAGCACCACCTGGTGGTAAACTGGCTCCGATGGCAGGGGAGGCACCCTCCACACCTGGCAAGCCAAAGCGTGTCACTAGGGTCTCCTGGCAAAGTCTCCTGTCAGAGAGGCCTTTAACTCCCACCTTCAGCAGAGCTACAACAAAGTTCCAGAAGAGGCGGGTGACATGGAATCTGAATGGGCCCTGTTTCGTGCCTTTATTGCTGAGGCGGCAGCCCATAGCTGAGGCCGGAAGGTCATCAGTGCTCTGAGTAGAGCTGCTGCTCATCCGCATTAAGTGGAGCCAGTTGAGGTGACTCAGGCGTCTGATTAGAATTCCTCTTGAACGCCTCCCTGGAGTGTTGTTTTGGGCATGTCCAACCGGGAAGAGACCCCGGGGTAGACCTAGAACAAGCTAGAGGGATGATGTCTGTCGACTTGTCTGGGAACTCCTCGGAGTCCACCCAGAAGTGCTGGAGGCAGTGGCTGGGAAGAGGGCCTTGTGGACCTCATTGCTTAGGCTGCTGCCCACGCGACCCGACCCTGAAATGCGTAGAAGAAAATGATGATAATGATGATGATGATGACGACGACGATGATGATGATAACAATCTGTCTAAATCACCCAGCAACCTGATCCTCTTCTCTGCATGTTCCTCTTCAACTCACTCCACACTCTTTCAATGGAATTCAGGTCTAGGGAGTGAAATGGAAATGGGAGGATCTAAATTCTATGTCTGGTGAACAATTTCTGTGTAGATTTGGCCACTTTATCTTTTATTTATGTTTTTATCTTATCTTCCTGAAAGACCCAGTGATGACCCATCATTATTTTTTGGCAGAGGCCACCAGATTTTGATTTAAAATGTCATGGTATTTCAAAGCATTCATGATACCCTGCACCCGAACAAGGTTCCTGGTGCCTCTGCAAGATAAGCAGGCCACAGCATCACCGATCCACCCCCAAACTTTATAATGGGCATGCAGTGCTTTTCTTCTTCTTCTTTCTTCTTCTTTTTTCTTTCGGCTGTTCCCTTCAGGGGTCGCCACAGCAAATGATCTGCCTCCATCTCTCCCTATCCTCTGCATCTTCTACTCTTACTCCAACGACCTTCATGTCCGCCTTCACCACATCCATAAATCTTCTCTTTGGTCTTCCTCTGGGCTTTCTGCCTGGTAGTTCCAACCTCAGCATCCTACTACCAATATACTCACTATCCCTCCTCTGTACATGTCCAAACCATCTCAATATAGCGTCTATGACTTTGTCTCCAAAACATCTAAAATGTGCTGTCCCTCTGTTGTACTCGTTTCTGATCCTATCCATCCGCGTTACTCCCAATGAGAACCTCAACATTTTCATCTCTGCTACCTCCAACTCTGACTCCTGTCTGTTCCCCAGTGCCACTGTCTCTAAACCATACAACATCACTGGCCTCATCGCCGTCATGTACACTTTTCCCTTCATTCTTGCCGATACTCTCCTATCACACATCACACCGGACACTTTTCTCCATCCATTCCAACCTGCCTGCACACGCTTCTTCACCTCTTTTCCACACTCTCCATTGCTCTGGATTGTTGAGCCTAAGTACTTAAAATCCTCCACCTTCTTTATCTCTGCCCCCTGTAACCTCACCATTCCTCTTGGGTCCTTGTCGTTCATGCACATGTATTCTGTCTTACTGAGACTAACCTTCATTCCCCTCCTTTCCAAGGCATACCTCCACCTCTCTAGATTTTCCTCCACTTGTTCTCTGCTCTCACTACAGATCACGATGTCATCTGCAAACATCATAGTCCATGGAGATTCTTGTCTAACCTCGTCTGTCAGCCTGTCCATCACCATAGTAAACAAGAAGGGAAACAGCTTAGAGCTGACCCTTGATGCAGTCCCACCTCCACCTTGAACTCTTCTGTCACACCGACAGAGCACATCACCACTGTTTTACATCTCTCATACATGTCCTGCACCACTCTAACATACTTCTCTGCCACTCCAGATTTCCTCATACAATACCACAGTTCTTCTCTCGGCACCTGGCCATATGCTTTCTCCAGATCCACAAAAGCACAATGCAGCTCCTTCTGACCTTCTCTGTACTTCTCTATTAACATCCTCAAAGCAAACACTGCATCTGTGGTGCTCTTTCTTGGCATGAAACCAAACTGTTGTTCACAAATGCTGACCTCTGCCCTTAGTCTAGCTTCCACTATTCTTTCCCATAACTTCATTGTGTGGCTCATCAACTTTATCCCTCTGTAGTTGCCAAAACTCTGTACATCTCCCTTGTTCTTAAAATTGGGCACAAGCACACTTCTCCTCCATTCCTCCGGCATCTGCTCACGTTCTAAAACCTTGTTGAATATTCTTGTCAGAAAATCTACTGCAACCTCCCCTAGACACCTCCATACCTCAACTGGTATGTCATCAGGGCCAACTGCCTTTCCACTCTTCATCCTCTTCAATGCCTTCCTCACTTCTCCCTTACTAATCTTTGCTACTTCCTGCTCCTCAACAGTCAACCCTCCTACTCTTTTTCTCTCTCATTTTCCTCATTCATCAGCTCTTCAAAGTACTCTTTTCATCTTCCCAGCACACTTCTGTCATCAGTCAATACATTTCCCTCTCTGTCCTCTTTCACTCTAACTTGCTGCACATCTTTCCCATCTCTATTTCTCTGCTGTACTAACCTGTATAAATCATTTTCTCCCTCATTACTGTCCAACCTATCATACAAGTCATAATACGCTCTCTGTTTGGCCTTTGACACCGCTACCTTCGCCTTACGCTATGTCTCCCTGTACTCCTGTTTACTCTCTTCTGTCCTCTCTGTGTCCCACTTCTTCTTAGCTAACCTCTTCTTTTGTACATACTCCTGCACTTCCTCATTCCACCACCAAGTTTCCTTATCTACTTTCCTTCCAGAGGACACACCAAGTACTCTCCTACCGGTCTCCCTGATCACATTGGCTGTGGTTGTCCAGTCATCTGGAAGCACTTCCTGACCACTCAAAGCCTGTTTCAACTCCTCCTTGAAGACAACACGACACTCTTCCTTTTTCAGCTTTCACCACTTTGTCTTCTTCTCTGCCTTTGCCTTTTTCACCTTTATCACCATCAGAGTCATCCTGCACACCACCATCCTATGCTGTTCGGCAACACTCTCACCCACTACTACTTTGCAGTCACTGACTTCCTTCAAATTACATCACCTACACAAAATGCAGTCTACCTGTGTGCTCCTACCTCCGCTTTCATAAGTCACCCTATGCTCCTTTTTATTCTTGAAGAAAGTATTCACCACAGCCATTTCCATCCTTTTTGCAAAATCGATCAACATCTGTCCTTCTGCGTTCCTGTCCTGGATACCAAACCTGCCCATCACTTCCTCGTCCCCTGTGTTGCCTGCACCAACATGTCCATTGAAGTCTGCCCCAATGACCACTCTTTCACCTCTGGGGGTACACTGCATCACTTCATCTAAGTCACTCCAGAATCTCTCCTTCTCTTCTAGCTTACATCCTGTCTGTGGGGCATAAGCACTAACAACATTGACCATCACGCCTTCAATTTCTAACTTGAGACTCATCACTCTGTCTGAGACTCTTTTCACTTCTAGAACATTCCTCACAAACTCCTCCTTCAAGATGACTCCTACTCCATTTCTCTTCCCATCCACACCGTGATAAAATAGCTTAAACCCTGCTCCTAAGCTTTTAGCTTTGCTACCTTTCCACCTGGTCTCCTGAACACACAGTATGTCCACCTTCCTCCTTTGCATCATGTCAGCCAGCTCTCTACCTTTTCCCTACTCTCAGTCTGAGGCTCACGCCTTTCCTCTTCTCTCTCTGCCTACGGACACGCCTCCTGCCTCTCCTTCTTCGATGTCTTCGACCAACAGTAGTCTAATTTCCATCAGCACCCTGTTGTTTGACAGCACTGATGGCGGTCATTGTTAACCCGGGCCTCGACCGATCCGGTATGAGTTTTGTTTTGACCATTTGCATTTTTAATGTGGCAGGTTTTGCCCTTCCTGTCGCAACCCTCAGCATTTATCCGGGCTTGGGATCGGCATAAGGGGGAGAGACACTGGTTAGTGCCCCCCCACGCCTCTTGGCAGCATTTCTGCATTCTCATATTTTGTGTTCCACCAGACCCACTTTCACTGTTTGTTTCCAAAAAGCTCTATCTTCTGACCAAAGCACTTAGTGCCAGTAGAAGTCCCAGTAATGCTTAGTGAACTCTAGACAATTGATTTTATTATTGTAAGTGAGAAAAAACTTTCTTTGTTGTTGTTTTTGGAGATTTTTACCACAAAATGCTCCCATTTGCTATGATTCTTTAACAATGAGCTTTGGAGAACTTTTAATTTCTCTTACCATCCTCCTCACTGTGCATGGTGGCAGATCACCTCACTCCTCATCTAGGGTTGTTCACCACTGTTCCACTTGTTTTAAACATCTTAATAGTTCCTTTAACGGTAGATATGGGCAGGTGCAGACGAGGGGCAATTTTCTTGTAGCCGTTGCCTGACTTGTGAAGGTTGACACACCTGCTTTATTTGAATTGTGTGTTCCTTTGTCTTTCACATGTTGAAGAGTGGAGAAGAGAAATGACCTCTGTGTCATGTCATATTTATAGCCCAGGAAAATGGGAAGTGATGAATTACTCATTAAGTGTTCCTAGGTACGCTGATCAACTTTGTAAACTACTGTATAAATGGCAGAAATACTTCGATTACATTTATTGCCTCGGAGTTGTGTAATAATTGTGGAACAGGTAATTTTTATGAAAAAAAAAAAAACATTTTCCCCCCTTTAAAATTCATTTGAGTTGAAGGTTATATTTTTTGACAATTTGCCATGTGAGAGTAGCTTCTGTAATAAAAGTGAATTTATTTTAAGCTAGTTAACTAGGTTTGAGCCTGCTTCCATCTGTATCAGTTTGCCCCTCAGGAGCAGAGGCTGGATCACGTTTAAGGCACTGGATTCCTCCATGGATGTGATTCTTCCATCACCACTGACCCCATCCAGGTGAGAGGGGGATTGGTGAAGTTGGTAGATGATTACATCTTCCATGCCCACTTTCTCCTGGTATGCAGACTAAAGGGGGTCAAGAGCATGGCTGACCTGTGGCCGAAAGTGGTGAAGTCGTAGCCACTCCATAGTCTTCATCATGTGTAATATCAGGGCAACTAGTCCGATATTGTTCAGGTCCTCAGGAGGTGGTCATTTTAAGACTGTGATTATGCATGATGTTTTTCCCACAGACCCTTCCACGTGACAATCTCACATTGAAGATGCACTGGAGAGGATTTCCTATCTCTTTGGGAATACTTCGCATGGGCCTGCTGCTTTTCAGGGCCTAAGCCTTACCTGATGGAAAGACCTCAGTATTGTTATGAGTGTGTAAATATATCTTAATGTGGGTCACTTGATGGTTAGCTTGGAGGCCCCACCCACCTTCTGGTACCTTCCGGCAGTGAATGTTTTCTCTTATTCTGATTGGCTTAAAGAAGCGGTCGTGTGTCTGTGACCTGGAAGCTACTGGAAGCTTCTCCATGGATGTTACCTATAAATACTGCTTGAGTGAGGTCTACCAAGAGGTGGTTCGAATCATCTGTTTTTCACAGCATGGCTGTATATCTCCATCTTCAGTGCTTCAACCCTCACTTTCATCGTTGGACATTACTCTATATATATGTACCCTAAGCCTCTCTCTCTCTCTCTCTCTCTCTCTCTCTCTCTATGTATATATATATATATATATATATATATATATATATATATATATATATATATATATATATATATATATATATGCAGCTTATCCGTAGTTGGACGGAGCATCCTTGACAGCTCTTCGGCAAGTCTTCCTATCTTGCGTGAGGCGACCAGCTTCTGAAATCTTCATGCCCAGCTCTTCTTCGATGTTGCTTTCCCATCTTTTGTGGGGTGGCCTCTTCCTCTTTTGCCTCTGATTTTCAATTCCATGATTGTTTGTGTGAGTCCGTCATGCCTTTTGATATTGCCAAAGTATTTTAGCTTGGTCCTCATTATGCACTTGTTGAGCCAGTTGTCTTCGATGTTCAGCTCCCTGCGAATGGAGATGTTGGATCTATGCTCAGTATAGGGGATATGGAGAATTTTGCGATAGCATTTATTTTCAAAGGCTTCAATTCATGATGTGGCAAGCGCTAGATGTCTCCTGATTTCAGTGGCGTAATTCCCGTCGACCTGAATGAGTGATCCCAAGTATTCGAATTTATCGATGCATTGGATCTCTTTGCCATTAAGATTGATAATTACTTGGTCTTCCTTGCATTTGTCGAGTTTCATTATCTTTGTTTTCTTCCCGTTCATCATGAGGTCATAGTTTTCACTGAGCTCATTGACTGCCAAGATGATGTTTTTGATACCTTGAACAGACCTCGACAAGAGAACGGTCATCTGCTTATCTAATTCCGTGAATTATTTCACCTCTAATACTCAGACCATCGAAATTGGCTCATTCATCTTCGACATGATGTGCTCTGTGTAGATGTTGAACGGTTGAGGGGACATGATACATCCTTGTTGCACATCTTTTCCTACATTAAATCATTCTGTAGTCGTGTTCTCTAGTCGCACAGCTGATTCATGGTTGCGTAAAGGTTTTCAATGAGTGAGATCACTCTTTCTTGGAATCCTATGTTTCTCATGATCGCCCACAGCTTGTTATGATTGACGCAATCAAAGGCCTTAGAATAGTCGATGAAGGCTTATGGTTGTCTTTGTTTCGATAGTTTGCTCTGCATTTCTGGATTATCATTCTGAGATTGAAGATGTGATCCCTCGTGCCACTGTTTGGTATAAACCCGGCTTGTGTGATGTTGATTTCTTCCTACATTTTTAGTTGAATTCTTCTCATCAGGATATTCAACATGATTCACTGGTGTGACTAATCAAGGAGATGGTGCAATAATTTGTACACAGCGTCAAATCACCTTTCTTAGATAGATAGATAGATAGATAGATAGATAGATAGATAGATAGATAGATAGATAGATAGATAGATAGAGCTTTATTAATCTCACAATGGGGAAATTCACTGTTACAGGCTCTTGAGGTACTATCAGTAGGGGTTGCAAAAATAGATACAAATACAAACATACGCACATACATATATATTATATAAGTAAATAAATAAATAGATACATAAATAGTATAAATTAATAAACAAAAGAAAAGAAGGGAACAACTTTGTAGACTGGCCTATATTCAAGTGTACATGTATCTGAGTGCAGAGTAGATGGGTTGATATGGTTCACAGTCAGTGGAGTAGATGTGGTTGATTAAAGTGCACAGGGTTTTTATTGCACATAACCGGTATTTTCACAGACAGTTACAAAGTGGCGTTGTACAGTCTGACAGCTGTGGGAATGAACGACCTGCAGTAGCGCTCCTTCCTGCACTGAGGATGTCTCAGTCATCCACTGAAGGAGCTACTCAGCTTCTCTACAGTCTGGTGCAGTGGGTGAGAGCTGTTGACCATGATGGATGTGAGCTTTGCTACCATGCTCCTCTCACTCACCTCCTCCACAGAGTCCAGTGGGCAGCCTAGGACAGAGCTGGCCCTCCTGACCAGCTTGTTCAGTCTCTTTCTGTCCCGCTCTGTGCTGCCCGGGGCCCAGCAGATGGCAGCGTAGAGGATTGCAGATGTCTGCATACTCCGAAGGACCTAAGTCTCCTCAGAAGGTGGAGGTGTGTGTGTTAGAGTGCTTCTCCTGAAGTCGACCACCATCTCCTTCGTCTTCCTAGTGTTCAAGCACAAGTGGTTGCGCTCACACCAGTCCACGAAGTCAATGATGACCGACCAGTCCTGCTCCTTCCCCTCTGACACACGACCCTTGATGGCGGAGTCGTCCAAGAACTTCTTCGCTTGAGCTGTTTTGGGAACCGGAACCACACAGGAGGTCTTCCATAGGACGGGAACCTTCTCCAGGCTGAGGCTCAGGTTGTACAGGTAGCATAGTACCTCACAGAGCTGGTCTGTGCAGGTCCTCAGCAGCCTGGGACTGATGCCATCTGGTCCTTCATATTTCCTCTGATTTAGTCGCCTCAGCTGTCTCCTCACCTGGTCTGATGTGAGTTAGAGGGGGGGCTGGGGTGGGCTGCAGAGGGAGGGGGATGTGTCTGTCGGGCTGTAGCAGTCAAGTGAAGTTGGCCTGGGGAGGGGGGAGGTGTCTGCTGGTCTGGAGACGTGTGAAGAGAGGGGGGGAACGGGGAGGGGGAAGAGGGGGAGGGAGGGAGAATCAAACCTGTTGAAGTAACGGTTTAATTCATCCACCCAGTGCTGGTCACCATCAGCTGTCTCTCTGACACTCTGCCCAAATCCAGACATGGTCTTTCGTCCTCTCCAGACGTCCTGCACATTGTTCTGAGCCAGCTTCTCCTCCATCTTCTTCCCATAGTCCTTCTTGGCCCTCCTGATCCTCCATTGGAGCTCACGCTGGACCTTCTTCTGCTCCTCTCTATCCCCCGAGATGAAAGCCCCCTTTTTCTGGTTCAGGAGGACTTTAAGCTCAGGGATGACCCACAGGTGGGTGTTGGAGAAGCACCGTACACTCCGTGTTGGCACAGTGCTGTCCACACAGAAGTTCATGTAATCGGTGATACAGTGTGTGAGGCTATCGATGTCATCACCAAAGGAGTCACAGAGCATGCTCCAGTCTGTGGTCTGGAAACAGTCCCTCAGCCTCTCATTGGTCTCCTCGGTCCACACTTTCACAGACCTCTTCTGCGCAGGCTCCTTTAGCACCCTGGGTGTGTATTGGGGGAGCAGGTAGACCAGGTTGTGGTCTGAGCATCCCAGTGGGGGGAGGGGGTGGAGCTGTAAGCGTCCTTCACATTAGCATACAGCAAGTCCAGAGTTTTATTGACTCTTGTGGTGCACTTCACGTATTGTGTGAACATCGGGAGAGAGGCGGAGAGAGGGGCGTGGTTAAAGTCCCCTCTGATCAGAATCATGGCACGGGGGTGACAAGTCTGTGTCTGACTGACAGCGCTGTGGAGACGCTCACACGCGGCCGCCGCATCAGCCGAGGGCAGAATGTACACGCAAAACACAATCACGTGTGAAAACTCCCTCGGTAGATAATATGGCCGCGCGCTCACCGCGAGCAGCTCCAGGTCCCGCGTGCATAGCTGCTCCTTCATGTGCACGTTGGCCGGGTGGCACCATCGTTCATTCACATAGACCGCCACACCCCCTCCTTTCTTCTTACCGCTCTCCGTTACACTCCGATCTGCATGCGTGAGTGTGAATCCGTTAAGAGAAACCACACAGTATGGTGTGAGTTCATTCAGCCATCTCTCTGAGAAACACATGAGGCTGCAGTCCCTAGCAGTCTCCCTATAAAGACAGCTTTCCTCCAGTCACTCGGCCATTCTTTTGTCTTCCAGATTTGGATGCAGAGTTTGTGCATGATTGAGATACCTTCCTCTTCACTGGCTTTAAGGAGTTCCCAAGGTAACTCATCGCAATCAGGAGATTTTCCATTCTTCATTCGCTGCATATTCACCTTCCAATCTAGGGGGGGGGGTAGGTCTTCTTCCCTGTCCAGAGGAATTGGCAGAGGAGTCTCTGGGAAGTAAAATGGTGGTTCACTTCAGCCCACCATTGCAGAAAGCTACAGGAAACTACTGCAATTACTCTGCCAAGACACCATGATATCTCAAATGGAAAGTTCAAACACTATGGAGCAAGAAGGCGGGACCCTCAGGCCAGACTGCACCTTTTATACGCCACACTGTGGCATGGCGCATGGGGAAGAATGAGACAGAGTTGCCAGTAACATCTTTGGGAATGATGACGTCTGGCCAAACCCTAATATACAAGGAAGCCAGTCATCCGATGTGAGAGGTGAAAACAAGTCTGTCAAGTTACGAAAGACAATCAAAATTGGCACCTAGAATGTCAGAACTCTAAAGACCAGCAAAATTGCTATGGATGAAAATTGCTACGAATGAATGTGAAAGAGTAGGAGTGCAAATTCTCGAAATCTCAGAGCATAGATGGTCCTCAGCTGTTCATTTTAATACAGTGGAAGGAGGACAGATCATCCACTCAGGCAAAGTTTAGGAGGAACAAATGGTGTATCTTTCTACACCTACAAGGAACTAAAACGAGCAGTACTTGGATACATTCCAGTTAACGCCAGAATTCTCACCATCAGACTAAAAGGCAATGCCTGCAACATCATTATAATTCAGTATATGCACCTACATCACAAGCAGAGGATACAGAAGCTGAAAGATTTTATGATCAACTCCAAACAGAAATCAACAAAGTCCCCAAAAACGATATTAGTATCATTATCGGCGATTTTAACGCCAAAGTGGGCAAAAATGAGCACCAGGAAAACCCTAATATCATCAGACCTTATGCCCTTGGCAGAAGAAATGAAAGAGGCCAGCATATGTATGAGTTTGTCAACGAGACCAGTTTAACTATAACCAATACTGTTTTCAACCAGCACAACCTCAGACTCTACACTTGGACTTCTCCAGATGGCAAAACCAGGAACCAAATCGATTATATGCCGATCAAAAACTGCTGGAAATCATCGCTTATCAATGCAAAGACCTACCCAGGCGCAGATTGCGGATCAGACCACGAGTTGTTATGCATGAAGATGAAAATCAAGCTCAAAAACAAGAAGAAAGAAAAGACCCTGATGAGATATGACCTTGATGCAATTCCTGCCTCCTACACCATTGAGGTTAAAAATCATTTCAATACTCTGCTAAATGCCCAAGAAGAAATCAAGCCTGAAGAACTTTGGGTCAACATCAAGGAGACTGTTGGTAGAAGATACAGATGGTGACAGGGGTAGGACGTGTGTAAGAACGCTCCCAGGTTGTGTGTTTGTAGTTTAGGACTGTAAGTCTGACATAGTCTGCAAGTGATTTGTGACTACCAGCAAGATCACTGAAGTATTTGTGAGTGTATTGAGTGAAATGTTGGAAGGACTATTCATAGAAATATGTCCTCAAGGGGGAAGAGAGGAAAAAAAGTCCACCAACGTGAAGAACTAGAGCGCACCAAAGAGCATGCCACAGAGGAGTCGCAGTGAGAAAAGAAAGCCCTCAAGCTCTCCAGTGGATCCTCTCCCACAGAAGACATCCAAGCCACTCATACAGTCCACACTACAGATGGATTTGCCAGAAGTGTTTACGTTTGGATCGTGTAGCACACCTGTATCCTCAACACAGACCAAGATAGCGACCTCCACACCACAACAAAGCAGGTCAAGTCAAGGTGCCCAGGATATGGATCACTCCTCCCCTTCTACGCTCTTCGAATTCATCAATCAGGCTTCTATGGATGTGATAATAATGAAGCTGAGTAGTGCCCTGATGTTGCCAGCTTTACAGGAGAAGTTCAGGGAGACATTTATGAGTGTAGCGAAAGAGGCATTACAGGGTATAATTGATGAAGTCATGGCCCCCTTTAAGAAGGAGATACAGGAGCTGAGAGAAGAACTGAACCTCAAGACCGACGAGCTAGAGCAATACAGCCTGCGGAATTCAGTAAGAGTCATGGGATTGAAGGAGCCTAAGTGGGGAGAGGAGGTCAAAAACATTGATGATGTTGTCCTAGATGTTCTGAAGGACATCAGGATCAGGATTCAGGGTAACTTCACACATGGCTGAGGAACCCTCCCTGGACCTCTTCCAGCAGGCTCTATCTCGTGCGAGGCTTGGTCAGTTGTGCCCTAGGCATTGAGTCAGGTCATCACGCCATCTTGTTTTTGGTCGTCCTCGTGGTCGTTTCCAACTCTGGGGCGTCCACTCTGTTGCTCTGCTTGTCCAACGGTTGTCGGAGAATCGGGCCACATGGCCTGCCCATCTGTGCTTGCTGTTGTTGATGGTGTGCACGATATCCCTCACTCCTGTTTGCTCTCTGATCCATGTGTTGGGCTTTCTATCCTTGAGAGAGACATTCAGCATGAGGCGTTCGATTTTTCTCTGTGCCACTCTGAGCATTTCCTTCATTGTGTTGTTGAGAGCCCATGTTTCATATGCCATGACCGGCAGGATATATTCGTCATGTATCTTCCGTTTGATTCTCATGCTGGCCTTTCTGCCTTTCATGATGGACTCAAACTTGCCGAATGTTGCCCAACCAAGAGTTATTCGATGCTTGATTTCTGCCAGGAGATCCTCGTCTTGCGTGATGGTCTTGCCGAGGTATGCATAGATGTTGTCCTCCCCAGGTGCCTTGCCTCGCTTTAGCCGTTTGATGGCTGATCTTACTTCATCATGCAGAATAGGTGGTGTACTGCTGTTAGGTAGTGCATTGGCAAATGGTTGGTCTTGCGGATGCCTGGTGTTGTAGAGCTCTGTATAGAATTCCTCGCATCTTCTAATGATCCTATCCAAGTCATGGATGAGTGTGCCATCTGCTTCTTTAAGGGCAGTGATCATGTCCCTGCCTATACACTGATCTTTCTGTGTTCGTCGTAGCCCTTTGTTGCTCTCCAGAGCTGTCAGCTGTTCCTCTTCATTGTAAGCGTTGATCTCCTCTGCCATTCTGCGTCGTATCTCCTTGCAGAACACTGAGTAATCGATGTTGTCTCTAGGTGTTCCACTTCATTTCATTTGTTGGCATCTTTCTCTCAGCTGCTTGGTCTCATTAGACAGTTTATTTGATTTGGGTGGTCTCTGTCTTCCTACTGTGTTGATTGCTGCCTCCATGATGGTGTTAGTGAGGTTCTCTGAGTTTGTGGTTAGATCTTCTCTGTTCAGGGCTTGGAACCTGTTGATGAGCTCTAGCTGGAATTGGGAGTATTTATCTGAGAGTTCTTGATGGTTTGGCCTCGTCGTTTGCTTGATAAAGCAGTGTCTTTCGAGTTTTGTGTTGATCATGAGTGCAGCGTGCACCAACCTGTGGTTGCTGCCCGTGTTGAATCTATTTAGTCCAGAGACATCCATGACAGTGCTGTGTTTGTCCATTAGGATGTAGTCGATCTCATTCTTGGTCTCTGTGTTTGGTGAGATCCAAGTCCATCGTCTGCCTGCTTTCTTATGGAAGAAGGTGTTCATGATCTTCAGCTGGTGTCTTTCGCTGAAGTTGACTAAGGTGTCTCCTCGGTCATTCCTACATCCATAACTGAATTTACCAAAGCAAGTCACTCCTGGCTTGGCATTGCCTAATTTGGCATTGAAGTCACCCATGATAATGTTATAGTGGGTCTTTGTGGCTGTGTAGAGGCATTCTATGGTTTCATAAACCTCTTCGCACTCCTCGTCGCTATGGCTGGTCGTTTGAAGGTAGCCGAGAATTAGGCTCATGTGGTGTTTCCGATTGATCTTGACGGTGATCTGTGCCACCCTATCAGAAACTCAGATGAAGTTCTTCACATTGCCAGTGATGTTCTTATGCACAATAAAGCCGACTCCGCGTTGTTGACAGTTTCCGCCCTTGTAGTACATGCTGTGTCCACTCTGGTTTAGAGTCAGGCATCCCTCTCCCTTCCATCAAGTTTTGCATAGGCCAATGATGTTGAAGTTTATGTTGGCCAGTTCTTGTTCAAGATCGATGACATCCGAATCCTTAGAGAGAGTTCGCGGATTGTATGTGCCGATGTTTAGTTTCCAATGGCAGCCTGTCCGAACCCAGTGATTCTTAGCACCCTCTGCTTTTTTGTCCGACCCCTGCTACCGTAGGTGGCGACTTCAGAGCTGCTGGGCACTGAGGGCCTTTGATCATGTGTGCTAGTCGTGGTCCAGGGGTTTTTGCCATACTCGTCATGCTTGGCTGGTGCGGGTTGGCGAGGGATTTGAAATCAGAGTTACCTTCACTTAGCCTTTGCCTGGAGAGGGCACAACCTACAAGGCAGCAGGTGGTTTGAAATCAGAGTTGCCGTCTCCTATCTCAGTGTGTGTGGCTAGCACTAGGCAGCATCGACAGGCTACCCTACAGACAGCATGGGGACCAGTTCTACCAGGGGGACTTGATCCGTAGCCAATGGGCCTTAATCTGGGGTAAAGTGCTACCCCTATACTGGCTGTGGATGCAGTTTAACATCATGCCCAGGACTATGGAGGCCTATCTGAAGGACATACACCCGGACATATCCCCGTCAGACATCGACAGGTGTCACTGAGTCGGGAAGAGACAGCAAAGCCAGAATAGAAGTGTGGTTGTGACGTTTGTCAGTTCCTGGGACCGAAACAAAGTGATGAAGAACAAGTCCAAACTTCAAGGGAAGAGAGAGGGGATCAACATCAATGAGGACCAAACGAAATACAGGAACCACTTGTTCAAGTTAGCAAGAGATCTGAAGAAGATTGGTAAGATTTACTCCACTTGGACTTACGACGGCAGAGTATATGTGTGTGAACAGCGAGAAGGTGCGATTCATTTGACTATACGTGAGTCAGACTTGAACAAGTTTAAGGACCAGTAGCGTATTTCATGTGTTCTCACAAGTATGCTTGGATTGTATGTGTTCTTACAATTGGATTTATGTATTCTTACAATTAGATTGTACGTGCTTCGGACTTCTTAAATATGTAAGTATCTAAGATGTCATTGATTGCTAATTATAAATAATATATTTACACACAATAAAATATCTTACTATTTGTTATGTTTGCACTTTTCTTTGCTTATACAGTAAAACCTCCGCTGACGAACGCTTAAGCTCACGAACTTTTCGCCTCAAGAACATTAAAATTGCGAGCATATTGTCTCTGCTGACGAACTAGTTTTCGGCAGACGAATCAAACCACGCGGTCGAACAGCGCCATGGTGGCGGCCACGAGAAGCTGACGCACGCTCATGGCGTCACAGTTCGTCACCCCCTTTCTTTGAATGCGGAAGTAGTTTGTGTTTGATAGACATTTTGGACCATATTGAGTGTACTTTTGCTATTATGGGAACCGAAAAAGACCCCACCACAGGCGGAGATCATTGAAAAACATGAACGAGGTGTGCGTTTGTGTGACTCAGCGTCCCAGTACCAGTACGCTAAGTCTACCATTGCTCCCATCCTTAAGAACAAGGAAGCTATTAAGGGTGCGTGTGTGGCTATGCGTGTTTCCAAACAGTAGGCGTTTCCAAACACGCCTTCCAAACAGTAAGTCCCTCCCTCCCTCCTCCTCCCACTCCATTCCATCAAGCCATCACAAAGGTAAATAAAACGACTTTATTATACAGTACAGTTTATTTCTTTAATTACAATACAATAGACATTTATTATACATAAAATAAGGTATATTTTTGTGTAGTTTTAAGGCTTATTTAGTAGAAAATTATGTTTTATGGGAACCTGGGAACGGATTATTCTCATTTTAATGGTTTCTTATGGGAAATAAATGTTCGGAAGACGAACTTTTCGCCTCACACACACTTTCTGGGAACCAATTATGTTCGTGAGCAGAGGTATCACTGTATTATACTTTTTCTCACTTTTCGTTTTTATATTCTTCAAATTGTAATAAAATTTATATCTTCTTCTTCTTTTCCCTTCAGGGGTCGCCCCAGCAAATCATCCGCCTCCATCTCACCCTGTCCTCTGCATCTTCCTCTCTGACTCTAACGACCTTCATGTCTTCGTCCACCACATCTATAAATCTCTTCTTTGGCCTTCCTCAGGGCCTTCTGCCTGGTAGTTCCAACCTCAGCATCCTACTGCCAATATACTCACTATCCCTCCTCTGCACATGTCCAAACAATCTCAATCTAGCCTCTCTGACTTTGTCTCCAAAACATCTTACATGGGCTGTCCCTCTGATGGACTCATTTCTGATCCTATCCATCCTCATGACTCCCAGAGAGAACCTCAGCATTTTCATCTCTGCTACCTCCAGCTCTACCTCCTGCCTTTTCCTCAGTGCCACTGTCTCTAAGCCATACAACATCGCTGGCCTCACCACCGTCTTGTACACTTATCCTTTTATTCTTGCTGACACTCTCCTATCGCACATCACACCGGACACGTTTCTCCAACCATTCCAGCCTGCTTGTGCACACTTCTTCACCTCTTTTCCACACTCTCTATTGCTCTGGATTGTTGAGCCGAAGTACTTAAAATCCTCCACCTTCATTATCTCTGCTCCTTGTAACTTCAGCGCTCCTGCTGGTTCCGTCTCATTCATACACATGTACTCTGATTTCCTGAGGCGGACCTTCATTCCTCTCCAGGGCATACCTCCACCTCTCGAGATTTTCCTCCACTTGTTCTCTGCTCTCACTACAGGCGACAATGTCATCTGCAAACATCATAGTCCATGGAGATTCTTGCCTCACCTCGTCTGTCAGCCTGTCCCTCACCATCGCAAACAAGAAGGGGCTCAGAGCTGACCCTTGATGCAGTCCCACCTCCACCTTGAATTCGTCGGTCACACCGACAGCACACCTCAGCACTGTCTTACATCGCTCATACACGTCCTGCACCACTCTAACATACTTCTCTGCCTCTCTAGACTTCCTCATGCAATACCACAGTTCTGCTCTTGGCACCCTGTCATGTGCAGTTCCCTCTGACCTTCTCTGTACTTCTCGGTTAACATCCTCAAAGCAAACATTGCATCTGTGGTGCTCCTTCTTGGCATGAAACCAAACTGTTGTTCACAAATGCTGACCTCTGCCCTTAGTCGAGCTTCCACTATTCTTTCCCATAACTTCATCGTATGGCTCATCAACTTTATCCCTCATTAGTTGCTGCAACTCTGCACGTCTCCCTTGTTCTTAAAAATGGGCGCCAGCACACTTCTCCACTTCTCCACTCCTCCGGCATCTGCTCACTATCTAGGACCTTGTTGAATGTTCTTGTCAGAAAATCGACTGCTACCTCTCCTAGACACTTCCATACCTCCACAGGTATATCATCAGGGACAACTGCCTTTCCATTCTTCATCCTCTTCAATGCCCTCTTCACTTCACTCTTACTAATCTTTGCTACATCTTGCTCCACAATGGTCACCTCTTCTACTCTTTTTTCTCTATCATTTTCCTCATTCATCAGCTCGTCAAAGTACTCTTTCCATCTTCCCAGCACACTTCTGTCAAAACTTTTCCATCTCTGTCCTTTATCAATCTAACTTGCTGCACATCTCTATCTCACTGCTGTGCCAACCTGTATAGATCATTTTCTCCCTCCTTACTGTCCAACCTATGACAAAAGTCATCATATGCCCTCTGTTTGGCCTTAGCCACTGCTACTTTTGCCTTACGCTGTGTCTCCCTGCACTCCTGTTTACTCTCTTCGGTCCTCTCAATGTCCCACTTCTTCTTGGCTAACCTCTTCTTTTGTACACACTCCTGCACTTCCTCATTCACCACCAAGTTTCCTTATCTACTTTCCTTCCAGAGGACACACCAAGTACTCTCCTACCGGTCTCCCTGATCACATTGGCTGTGGTTGTCCAGTCCTCTGGAAGCACTTCCTGGCCACCCAAAGCCTGTTTCAGCTCCTCCTTGAAGACAACACGACACTTTTCCTTTTTCAACTTCCACCACTTTGTCTTCTGCTCTATCTTTGACTTCTTCACCTTCCTCACCATCAGCGTCATCCTGCATACCACCATCCTATGCTGTTTGGCAACACTCTCACCCACTACTACCTTGCTGTCACTGACTTCCTTCAAATTACATCACCGACACAAGATGTAGTCTACCTGTGTGCTCCGACCTCCGCTGTTATCAGTCACAGTCTGCTCCTGTTTCTTCTGGAAGAAAGTATTCACCACAGCCATTTCCATCCTTTTTTCAAATTCCATCAACATCTGTCCTTCTGTGTTCCTCTCCTCGATACCAAACCTGCCCATGACTTCCTCGTCCCCTCTGTTGCCTGCACCAACATGTCCATTGAAGTCTGCACCAATGACCACTCTTTCACCTCTGGGGGTACTCTGCATCACTTCATCTAAGTCACTCCAGAATCTCTCCTCTTTCAGCTCACATCCTGCTTTTTGGGCATAAGCACGAACAACATTGAGCATCACACCTTCAATTTCTAACTTGTGAATCATCACTCTGTCTGACACTCTTTTCACTTCTAGAACATTCCTGACAAACCTCTCCTTCAAGATGACTCCCACTCCATTTCTTTTCCCATCCATATCATGATAAAACAGCTTAAACTCTGCTCCTAAGGTTTTAGCTTTGCTACCTTTCCACCTGGTCTCCTGAACACAAAGTATGTTCACCTTGTTCCTCTGCATCATGTCAGCCAGCTCTCTATCTTTTCCTTGCATAGTTCCAACATTCAAAGTCCCCACTCTCAGTCCTATACTCATGCCTTTCCTCTTCTCTCTCTGCCTACGGACACGCCTCCCGCTTCTGCTTCTTCGATGTCTTCGACCAACAGTATTCCAATTTCCATCAGCACCCTGTTTATTGACAGCACTGTTGAAGTAGAATCTAACCCAGGTCCTGTTGTTCAGAATGACAGCTTGTTGTCTATCTTTCACCTGATTGCACGAAGTATCCGTAATAAGCAGTCTTATCTATCGGAGTTTTTATCTGAATAGGACATAGTATGTTTTACAGAAACCCATTTAGATGCAAGTATTGATCATGAAATCCTAGTTTGGGAAAACTTTCATGTTCCCATACGTCAGGACAGAAATTCATTCGGGGGTGGGGTGATGATGTATATTTCTAAAAACCTAAGCTTTAAGAGACTTCCTGATCTAGAGAATATATTTGATGAGTCAATATGTGTTAAGATATTTTTCCTGAAAAACCACTCATCTTATGTACAGTTTACAGACCAGAAAGCAATATGTAAAACTTCTGGGGTAGATTTGATATTAGTATTGAAGGTGCTTTAGATATCTCAAATAAAGTTATTATTGTTGGTGATGTGAATGAAAATTTATTATCTGTATCAAACCAAAAACATAACAGATATTTTAACTAGAAAAAAATGTATGTAATATTATAACAGAACCTACCAGGGTAACCAGGACAACCAGCACATTGTTAGATCCAGTTATATTCAGTGATGAAGTTAATGTTGTAGAAAGTGGTGTGATTGATTTTGACAGGACTATAAGTATGCTATGGTATAAGTATGCCAGGACTATTAATGCAGCTGTGAGGGGCGGGGGGCACAAACCAGTCCCTCTCCCTCACACTGGTCCCAAGCCCGGATAAATGCAGAGGGTTGGGTCAGGAAGGGCATCCAGCGTAAAACAAATGCCAAATAAACTATGCGAATCACAAGAAAGAATGACATACCGGATCGGTCGAAGCCCGGGTTAACAACGACCGCCATCAGTGCTGTCAACCTACAGGGTGCTGAGGGAAATTGGACTACTTTTGGTTGAAGACATCGAAGAAGGAGAGGCGGGAGGCAGGTCCGTTGCCAGAGAGAGAAGAGGAAAGGCATGAGTCTAGGACTGAAAGTAGGGACTTTGAATGTTGGAACTATGCAAAGAAAGGTAGAAAGCTAGCTGACATGATTCAGAGGAGGAAGGTGGACATACTGTGTGTTCAGGAGACCAGGTGGAAAGGTAGCAAAGCTAAAAGCTTAAGAGCAGGGTTTAGCTGTTTTATCATGGTGTGGATGGGAAAAGAAATGGAGTCAGACTCATCTTGAAGGAGGAGTTTGCAGAAATGTTCTAGAAGTGAAAAGAGTGTCAGACAGAGTGATGAGTCTCAAGTTAGAAATTGAATGTGGTAAGGTCAATGTTGTTAGTGCTTATGCCCCACAGACAGGATGTGAGCGAGAAGAGAAGGAGAGATTCTGGAAGGAGTTAGATGAAGTGATGCAGAGTACCCCCAGAGGTGAAAGAGTGGTCATTGGGGCAGACTTCAATGGACATGTTGGTGCAGGAAACAGAGGGGACGAGGAAGTGATGGGCAAGTTTGGTATCCAGGACAGGAACGCAGAAGGACAGATGTTGGTAGATTTTGCAAAAAGGATGGAAATGGCTGTGGTGAATACTTTCTTCAAGAAGAGAGAGGAGCATAGGGTGACTTATAAAAGTGGAGGTAGGAGCACACAGGTAGACTACATCTTGTGCAGGCGAAATAATTTAAAGTAATTCAGTGACTGCAAAGTAGTAGTGGGTGAGAGTGTTGCCAAACAGCATAGGATGGTGGTGTGCAGGATGATGCTGATGGTGAGGAAGGTGAAGATGGCAAAGGTAGAGCAGAAGAGAAAGTGGTGGAAGCTGAAAAAGGAAGAGTGTCGTGTTGTCTTCAAGGAGGAGTTGAAACAGGCTTTGGGTGGTCAGGAAGTGCTTCCAGATGACTGGACAACTACAGCCAATGTGATCAGGGAGACAGGTAGGAGAATACTTGTCATCTGGAAGGAAAGTAGATAAGGAGACTTGGGGGTGGATTGAGGAAGTGCAAGAGTGTGTACAAAGGAAGAGGTTAGCTAAGAAGAAGTGGGACATTGAGAAAACTGAAGAGAGTAAACAGGAGCACAGGGAGACACAGCATAAAGCAAAGGTAGCCGTCTCAAAGGCCAAACAGAGGGCGTATGATGACTTGTATGCTCGGTTGGAAAGTAAAGAGGGAGAAAATGATTTATACAGGTTGGAACAGCAGAGAAGTCGAGATGGGAAGGACATGCAGCAAGTTAGAGTGATTAAGGACTGAGAGGGAAATGTATTGACTGATGACAGAAGTGTGCTGAGAAGATGGAAAGAGTACTTTGAAGAGCTGATGAATGAGGAAAATGAAAGATAAAAGAGTAGAAGAGGTGACTGTTGAGGACCAGGAAGTAGCAAAGATTAGTAAGGGTGACGTGAGGAGGGCATTGAAGAGGATGAAGAGTGGAAAGGCAGTTGATCCTGATGACATACCGGTGGCGGTATGAAAGTGTCTAGGAGAGGTAGCAGTAGATTTTCTGACGAGAACATTTAACAAGGTCTTAGAGAGTGAGAGGATGCCCGAGGAATGGAGGAGAAGTGTGCTAATACCCATTGGAACAAGGGAGACGTGCAAAGTTGTGGCAACTACAGAGGGATAAAGTTGATGAGCCATACAATGAAATTATGGGAATGAATACTGGAAGCTAGACTAAGGGCAGAGGTCAGCATTTGTGAACAACAGTTTGGTTTCATGCCAAGAAAGAGCACCACAGATGCAGTGTTTGCCTTGAGGATGTTAATGGAGAAGTACAGAGAAGGTCAGAGGGAGCTTCATTGTGCCTTTGTGGATCTGGAGAAAGCATATGACAGGGTGCCGAGAGAAGAACTGTGGTATTGCATGAGGATGTCTGGAGTGGCAGAGAAGTATGTTAAAGTGGTGCAGGACATGTATGAGAGATGTAAGACAGTGGTGAGGTGTGTTGTCGGTGTGACAGAAGAGTTCAAGCTGGAGGTGGGACTGCATCAAGGTTCAGCTCTCAGCCCCTTCTTGTTTGCTATGGTGATGGACAGGCTGACAGATGAGGTTAGACAAGATTCCCCATGGACTATGATGTTTGCAGATGACATTGTGATCTGTAGTGAGAACAGAGAACAAGTGCAGGAAAATCTCGAGAGGTGGAGGTATGCCCTGGAAAGGAGGGAAATGAAGGTTAGCTTCAGTAAAACAGAATACATGTGCATGAATGACAAGGACCCAAGAGGAACGGTGAGGTTACAGGGAGCAGAGATAAGGAAGGTGGAGGATTTTAAGTACTTAGGGTCAACAATCCAGAGCAGTGGAGAGTATGGAAAAGAGGTGAAGAAGTGTGTGTAGGCAGGTTGGATTGGTTGGAGAAAAGTGTCCAGTGTGATGTGTGATAATAATAATAATAATAACAATACATTTTATTTATATGGCGCCTTTCTCAGCACTCAAGGTCGCCTCACATCATAAAAACAGTAGTGATAGGAGGATATCGGCAAGAATGAAAGGAAATGTGTACAAGACGATGATGAGGCCATCGATGTTGTATGGCTTAGGAATAGTGGCCCTGGGGAAAAGAAAGGAGGCAGAGCTGTAGGTAGCAGAGATTAAAATGTTCAGGCTCTCTTTGGCAGTAACGAGGATGGATATGATCAAGAATGAGCACATCAGATTGACAGCACATGTCAGACGTTTTGGAGACAAAGTCAGAGAGGCTAGATTGAGACTGTTTGGACATGTACAGAGCAGGGATAGTGCGTAAATTGGTAGTAGGATGCTGAGGCTGGAACTACCAGGCAGAAGGCCTCAAGGAAGACCAAAGAGACGATTCATGGATGTGGTGAAGGAGGACATGAAGGTGGTTGGAGTAAGAAAGATGGAGGCGGATGGTTTGCTGTGGCGACCACTGAAGGGAAAAGCCGAAGGAAAAGAAGAAGATATATATATATATGCTCGTTTGTTTGTCGACTCGATATCGAGTATGACCATAGCAACACAAACAACACAATGTCTAAGAACCGAGGTGATCTGTCCGCAGGTGGCTTGTAAGGCCAATAAGGGTGGAAACCCCTCCCACAAGTTGGACACCAGTGAGAGGGGGTCGTGTTGGTAGATTGGTCAGCTCGAGCCTTGCGTGTTTGACGTTTATCTTTGGCTGCGTTCGATCGTTTATTTCTGAGTGGATGGCACCTTTGTGAATCAGGTTGCGCCAAGCCGCTCTGTCAAATGCTCCGGTTTCCCACCTTGCAACATCGATGTTGAAGTTCTTCAGGTATACTTTGATGGAGTCTTTATAGCCTCCTACTTTCCTGCTACCACGACTGAGTTCACCGTACAGTAACTGCTTGGGTATCCTGGAGTCTGACATATGGCAGACGTGTCCTGCCCATCGTGTCTGAGCTTTGCGCATGATGGTAATAACACTGGGGATGTCTGCTCTCTCCAGAATCTCGGTGTTTGTGAACCTATCTTGCCAGCGGATATTAAAGATGTTTCGGAGACAACGGAGATGGAATTGCTGGAGAAGTTTCTTTTGTCTTCTGTAGATGGTCCAAGATTCACAGCCATAAAGAAGTACAGTTAAGACGACTGCTCTGTACACTTTGATGTTGGTGTATTGTGAGATGCCTCTTCATTCCCAGACTAACTTCTTCAATCTCCCAAAAGCGCTGCTTGCCTTTGCAATGTAGTTTTTGACTTCAGCATCGATGTTGGCATAGCGAGAGAGATCTGCCAAGGTAGGTGAAGTTTTCCACATCTTGAAGTCGCTGTCCCTTCACTGTGATGTTTGGTTCCTGATATGGTTTTCCTGGGGCGGGCTGATACATCACTTCAGTCTTCTTGATACTGATGGTGAGGCCGAAGTTGTCGCAGGCAGATGAGAATGCGTCCAATTCCTGTTGCATTTCTTGCTCATTGATGGCACTGAGGGCACAGTCATCAGCAAAGAGCAGATCACGAATCACAGTCTCTTTGACTTTAGTGACGGCCTGCAGACGTCGGAGATTGAACAGCTTTCCGTCACACCTGTACTTGATGGGGATGCCGAGGGGAGTCTCCCTAAAGCATCGGTCAGCATCGCTGAAAACATCAAACTGAACAGTGTTTGGGCAAGGACACAACCTTGTTTAACTCCATTTGACACCTGAAACGGATCGGAGGCGTTTCCATCGTCAAGAACACGGGCATCATTCCATCGTGAAATTGTCTGACAATCTTCACGAACCTGTCCAGGCAGCCAAACTTCGACATGATCTTCCACAGTCCCTCTCTACTCACAGTGTTGAAGGCTTTTGTTAGATCTACAAAAGTGATGTAGAGATCTTGACTTTGTTCCACACTTTTCTCCTGAATCTGACAGGCAGCAAAGATCATATTCATCGTCTCTCGACCTGCGCAGAATCCGCATTGGCTCTCGGGGAGATGACCTTGCTCAAGATGTTTCAGGAGACGATTGAGGAGCACTCGGGCAAAGATCTTGCTGGCGATAGAGAGAAGTGATATCCCTCTGTGGTTGTCACATGATCGCTTATTTCCCTTTCTCTTGTAGATGTGAACGATTGTAGCATCTTTAAAATCTTGAGGGAGGGTCTCACTTTCCCAAAACGATTGAAATAGCGCTCTAAGTTTGTGTAGGAGAGAAGGGCTGCCTGTCTTGAACACTTCAGCAGGGATGGCATCAGAGCCAGGGGCTTTCCCAGTCGACATCTGCTTGATTGCCCTGGCAACCTCGTCCTCTGATGGAGTTATGTCCAAGTCTGGGTTTATGTCCACCTGGGGAAGGCGTTGAATGGCTTTGTCATTGATGGACGACGGACAATTTAGAATGCCGTTGATGTGTTCTTCCCATCTCTCTACGATCTTGTTTTTGTCAGTGATGAGTGTTGCTCCGTCCGCGCTCAGTAAAGGGGAGCTGCCTGATGTTGGTGGTCCGAATACACACCTGAGCGAATCGTAGAAACGTTTCATGTCGTGTCTATCTGCAAAACCTTGAATTTCGTCGGCTTTGTTACTTAGCCATGTGTCTTGCATAGCGCGGAGATTTATCTGAACCTGTCTGAGCTTACTGACATAGGCGTCTTTCTTCAAGACCGAGTTGGGATCACTTTGATGAGCTCTGAAGAGTTGGTGTTTTTCTTCCAACAGGGCTCTGATTTTGACATAATTTTCATCAAACCAGTCCTGGTGGTTCCTGGTAGCTTGTCCGAGCACCTATAGGTCAGCAGAATGAACAGATGTCTTGAGAGAGTTCCAGTCGTTTCCGGTAGCCTCAGTCAGCTGGCTTTCTAAAGTTGCTACTTGTTCTTCTTGAACAGAAGGAAGCTTGAGCTTGTTGATGTTGAGCTTCTTCACAACTGTCTGGTCTTGTGGTCTTCTCTTGGGCTGAATATGCAAATCGGTCTTAAAAATTATGAGACGATGGTCTGTCCAACAGTCAGCACCACACCTTGCCTGTCCTTTGCTCTGACAATGACATAGTCGATGAGATGCCAATGCTTAGATCGAGGGTGCATCCACGACATTTTATTACGAGTTGGAAGGCCGAACATGGTGTTGGTGATGGCTAAGCCATGGGTGGCGCACGTTCTAAGCAGGAGGAGTCCATTACTGTTACATTTCCCTACTCCATGGGGTCCGAGGACTCCTTCCCATGCCTGGTGGTCTTGACCTACATGAGCATTAACGTTGCCAAGGAGTAGGAGCTTGTCCGCCTGCGGAACAGTGGCGATGAGGGCATCCAGTTCTTCATAGAACTCCTCCTTAGCGTCTTCGGAGTTTGTCATGGTGGGAGCGTAGGCGCTAATGAGGGTTGCAGATCTCCCCTTGTCCAGGGGGAACTTGAGTTTCATGAGGCGGTCGTTGAGGCGTTCTGGTATACAGTCAAGTTTTCGTACGAGATGGTTTTAAATCGCAAAGCCGACACCAGCCTCACGTCGCTTTTCATTGCTGCGGCCACTCCAAAAGAAGGTGTAGCCGCCTCCAATCTCACTGAGCTGGTCTTTGTCGGGAAAGCGTGTTTCACTTAGGGCTGCGATATCGACGTTGTATTGGGCAAGTTCTCTGGCTACGAGGGCCGTACATCTTTCTGGTCTCCCTGACTTACAGGTGGTTGAGTCAAGAAGAGTTCTAACATTACATGATGCAAGGGTGAGCTTGAATATTTTCTTGGATATTTTCTTGTGATTTCGACTGCAAGATGGGAACCCACCAGCCGCGGTATGCTGGCCAGGTGGTTGTGGAACAGGCTATGTTTAGAGTACCTTTTCTACCTCTGTCCTCAGACTACGGAGGCAGGCAGAGCTATCCTAAATAGGGCTGCCTGGTCGCTCAGGGGGCTACTGAACTTCCCTGCTGTCCCGAACAGAGAAGAACGACCATATGGCCTGAGCCGCCTGTGTGCAGGATTGCAGCTACAGCTTCCAGTGACACCTTCTGCTTCGCCACCCCCCCCATCGCCACAGGACTTTGAGGGTAAAGGGTTGTCCATAGTGGTGTTGCCATGACTTGCGCTGAACTTGGATTAAAGTGAAGGAGGTGTGCGCAGCACCAGCCTCACTCTCTCGTCCTAATGAGCCTGATCCCACGGCAAGACAGAGTCAAGGAGTCAAGAGTGAAGAGTCCCCGGAAAGGGATGAGATACACCTTCTAACTGCCTATGGGGCTCCACTTATATATATATATATCTTCTTCTTTTCCTTTCGGCTTTTCCCTTCAGGGGTCGCCACAGCGAATCATCTGCCTCCATCTCACCCTATCCTTTGCATCTTCTTCTCTTACACCAACGACCTTCATGTCCTCCTTTACCACATCCATGAATCGTCTCTTTGGTCTTCCTCTAGGCCTTTTGCCTGGTAGTTCCAGCCTCAGCATCCTATTACCAATATACTCACTATCCCTCCTCTGTACATGTCCAAACCATCTCAATCTAGCCTCTCTGACTTTGTCTCCAAAACGTCTTACATGTGCTGTCCCTCTGGCGTGCTCATTCCTAATCCTATCCATCCTCGTTACTCCCAAAGAGAACCTCAACATTTTCATCTCTGCTACCTCTAACTCTGCCTCCTGTCTTTTCCCCAGGGCCACTGTTTCTAACCCATACAGCATCGTTGGCCTCAACACCATCTTGTACACTTTTCCTTTCATTTTTGCCGATACCCTCCTATCACACATCACACCGGACACTTTTCTCCAACCATTCCAACCTGCCTGCACACGCTTCTTGACCTCTTTTCCACACTCTCCATTGCTCTGGATTGTTGAGCCTAAGTACTTAAAATCCTCCACCTTTCTTATCTCTGCTCCCTGTAATCTCACCGTTCCTCTTTGGTCCCTGGCATTCATGCACATGTATTCTGTCTTACTGAGGCTAATCTTCATTCCCCTCCTATCCAGGGCATACCTCCACCTCTCTAGATTTTCCTGCACTTGTTCTCTGCTCTCACTACAGATTACAATGTCATCTGCAAACATCATAGTCCATGGGGAATCTTGTCTAACCTCGTCTGTCAGCCTGTCCATCACCATAGCGAACAAGAAGGGGCTGAGAGCTGACCCTTGATGCAGTCCCACCTCCACCTTGAACTCTTCTGTCACACCGACAGCACACCTCACCACTGTCTTACATCTCTCATACATGTCCTGCACCACTCTAACATACTTCTCTGCCACTCCAGACTTCCTCATGCAATACCACAGTTCTTCTCTCGGCACCCTGTCATATGCTTTCTCCAGATCCACAAAGGCACAATGCAGCTCCGTCTGACCTTCTCTGTACTTCTCCATTAACATCCTCAAGGCAAACACTGCATCTGTGGTGCTCTTTCTGGGCATGAAACCAAACTGTTGTTCACAAATGCTGACTTCTGCCCTTAGTCTAGCTTCCACTATTCTTTCCCATAACTTCATCGTATGGCTCATCAACTTTATCCCTCTGTAGTTGCCACAACTCTGCACGTCTCCCTTGTTCTTAAAAATGGGCACCAGCACACTTCTCCTCCATTCCTCTGGCATCTGCTCACTCTCTAAGACCTTGTTAAATGTTCTTGTCAGAAAATCTACTGCTACCTCTCCTAGACACTTCCATACCTCCACCGGTATGTCATCAGGACCAACTGCCTTTCCATTCTTCATCCTCTTCAATGCCCTCCTCACTTCACCCTTACTAATCTTTGCTACTTCCTGGTCCTCAACAGTCACCTCTTCTACTCTTTTTCTCTCTCATTTTCCTCATTCATCAGCTCTTCAAAGTACTCTTTCCATCTTCCCAGCACACTTCTGTCATCAGTCAATACATTTCCCTCTCTGTCCTTTATCAATCTAACTTGCTGCACATCCTTCCCATCTCTATTTCTCTGCTGTGCCAACCTGTATAAATCATTTTCTCCCTCCTTACTTTCCAACCGAGCATACAAGTCATCAAACGCGCTCTGTTTGGCCTTTGACACTGCTACCTTTGCCTTACGCTGTGTCTCCCTGTACTCCTGTTTACTCTCTTCGGTTTTGTCAATGTCCCACTTCTTCTTAGCTAATCTCTTCCTTTGTCCACACTCCTGCACTTCCTCATTCCACCACCAAGTCTCCTTATCTACTTTCCTTCCAGATGACACACCAAGTATTCTCCTACCTGTCTCCCTGATCACATTCGCTGTAGTTGTCCAGTCATCTGGAAGCACTTCCTGACCACCCAAAGCCTGTTTCAACTCCTCCTTGAAGACAACCCGACACTCTTCCTTTTCAACTTCCACCACTTTGTCTTCTGCTCTGCCTTTGCCTTCTTCACCTTCCTCACCATCAGCATCATCCTGCACACCACCATCCTATGCTGTTTGGCAACACTCTCACCCGCTACTACTTTGCAGTCACTGGCTTCCTTTAAATTACATCGCCTGCACAAGATGTAGTCTACCTGTGTGCTCCTACCTCCACTTTTATAAGTCACCCTATGCTCCTCTCTCTTCTGGAAGAAAGTATTCACCACAGCCATTTCCATCCTTTTTGCAAAATCTACCAACATCTGTCCTTCTGCGTTCCTGTCCTGGATACCAAACCTGCCCATCACTTCCTCGTCCCCTCTGTTTCCTGCACCAACATGTCCATTGAAGTCTGCCCCAATGACCACTCTTTCACCTCTGGGGGTACTCTGCATCACTTCATCTAACTCCCTCCAGAATCTCTCCTTCTCTTCTCGCTCACATCCTGTCTGTGGGGCATAAGCACTAACAACATTGACCATCACACCTTTAATTTCTAACTTGAGACTCATCACTCTGTCTGACACTCTTTTCACTTCTAGAACATTCCTGGCAAACTCCTCCTTCAAGATGACTCCGACTCCATTTCTCTTCCCATCCACACCGTGATAAAACAGCTTAAACCCTGCTCCTATGCTTCTAGCCTTGCGACCTTTCCACCTGGTCTCCTGAACACACAGTATGTCCACCTTCCTCCTCTGCATCATGTCAGCCAGCTCTCTACCTTTTCCTGTCATAGTTCCAATATTCAAAGTCCCTACTTTCAGTCCTAGACTCATGCCTTTCCTCTTCTCTCTCTGGCAACGGACACGCCTCCCGCCTCTCCTTCTTGACGTCTTCGACCAACAGTAGTCCAATTTCCATCAGCACCCTGTTGGTTGACGGCACTGATGGCGGTCGTTGTTAACCCGGCCTCGACCGATCCGGTATGTCATTCTTTCTTGTGATTCGCATAGTTTATTTGGCATTTGTTTTACGCCGGATGCCCTTCCTGACGCAACCCTCTGCATTTATCCGGGCTTGGGACCGGCGTGAGGGAGAGACACTGGTTTGTGCCCCCCCCTCACGGCTGCATTATATATATATATATATATATATATATATATATATATATATATATATATGCACACATATACACATACATATACACACATACATGTGAGTGTGTGTATAAATGTATGTAAATAATTAGCATTTGATGGTTAAGGGCCTCTCTCACGAGTCTAACAGTGGTGAACGAACCACTGACCAATGGATCAGTAACCCATCGCCTTATCCACGAAGTCACCACTGCTCATTTTAAATATCCTTTTTATATTTGATCACAGGTATAGATAGCAGGTATGCTCTCACATCGTGCCAAGACAGTAGACGCCAAGTTTCATATCTACTGTATGAGCTGATCTACTTGAGTAATCGATTTAGATGAAAGTGCTATCAACCCTTTTCCAAACGCACAGATTATTATTTATATATTCCATCATTGCTATAATTAATATATTATCTTAGCTGGCACAGTGCTTAGCACGCCCGCCTCACAGCAAGATGGTCGTGGGTTTGATTCCCAGGCTATGGACATTTCTGTGTGGAGTTTGCATGTTCTGACCGTGCTTGTGTGGGTTTCCTTCAGGTACTTTGGTTTCCTCCCACAGTCCAAAGATATGCACAGCAGGCTGATTGGTTGTTATAAATTGCCCCTGGTGTGAATGTGAGTGTAAACAGTTGTTAATGTTGGCCCTGAGGTGGCCTGGAGAGCTGTTCAGGGTGTACCCTACCTTCACCCAATGTCAGCTGAGATGGGCGCAAGCATCCCTGCAACCCTAATTAGAATTAAGCAGCTCAGAAAATGAATGAATATACATTTTTTTACACTAAGGATTCCCAGAACTTTATCTGAATCGCACTTGGAGTTAGTCATGATCTAATAATCAGATCCTCCAGAATTACACAATCCTGATATTGGGATAACACAGTTTAATGAAATCCCATAACTTCAAGTTAAACATATTCTGAACTACAATATTACAGAATAACATATAAATTATATTCCAAATATATAAATGATATTCCAACTTTTTCATTTCGCACCCATGATGAATTGGACCGCTTTTATGATCACACATGGTTCCTTTGCAATGTACAGTACAAGGCAAAAAGTCTTAGGTACCCTGTAGTTTACTACAAGCTTTGCTGTGTGTTTATTTCTTACTTAATCATCGAGGAGTCAGGACAAAAACATGTTAAATTCCTCATATTTGTTTTCCAGAACAAAATTAAATCTTACATCAAAAAAAAAAAAAAAAAGTTTATCTGTACATAAAGACAGCAGTGGCAGTAGTGGCCTGGTGGAAAAGGGCGCTGAATTGCTGATCCTAAGGTTGGGGGTTCAAGTCCCACTCTCCACAAGGTTGTCACTGTCCACCCAGTGGAGCTAACTGGGTTATCAAAGGCCGCTCATGTCTCTTACTGTTAATGGTGAGAGATTCATGTAAAAGAACCATTGCTGACTTCCGTAAAGAGGAGCTGCATAGCCGTCAGCATGTTTCTGCCCCTTGCTAAAGGGTTGTATCAGGAAGGGCATCGGACGTAAAAACCTATGCCAAATCATGCATGCGAATCAGATGATTTGCTGTGGTGACCCCTGAAAAAGGGAAAAAGCCAAAAGGAAAAGAAGAATAAGAAGGGAAAGACAGCAGTATAAAATTTAAGAAACACTTTTTTTGGATAAAACCATACTGACAATTGTTTTAGGAGAACAGTGACTGATTCTGTAAGATACTCAGTCTGTCTTCCTTTCGGCTTTTTCCCTTTTACTCGGGAGTCGACACAGCGAATCATCTGATTCGCACGTTTGATTTGGCAGAGGTTTTTACGTCGGATGCCCTTCCTGTCACAACCCTTTTTAGCAAGGGACAGAAACACACTGACGGCTTTGCAGTTCCTCTTTACGAAATTCAGCAATGGTTCTTTTACATGCCTCTCACCATAGACAGTGACAGACATGGCCCGCCTTTGATAACCCAGTTAGCCGCACTGGGGGGGGACAGTGACAACCTTGTGGAGAGTGGGACTCGAACCCCCAACCTTTGGATCAGCGATCCAGCGCCCTATACCACTAGACCACCACTGCCCCATTCTGTAAGATACTCAGTAAAACGTACAAATTGTTACCTTACACACCTGAACAAACTTGACCTGAGATTTTATTTATAAAGTAAAGGATGATCAAATTCATTTACTTTTATTTTTTAACTGTTCAATGTGATTAATACAGTTTTTTATGCAATTCATTTAATGAGTTGTACATTTAAGGTATCTTTATTCTACAGAATTTATTTGCTTGTGCCTAAAACTCAGAACTGAAAGGGTTTGAAGCCCCCCAGCAGAACCGGGTCTCCAGGATTAATATCTCTTCACAGTTATATTGTAATTGTGGATTACCAGAGATACAGCTTCATGAAATCCAGAACTGGTGTTTATTAATATTCCTGAGTAACAGTTTCAGACCCACATATGAACAATATTCCTGAACTAAAGAATATTATAGAAGCACTGAAGTGAAGCTAATCCAGCGCTAGTCCAGTGAAAGCAAAACAGACAAAAGTGCTAAATTACAGCTGAAAAAAATTCCACAAGCCTCGTTTTCCAATAAAACAGAAAAAACAATGATAAACTATTCCAGATGTGCCTCCATTACTACCAGGTTTCAAATCAGGAAATTATATATATATATATATATATATATATATATATATATATATATATATATATATATATATATATATATATATATATATATATATATATATAAAAATACAAATGATACACACCTGCAGGTTAGCAACATTACACAGCAACAATTAACAATTTAGCTTCAATAACACACACACACACACACACACACACACACACTGCACATGACAAATATTAGCCTGATAGCATCAAATCGAGTGCAATACAGTAGTCTCTCTCTCTCTCTCTCTCTCTCTCTCTCTCTCTCTCGCTCACACACACACACACACACACACACACACACACACACACACAGACATAAAATGACAAAATATTCAGAGATTCAAGAAGCCACGCAAACACACACTCTCGCACACACGCACACATGCACACACACACACACACACACACACACACACACACACACACACACGTAATTTAGCTTTTGTCTTTGAAACAATCCATAATATCTTACAAGCATGCATTCATCTCTCCCTGCCGGCTTCTCTGCTTCTTTCTCTCACTCTCTCTCTCTCACTCTGTCTCACTCACCCTCGTTCTCTCCCTCCCTCTCTCTCTCTCTCTCTCTCTCTCTCTCTCTCTCTCTCTCTCTCTCTCTCTCTCTCTCTCTCTCTCTCCCCCTCTCTGCTGCAGAGATGGAGGAAGAAATGAGTGTGTACCTGTAAATGAACCAAACGCTGCGGTTTCTGGGGCCGACTGAAGGCCAGGAGGAGGAAAGGGAGAGAGGGAGCGATAGATCTCTTTCTCCATATCCCCCCATTGCCATTCCTCCCCCTCCCCGCTGTCTCTCCTCCTCCCCTTTACCCCCTCTATCTGTTCCCACAGACAGAGAGACAGCGAGCGAGAGAGAGAGAGAGAGAGAGAGAGAGAGAGAGAGAGAGAGAGAGAGCGAGAGAGAGAGAATTTACACTGCGACAGGGAGCAATTGAAAAAAAAAACAGGAGGGACAAATAATTGAAAAGAGAGTAAAAAGAAAAAAGAAAAACACTTATGTAAAGAGAGAAAAAGAAAGAAAAAATGAGAACAGTGATTGTGTGCGTGGGGAAGTTGTGAACAAATAGTAGCTGGTTTTTTTTATCATTTAATGTACACTAACTCTCTCTCTCTCTCTCTCTCTCTCTCTCTCTCTCTCTCTCTCTCTCTCTCTCTCTCTCTCTCTCTCTCACACACACACACACACACACACACACACACACACACAAACACACGCACACACACACACACACACACACACACACACACACACACACACACACACACACACACACACACACACACACACACACACACACACACACACACACACACACACACACACACAGGGAAACATGCTCTGACTGAAGGTTAACAGAGTGAAATCAGGTTTTCTCAGTTCTTTAGAAGCATAGAGACAGTTATCGTCATAGAAACAGATCTCACAGTGAGTTTCATGAATAAATTGGCAAAAGTGCCACAGACACAGTTTATTACACACACACACACACACACACACACACACACACACACACACACACACACACACACACACACACACACACACACACACAATACACTTTCCTTCTCTTTGTGTGATTGCGACTTTTGTATTACTGTCTACGTGCTTCACTTGGACTTGGTTGTTGTCACTAATATTTTTAATTAAATGATTTTTAGCCCGTTCTGTAGTCTTATTGTGGTGCTTAATCAGCACTAATTTCAGGCTTCCTTAAAGTGAATTGGGGAGCGGGACCCAGAAAGTGTATATTGACGGTATCAACACGGACCACTTGTTAAAACAAGTCCTTTGAATAGTGCTAATTCAAAAATTTTCTTGCCTTTTTGAAGAAGAACTATGAGGCCTAAGAATGTAAACCAGATTTGACTCAGGTGCCTTAAAGCCATTACTGTTCTCATTTCTCTTAGACCCAGAAGATCAAACCAACAAGTCAGAGGATGTAGTCTCAGCAACCTTACCTACCCTCCACTGCTGTCACAGTCTCAGGCCAGGTTGACTGGAGGACTCTGGAACTGCCAATCTGCTCTCAAAAGGCTGATTTCATTGCTCCCATTGCTTCTCACTACTCTCTTGACTTTCTCTCA